>OY804592.1:47135479-47523164 GCA_963680895.1 Fragum sueziense
AATGGAAAGGGCATGGGAAAACATTGAGACAAACGAAGAAACTGCTGATAATCAGCAGTTTCTCCTTTTGTCTCAATATTTTCTGTGCTATATTGAACACAAACCCTATCTTGAGCAACATCCATTTTTTGTCTGCAGCAGCTTTCATATTGGATCGGTCTATATTTTTGTCGTTTGGGAAAGGGTTAACTGAATGCTTCCAGTCTCCCGTACGATACCCTTAATTTAGGGTGACACCATACATGTATGACAACCCTAGTAGAATATAAGAGTTTTAAGATATGAGAATGGAATCATAGCTGTTCGAAATGCAATATATACTCGGCAAAACTGCTAACGCATCACTCAGATCTTTGTTAATATTTTTTGAACGAATCTACAGAATACATTCAAACTTTGCACATGCCGACTACCACCATTTTCTAAGAAGCCTGTGAAATCATTAATGTCATAGAAAATGCTACATTCTGTTGTAAGATATTGAGCTTTTGATAAGGATACCCTTTATTCTAAAATTCTTAGTCTGAAATTTGATAAAAATGGGAAATTCACACATAACCTTCAAACCTCACGAATTGGCTGAAAGAGTTCCTGTGTAGAAAACTTACCTTCCTTAAACAAACTGACGGCTTTTACACCTTGGAAGGTCCGTACTTTATTCTCGTGGTGGTAATGTTACATCACTAGTGTCGTTGTTGTCAGTATTGGTGCCGACGGCGACGTCGGTTTCGTAGACAAAAACTTATATGTCTGTATCTTAGGAACTATATGAGATGTAGTCTTAGTATTTCACACATAGACAGATGCCACCAAGAATTTTTCATTGAGACCGTGTGACCTTGACCTTTAAAGATTTACTTTTCTTTTAAAAAGGCGCGTATACGGGAGATACGTTGTCCGCGAACAGCCCTTGTTACGTTAGATAAGGACTCAGTTTTTTCAGATTTCAATTACACTATCATTCAGCTTTCAAAATCAATTAAAACAAAAATGATTGAAAAAGATCGCGAGTTACACGGACCGAAAAATTGTTTTGGTCCTCTTTTTGTATGACACGGTCACATAAAAGAAAAACCTTACAACAGTTTCATGGTTGTGTGCAGAAACTTGTGGAATAAAGATATGCCAAGTTCTAAATCTAAATATTTGACAATAAAGAAGTTTTGCAATTTTGAAAAGTGATGCGTTAGAACTTTTGCTGAGTATATAAATTTTGAATGTTCATCAAATTCTATGTTATTGAGTCTGATTTTTTGTCGTCTATATGAGACGATTCAAATGAGAACTCACAGCATACAGTTTTGATTTTCGATCACAAAATAGGAATGCATTTCCCCCTCCTTATTTGTTGTTATGCCTATAGTTTGTACGTGATTTTATCCATTCAAGCGCGGATCCAGGTATTTTTTCCAGGGGGGGGGGTCTTCCGATCTTTAACCCCCTTTTTCGCCAAATTCAGGCCCCCTGACCCCCCTCTGGATCCATGCAGATACATGTCATACCATGAAGGACTAAATATAACAACGGTTTGTCGTGGCACACAAGGACGAATGACGCAGCTTATATGAGACATAACCAGTAATCTTTTGATAACCTCTTTTTTCGCCAAATTCCAGGGGGGGGGGCATGACCCCCCCCCCCCTTCTGGATCCGCGCATGACCATGGCTGGATAAGTGAAAGTGTGTAAATGACTAGCTAATTCGCACTGGAAAACGAATTTCAATTTCATTGTTCATAGAACCCTTAGTTGTGTGTTCTCGTTTAAATTGTCTCGTCAAGACGATTAAACCCTTTCCCAAACTACAAAATTTTTAAGGTGGTCCTATTTCAAAGCTGCTTCAGAGGACAAAATTTATTATTATAAGAAAAAGATTTGTGTGTAATAATGACCTGAAAATATTGAGACAAAAGGAGAAAATGCATGTCATCAGCATTTTCTTCTTTTGCCTCAATGTTTTCCCAAGCCATTTCTATCACAGTCGTGAAAACCAGGTCTTGTTTGGGAAAGGGTTAAATGAGTACTTACAACATGGGAATCGGATTTTAACAGTGTCTTAACGTCCTCTAGTGTATTACTATTCCTATAATTTAGATGTGATTTTGCCCATCATTGCGGGATTAGCAAAAAAGTGAACATGACTAACCCAATACGAAAACCGACTTTCTGTTTCTAAGAATAGCAATTCCATCGCTTAATGAAATGCTACTGCGCAGTTGAATTGGGTCTAACTTGTATCGCTGTTTTCAATGTTTTGACTTTTTGCGCCAATCCATTTCTACGATACCATTTTCAAATAATGCGCGTCAGTTTTATAGACTGCGTGGATATTCAATCGGTTTAAGAAACCATTGCAATTTCCTTTCTAGTACCCATTACATATGGTTTGACTGATTTTTTTTTTTTTAAAAAAAAGGCAACCATGTCTTTTATCACGGCATAGAATCACATGATACGCCAATATCAGAAAATCGTCAATAGAACTGTTAATGCGTGACCGAATTGAATTTTGTTTAGAGCAGAGAACACTGGTGGTGAACTAAAGCAATTTTCGCTACAACAAGGTATAGATATTTTGCGTTTAAATGTGAGTTTATAGATTTTTTTCTAATGACAATGAACTTGTTCTAATAACAGACCGGGTTTACCGTTTTGTATTGACAAACAGTCGGTGTTGTTATTAAATCTCGTAACTACGGCTTCGATAAAGCCGTAGTTACGATATTGTATAACAACACCGACGGAATACATTGATCGCGAAAAAACGTCCCTCGCTTTGGCCGAGTTCACTACCAGTGAGAGAAGAGTGACCAAGGAACTTGCTGGTTGTGGTAGATCATTAAGGTAGAATAGCCTACCCGTAATGTCGCCATTTTGATATTCATAAAACATCGGATTTTTTCCAGTGGCGTCGTTACGTATCCGAACCTATTCTGGCGCGGTCGTTAACATTCGGCGGTGGAGCGTTCCACCGCCGAATGTTTTCGATCGCGCCCGAATAATTCCGACGTCGTGCGAATCTCATTACGGGTATTCTATCTTAAAAAACAGCGAACAAAAAGTTATCGATACCACAACAAGCCCCCCACCCCCCACTCCCACCCCATCCCCCATTTCTTGTCAAAGACAGGATAGAAGATCTAGGTATTATCAAATCGAAGAGTATGGCGTGTAATTTGGTAGGTCTTTCAATGAATATGCAGAATAATGAATTTAAATGAACATTAAAGTAAAATGCATGTTTATCGTCTGCAACACATCTGAATAAGAATTTGTATATTTTTTCTCTTTTGAAAAGAGTTGAATGATATTAATCTGGTAGGCAGGTTTCGTATATTTTCCTCGTTTCACTTGATCGCATGTCATGATCAAATCACAAAAATTAAATGCGCGTTGTATCTCGCCCGAGGGAAAAGTAATTTATATCTTTGTAATATAGACATTTTATGAGTAAGAGGCGTTAATAAAAATGTTTATACATAATCTGTTTACGAAATTAAAATTTTATTTGAAAATTCAAATTCAAATTTTAAAGATATCTAGATAGGCCTATCCGTTGCAAAAAAGAGCAAAAACAACCAAAAAACGCATAGGTATGCAATTTTGACCCTTTTCCACACATTGATGCTTTTGACGTCTCTCAACAAAAGAGCTTAGGAAAACATTGTGGAAAAAGAAGAAATTGCTTGTGACAAGCAATATCTTCATTTCCACAATGTTTTCAATCCAAAGAGACAAAAATTGCAAAATCTCATTTACTTTAATTGTCTCCTGCAAAATCTTTTAATTTGGATCGCCTTTTTATTTTGTCGTTTGAGCAAGGGTTAAAAGTTTAAATTTTCCAAGGTTTCGCGATGAAATCGTTTGTGGTTATGAGATGCGGTTTGACATTTTCTTCCCGTTTCCCATCTTCAAATCGAAAATTCTCAAGTTTGCCCTTATATATCAACCCTTTACCAGATTAGGTACTATTAAAATTGGGCTCATGATCCAGAGGTTCCGAGTTCCATTCTCAGTTGCAGCAGTTTTCTAGGATTTCCAATGACAAACACGTTAAACTTGAGCTAAACGATGAATAATAAAATCAGTCCTATGGGAAGGCCTTTGCGTACGACAAAATGGATGTAATTCCTGATTGGTTAAGTTAATGTAGAAAATGTTGATGCAAACGGAGAAAATTATGGTTATCTAGATTTCCTTCTTTTGCATCAACGTTTTTCTAAATCATTTGCAATAGGTACACAAAAATAAGGTCTTGTTTCGAAAAGGTTTAGTGCGGGTATTGGTGCAGTTTGCAGGAAGCAGAATGTAGTGAAATTGGCCTAATTAACAAGGGCTTGTTCTTCAATCCCTATGAAATGGATAATTAAAGACCTCCAACATAGAGCTCGTGTTTATGGACATACCAGGAAGTTGAATGTTAACTTATGTTTAAAAAATACTAATTTTGGAAAAAGAGAGAAAAAGTGGCTAAATCGGAGTTCAAGCATGTGTCTTCGCGAATGCCAGTCCAGCACTCTATCGATCCGACATCATCTATCCCCAAATATATTAACACGACTTCCCTCTCTGGAATGTCCTTAAGAAAATAGGATTGGAAAACATTTGAGACAACTAAAGAATATGCTTATAACAACATTTTCTCCTTTTGTTTCAATGTTTTCTGTGGCAAATTTTTCATTATTCATAAAGTTTAGCTCGAATAACATTCCTTTTGTCATTTGCAGCAGCTTTGGAAAAGAACACTCTAATTTTGGCCGTTCGGGAAAGTACTCATCTAGATTTCACATTCGCGTGGGCGGATGGAGAGTGTTATAGGATGATTAGAAACGTACAGCAATAAAACAACAAAAACATGGATTTACTCTTTCCCAAATAACACCCTAAACCAGATGTGAACCTGAAAACGTCGAGGGAAAAGAAGAAAACGTTCAAAATTGCCATCGTTTATTTCGTCCAGATGTTTTTCTTCCTATAAATCAATGATTTCCTATAAACTTTAATTGCGTTTAGATAGTTTTTCAATTAAGACGAGTTTAGAATTTTGCTTTGTGAGAAAGTGTCAATACACCAATTTTGTTATTGGTGTAGTAGATAAAACAGATAGGTATCATTTAAATTGTTTAACCCTTTACCAAACGACAAATTTTGGACTGGTCCAAATTCAAAGGGGTTGCAGATGACAACTTCAATTTAAGGAAATTTTAAATGCGTTGGTCTTTTTTGGTAGAAAACATTGTGGGAAATGAAGAAATTGCTTGTGACAAGCAATTTTTTCGTTTTCCACAATGTTTCCCAAAGCATTTATCTTTTGGGGAGTAAAAAACGAGTCATTGTGTGGTAATGGGATAATATCACGTTATATGATGCAGGTGGCTGCTAAATACATCCCATGTAGGTACGCGCACTTACCCTTACCAAAAACAAACAAAAAATAATAAAAACAAAACAACAAAGCAAAACAAACAAACAAAACACGCACGCACACACGCACTCACGGCTACTGACGTTCCTGACCTTATAGGAAGTATATTTTGGAAGACAATTGAGACACTGATTACCAGCATTTTCTCCTATTACCTCAAAGTTGTCTATGTTATATTATACACAAATCCGAAATCAAAATGCATTTGTCGTCTGCAGAAAATTGATTTTCGAACAGTGGAACACGTATTTCATCTGAGCCGGGATGTTGGAACGAGCCCTTATATAGCCTTTTAAGCCGCGTTCCCATTGCCGACCAAATCACCTCGATCGCCTAAATTCCCCGATCAAACCCGATTAAACTCGATCAAATATATTTACACGACTTCTTCTTTATTTCTTGTTGATTAATTCCCGATCATTTTGCCGACCACGCTCGATCGTCCCGATCGCTCTTGCCGACCAAGCTCGATCAGTACTCGATCGCTTGATCGAGTTGATTTTAGAGTTTTCCAGATCAGCCTGTGGCCAAATGCCGTCTAATACAGATCTACGTTGATGATTAGGCCTATGTTTCTGCAGGTCACGAAGACGCTATCAGAGAACATCACGAATCCTGATCAGGCTGCGCATATGCACAGGCTGATCTGGATTCTTGTTGTTCTGAAATGCCTTAACTATTTCCCAAACAAGACCTGCTGTTGACGTCCCGAATAGAAAATGTTTGGGAAAACATGAATACAAAAGAAGAGACTACTAACAACCAACAGTTTCTCTTTTTGTCTCAATATTTTCTGTGCATTATTCTACACAAATACAATATTCATCAAGATATATTTTGTCATCTGCAGCAGCTTTCAAATTGGACCAGTTCAAAATGTTGTCGTTTGGGAAAGCGTTAAGCAAGGGCGGATCCAGGGGGCGGGGAGCCCAAGCCCAAGATTTTTTTCCAGGGGGGGGGGATCCAAGCCAAAATTATGGCTTAAAATGTAGTAAATACCTAACGTTACATAAAATATAGTCAAAATGTAATTATCGGCTAATGCCAGGGGGCGGGGGGGGGGGGGGTCTGGACAACCCACCCCCTCTAAATCCGCCCATGTTAAGGGAACCCTGTTCAGATCCCGGCTCATTTGTATCACTTGCTTTTATCCGTCAGTCTATTTGTATAACGTGATCGACAAGCGCTAACCAGTCCAAGAGCAATCTTTAGGTTTGGAAATAATTCCAAAAAACTTTCAAAACAGCGAAAAATGAAGAAAACGTTGGTTTCCTTTAAAATGTTGATGCATTCTATGCGGCACTGTCGATATCTAAAACTGGGTTTATTTTTTGGGAAAATGTTAAAGAAATAAGATATATGTACAATTTGCGGTTAAATATCGTTAGAGAGGTATCATTTCGATGATACTTTGAGGTTTTAGTATCTTGGCAACGAGCGCGTGACATTTAAATCGGGAAAGGTCGGCTAATTCCGGAGTCACGCAAGTATCACCGATCGTTGAAGCTCTTTTCGTCGCTTTTCAACAAAAAATCGTAACTGCAGCTTGTTTTAAGCTGCAGTTATGAGTTTTTTTGTTGGAAAGCATCGTTTTCCTAAATTGAAGATGATAGACTTTTGTTTACTAGATATTGAACTAAATGTCAGCACTTTTGTTTGGCTGCTAAACAATATTATCACGCAAATATAAATCTTTGGAGGCAATGACAGAAATATATTGCTAACAAAGACGAGACTGGTGAAAACAAGCGGTTTCTCCTTTAGGCGAAATGTCTTTCTGACTAAAATAGAATTAAGAATAATAATGCAACAGTCTGCAACAGTTACAGCATTCAAACTGTCTTCGAAACATTATTTTGTCCTTGGGGTTACACATTTTTGTCGTCTGCAGAGCAGCAGATAAAAAATGCATTCTGTCTCTATATTTTGTTTCAAACTCAAATACGTGTTATGTAGACAATTGAATTGTCTCTACAATACTATTCCAATGAGTACCCACAGCACAGCAATAGTTCTATACTCAACCAGCTTTTTGCATATCGGTGGTATCGTTCAATAGACGTCGTAACTATATCTTGATTAACTCCAATACTACAGGCTTCTTTTTTCTCAATGTTTCCCAAACGATTTCCCCAAGAGAAGTAAAATCATGTCGTGTTTGTGAAAGGTTTAAATCTGTAAAAGAAATTATAAGTCGACTGACATGCTTGTAATCAACGATATTTCGACTGACTGCGTAGAAATAAATCTGAACGGAAAACATTACTGATTATGCAGTGCTAAGGTATTTGATCTCTTACATGTACGATTAAGGTCAGGTACTAGTAGTCCATTTATCATTATCTTCCAAACACTTCGTGCAACTTCGGGTCTCGTCCGTGGCAACGGAAATTGGCGAGGGTATTTGGGGTATAAATTTCTGATACCATCGACAATTACTGTTGCTACGGAAGATGTACGAAGTGTTTTGTATCATAATTATAATGGATGAAATGTCTTAAAAGGTCAATTACAGTCATCAGCCACATTTCATGCTGACTTTACCTTGAACCAAAGGAATTATATTTTTTATCTAACATTCTTTGCCATAGATTGCTGATCGTTCCTTTTTACCCTATTACCACACAATGACTCTTTTTGACTCCCTCACAAGAAAAGGCACTGGAAAACATCGTGGAAAATGAAGAAATTGCTTCGTTTCCCACAATGTTTTCTACTCATAAAGACCAAACAACCTTAAATTCCATTCACCTGAAATTATCGTCTTCAACATCTTTGAATTTAGACCGGTCTAAAATTTTGCCATTTGGTAATGAGTTAGTTATGCTATGTGGGGATATGACGCTGATCTTTGGGCAAGGATTGAAACTGGGCTAATTACGTGACATCTTCATGTATTTTATTGCGGTTTCGAAACAGGTCGTTAGAACGAAATGTTTAAGAAGCGAAACGAACTTAAACCTTTCCCAAACTACAAAATTATCTTCGATTTGATCAAATTCGATGGTTATGCAAACGACTTAATATTTGTAACCTATGGTAGTTAACAAGCATCTCTGTGCGTAGGAAAGAAAACACCGAGGGAAATAGGGAAAGTGCTGGTGGTCGGCATAATTATCTTTTCTCTAAATGTAATCTCTGTCTCTCTTATCTGTACTGGCTTGTACTGGTAATAGGGATGTCAAAACAGGCATTGCTTGGCAAAAGGTTTATACATACGACATGTAAACTCGAAATTAATACATTAACCCTTACCTAAAATAATATATTGTTTCTCATATTCCTTTACAAAATGGCCACGGAAAGCTTTGAGCGTAAAGAATTCCCTCATTTCCCATAATATTTTCCAAAGTATTAACCTTATTTAGCATAAAAAAGCGCCATTTAGGTAGAATGGGTAAATGTAAGCAATGTTAACAATTTAACGTCAAAACTTCTGAAGTAGGCGAGCCATAGCATTATGGGGCAGAATCAACGCCAAAATTATATACATGTAATTTTGAAACATGTTCAATTGTCAATTGGTAACTTTGTAAATGTCACATTTCAACGTGTCAAATCTTAACCTGACAGATGTAGAATCAACATATGTCTATGTAACTTTTATACATTGCAGTTGTGAAATGAAATGTTTTACTTATAAAATGTACATCTCACCATGTATCTTCGAATATAATAGCACATTACAATGCGACAAGTGTACAATCGACAAATGTCCAGTTAACATCTGTTGCGTTACCAGTCTAAATCTCAACTCTATTCAGGTGTAAAGTCTACAGATTACAATTCAGCAAATAACAATACACCCAAACACACTTTGAATTTTTAACCGTGACCTGTGTATGCATGAGAGCAAACAAAAGGTCACGTGGTCGTTTTACTATATAATTCATTGAGCGAGTCGTTATTTTCACGCGAGCATTTTTCAATTATTCTGCCTTAGTACTAAGAATATTTTATACAGTCATTTTCTTTAATTATTAGAGTTTTGAGTTACAGAAATATTTTTGCAACTTTGATTGGAAAAAAAGAGATTTTTTGGCTTGTAATCATTCGTACCCTGTCTCCATCGCCCATTACCACCATGCAAGTTCAGGATGAGCTACTGCTTTTGAAAACCAAATAAAATCAATTTTGCAGAAGCATGTGAGCTCCTTAGTACTGTCCAAGTGTGAGCGGTAATATTTTGCATGTGTTTGTGCTCTAGATTAGAGCCAATAATGGACAGGTCACAGGATGTATTCCCAGCCTCGGAGCGTGGACAATTATAAATAAACTTATGGCTGAAATATTGTTGAGAGGTGTTAAATTAAAAAAGAAATGAAAAGAAAAAATGTTTTAAACCTTTACCAAACAAGAAATGTTAATGTTTTGACTGTCAAGGGCGGATCCAGGATTTTTAAGGGGGGGGGGTCTAGCCAGTAAGATGGAAGATGGCTTTAAATTTGTGAATTGTGTAACGATACATGTACAGGCCTACTGTACTTTACGTTGTATAGTCAAAATTCGATTTTCGGCCAATTCAAGGCGAGGTCCGGACCCCCTTCTAGATCCGCCCTTAACTGTGCTACAGAGATTGTTTCGAAAATCATTTCAAGAGACAAATTAATGAAATACTTTTAATCAGCAGTTTCCCCTTTTGCCTCAACGTTTTCTATACTTCTATGTACACACGCAAGGGTGGATCCAGGATTTTTTCGGGGGGGGGATCCAAGCCCAATTGCCAGGGAGGGGGAGGTCCACGCCCAAATGATGACTTTAATATGTTAAATTATGACGCTTTGATTATAGTCAACATTCAATTTTCGGCTTATTCCAGGGGTCGGGGGCGAACATCCCGAACCCCCCTCTACATCCGCCCTTGCGCATACAAAAATCCTACTTTCAAGATGCCCAGTCTGTTGTCTGCAAGAGCTTCCAAATTGAATCAGGTGCCGTTTAGAGAAGGGGTTTAAAAGCCGCTGTCAAACTTGAAAAGTCTAAATAATTTGTCGTATGGGAAATGGGCTTTTATCAATGCTTTTATTATCAAATTGATCTACCATAATGAATTAGATCAATCTACATGAGCCTTTCGGTACTGAGAGTGTCATCTTCACACTGAAAATGGCATGTTTCGTACATTTTTTTTTTGTTGTTGTTGTGGAAAGGGGGTTAAATACATGAAAATGACAGTTGAACCTGGCGGCTAGGTCCTCAAAAGATCCGTGGATACTACGTTTTCGGAGGGTCAAAAATGACTTAAAAGCCAGTAAAGACCATAATTGGAAGTCAGTCAATGATATCCCGTCGAGATTCACAGAGGAATCTTCACTCAGAGGAATGTGGTTCCTCTTGAACTTCTTCTTTCCTCCGTTCGTTGCCATTACACGTTGGAAGCTTTGCTCTAAATTGGGTCAGAGCCTCGATCTGGCATCAAAAAGTGTTACTATTTTTAGTAACAAACTGGAAGTGTGTTTGGGTGTATTGAACATTTTACATTTCAAGCCAAAAAAGTGGAATAGGTAATTAAGCTATTTATAGAAAAGGAGGCGGGGTTACGAAGTCTAGACAACCGAGCCGAACACACACGAATACTTACTCGTGTAGAGCTACACGTTTCAGTGATAAAGAAATCGTCGCTTTTCAACAAAAACTTCGTATCTGCAGCTTAAGATAAGGTGCAGTTACGCGTTTTTTTTTTTGTTGAAAAGCAGCGAAATTCTGTTTCATTGCTTATTTATGACGTCACGCGATATCTACGGGAATATTTATCGAATGACTTAGTTTGTATCTATAAACGCTTAATCCTTTACCAAACAAGAACACATTTAGGTCTAGATCAGTAGGAGAGAGGACCAGAAAATTTTGAAGGAAAATAGAAAATACAGATAATTCTTTTCCTACAATATTTTCTGTGTTCTAGGGTAATGTTCACAAATTTGACATTCATGTACATACATGTTGCCGTCTGAAGCTTTCAATTATGACTGGCATGGAATTTTGTTCTTTGGGAAAGGTTTGAAAAGTGTGATTCATTACGCTATTAAAATTAAGGGCCATTTGTAAGCTGTGAAAAGTTTCAGTCCTAGTCTGTCTCAGAGGGCTGCTCATGCTTACTAGGACTGAAATCTTTTAGGCCTACTCTTAATCTAGAACGATGGGCGGATCAAGAGGGGGTCGGTGGGTCCGGACCCCCCCCCCCCCCGGCAATGGCCGACAATTAAATTTGGACTTTATAAATTTAGTGTTACGTTACATACATTTTAAGACATGATTTGAGCTTGAACCCCGCCCCCCCCCTCTAGAAAAATGTTGTGCCTGGACCCCCCCCCGGAAAAAATCC
Organism: Fragum sueziense; assembly: GCA_963680895.1. Taxonomy (NCBI): domain Eukaryota; kingdom Metazoa; phylum Mollusca; class Bivalvia; order Cardiida; family Cardiidae; genus Fragum; species Fragum sueziense. Next base: position 47,147,229 of record OY804592.1, read on the forward strand.
TGGATCCGCCCTTGACTGAACGTTTATTTTATCTTACTCTATCTTAAATTGATTACTACAGTTGTCGCCACATCGTATGGCACAATGTTTATGTTTTGTTCAAATGTAATTGAACGTTAAAGAAAATATAAACACGTGCCATACGATGTGGCGACAACTGTAGTAGCCAAATGTATGGTGTTTACACATTGTATTATCGTCCACGAAAACTAGACAATCTTTATCACATGGTCAAAAGAAGCATGATAACAAAATCTTGGATACCCGATAGCTTCCAAAGATCTGGCTCCAGAAAACATGTACTAAACATAAACTGTCCAAATACAATAGGACTGTTCTAATCATTATTATAATCATCATCAGCAGCAACAGCAGCATCCTTCTAACGGCAGGTTTCACAATTCTTTTCTCCTAATGTTTTTAAGTCATTTTAGATCTACGTGTATATCAAATAGGAAAGCCCAACCAGGTCAACTATGCCTCCCACTCTCATTCATGTGACTCAATCATATTATATATTCGTCTATTTAACCCATTACCAAACGATAAAATTTTAGCGTGATCTAAATTGAAAGATCCTGCAGACGACAATTTCAAGTGAATGAAATTTCACATTTTTCGGTCTTTTTACATAGAAAACATTGTGGGAAATGAAGAAATTGCTTGTCACAAGCAATTCCTTCATTTTCCACGATGTTTTCCAAAGCCTTTATCTCTTGGGGAGTCAAAAGAGTCACTGTGTGGCAATGGGTTAATGGGTCCAGATGGTGTGACGTCATGTATAACCACGAACGCTACTAATTAAAGCTCGACAACTATCGGCTTTTCCCGCTAACCACACCTACTTTTAATCATGAATATTGATTAGTAAGGTTTGTTCCAAATTGCCAACTATTGAAATGTAGGCTTGTAAAATGTCGAATTGTCATTTGACGTATTGAATAATGTGTAAGATGCATTTGATAAGCGTAGAATAGTAAAATGGTAAATTGTCAAGTCTTCATATTACACGTTGTCAAATGTTCAAGTGTAAATTCACTATATTACAGCTAACAAAGTGTTAATTGAACACTCTACATTTCACAATTTGTAAGTTTACACATTGTAAAATATATAGTCAGCATTTTACAATACAAAAAATACAATTGACAATTGAACATGTTACAAAATTACATGTATATAATTTTGGCGTTGATTCTGCCCCATATAGCATTAGGCATGTTTCATGACAAAATTTATAGATATGTATAGGTCTATATATTATACCTAATGTATTAATTATGAATATTAAACGATTTATTGGTAGCTTCTGGGAATGTATGTATTTTGAACTATTTAAGTTGTTAATGTTGCTATGTCACTCGATTTATGGAAATTTGACAAGGAAAAGAGATCTTCTGCACGGAGGGGAATCGCGTGACACAATAATTTCACAAAATCGTCAACATTTCTGTAAATACGCGGCCTTTTTGAATTCGGTTTGAAGGAGAAAAGGTTGAAAACGTGAATAATTTGGAATATCTTATAATAATCTGTTGATTAGAACGTAATTGACGACCTTGGTTGTGTGCTGCAATCACCACAATATGACTGAAATGATGTTTAATCCTTTCCCAAACAAGACCTGGTTTTGACGTCCCTAAAAGATAAGGCTTTGGAAAAGATTGAAACAAAAGAAGAAACTGCCGATAACCAGCGGTTTCTCCTTTTGTCTCAATATTTTCTGTGCTTTTTTGTACACACATCCCTTCCTTTTTAACATCAATTTTGTCCGCTACAGAAGCTTTTGAATGGGGTTGCCCTAAACTTTTGTCGTTTGGGAAAGGGTTAAAATGGCACTAGACCCATTCACTCACATGCCACGTTATATTTTGACCTCATAGATATCTTCTTTTTTTGCAGGGCCGCTATGAATTCTTGGTAAAATGGAAAGGATATTCTTCAAAGTGAGTATACATTCCTTATTTTAACACATCTTAGCAAAATGTGCTCAAAGGTGTTTTATTTCGACCAAACACTGTCCGTCGTTCGACCATTGGTCCGTCTGTCCATTTTACGAAAGATACGAGAATACGTAATATTTTATCAAATCTAAAAGCCTAGTTCCTTTATTCGAGTACATTTGAAATCATTTACATGTAATCATTTGAATAAATTGTTGCCAAATATAAATTATATTTGAAGTAAAATGCTTCAATGATATGTAGGCTATTAGTAGATAGCGGTCTTAACGAAGTGTCGATGATCCATGTTAAAGGTCCGCTTGTAGGCACCCGGCCGCGGCAAATACCCTTTCTGACAAAATTGTCACCCACCAATGGGTTTGAAATTGTTAACATAAGTGGGCGAGCAGCTGGAGGCTCGGTAAGGGTGTTGTGGTAGTACTGATTTGAGAAACAACAGGAATCCATGGGTAGGTGCTCCAGCCGCCGCGATATGACCATGGCAGTTGAAAACGGCGTAAAACCCCAACAAACTCAAACTCAAACCCGCTTGTAGGCCTACCATCTTAACAGGGATACCCGTATGTGTTGAGTCTGAGCAAACATTTTGAAATCCTACGATCCAGTCATGATATTATGGCACATATTACCATCATTTACCTATGTAATCAATGGAAAATGAGTTCATAATCTTAATCTTAATTTTGCACCCGTAAGACACCTGCAAGGCTCGAACCATCGCATAGAAAATTACAGTAGTATGAAAATCTATTTTGTTTTTTTTATAATAGTATATCGATGGGTCAGTGCAACACTATTGTAAGTGCCTATATAAATATATGCACTTACAATAGTGTTGCTATTTTAGTCAGATATAAATAGTAATAGTATATTTTGTAAACAAGTTACATAATATCGTGACCGGACAGACTTGATGTTGTATCAAATAAATAATTAACACAGTGTCGTAGCAAAATTGCAAAACGGCGAAAGCCAACAATTCTATTTCCTTATTGGAATAAACGAACTAATTTGATTAAGCCGGGGTTTGGAGAAAAAGTCTTTATATCATTTGGGATTAACATGGATTCAGATCTGTTTTGTCTGAAGCGAAGTCTATTCAGGACTCATGCAGTTCTTTTGCCGTTAGAAATATAAGTTATAATGAAACAATATGGATCCTGGTCAGGCTGCGCATAGGCGCAGGCTGCTCTGGATCCATACCAGTCTTAAATGCCATAAAGGCCATTTTTCCAGATCCCGACCCAAATTAATTTCTACAGTTTCAAGGTTGCGTTGAAATTCATGCTGTTATAACACAGTGCCTCACAGGCGTTTGATATACTTGCTGTGAATTACTTTTAGACATTATTTCCTTGTTTCATATGGATTCTGTAACGATCATCGACTATCCTTATGAGGACAGCATTTGAAAACGTTGTAGGAAAATAAATTATTATTATCCTTCAGTATCTAATGTTTTAAAGAATTTTCCAGTTACTTAGGATTGTCACAACCAATGATTAGAAAATATATGAAAGCATAGTAATCACGTATCGTCACTTTTCTTGAGTAATATACATGTATCATTAAAGCGATAATTACGAGTTATTTGATGAAAAACAGCTATAGGCCAATGTAACTTTGACTTGGTTCGAAACTGTGAAAGGTGTGGGTTATTTCAAATTCCACTTACCATGCTAAACTGCAAATGTTCTAGTCACATAGACGGTTCCACGTCCACATCTCGACCGGAACACGTCTAAAATGGTCAGAATATTTTCGTACGCGATGTATACGTTATGTGGAAATGGAACTGTATGTGGCTATGTCCTATAATCGTAGACATGTTTACTTTCTACTTTAAACATTTTCATTCAGTAGAAACATATAACGTTTAACCGAATTTAATCAGATCTCCGTAAACATCATGTAAATTGACACCAATTTCAGTTAAAACATCTGCTTCACTAAATAAATCAGCGGTAAAACCCACCGAGGCGTGACGTCATTGTAGCACGGGTGTTACCCACGTGTCGGTACTTTGTACTTTGTGTATTGACTTTCGGGTTCATCAATGGCCCGTTGCCCTTTCTTTAAATGGACACAATTTAAGACTTGTCCAATTCGAAATCTGCTTCAGACGACAGAACGGAGGATAATGAAGATATGATTCATAGACAATATAGCACAGAAAATATTGAGGAAAAAGGAGAAATACTGATTATCAGCATTTTCTTCTTCTGACTCCTCTGACTCTTATTCTCAAGTCTATTCTATAAAGTAAACCAAAAGCAGGTCTTGTTTGGAAAAGGGTTAGGCCTAACAGTGAAGTTCATTTTGCTCTTGTCCATTTCAAAAGCAGTCCAGAGATTCTGAATAGCGACTAGTTCGTTAGTACGGCAAGGTAACACGTACAAGATCAGAGCCATCGGCTTCAAAATAGACAATAAAAATATTTCTGATGTAAGGATACTCTTTTGATTAGCGAAGATAATTGTCAATCTAATTTTTTTTGACATTGAAAGCCCGATTATCCATAATCACACGAATTATAATGCGCAAAACAAATGGACATTTTGCTTTAATAATGGTCTAATTTCGTATGTTTGCTTTATAAAACAGAACGATAACGTTTTATCTAAAACATTTTAATGTTGTAGTTACGATACTTTTGTCACCAATGTCGATGAACCATAGTTAACAATATCCCGCCTTTTATTATTTTCCATTCTTTGTATGATACGGTCCTATGAGTCGCATGTCGATGCTTTTTTACGAAAATCTCGTATCTGCAGCTTGTTTTAAGCTGCAGATACGTGGTTTTCGAAGAGAAGCAGCAATGTTTTGTTTGGAAATGTCTCGGCATGCGTCAGGCGCGCTTTATTGAATTCCTTTATACTCTTTGTTTCCGCGAAATGCACCGTGTTTAGTTAGCATCGTCAGGTCGTTACCAGGCTGTATCCTGAATGCACCCGTAAATATTGATTTTTAATAATGTAACCCATTACCAAACGACAAAAATTTAGGCTGGTCCAAATTCAAAGATGTTGCAGACAACAATTTCAAGTGAATGAAATTTAACATTTTTGGGTCTTTTTACGTAGAAAACATTGTGGGAAATGAAGAAATTGCTTGTGACAAGCACTTTCTTCATTTTCCACAATATTTTCCAAAGTCACTATCTAAAAGGGTGTCAAAAGGCGTCAATGTGGGAATGGGTTAACCCTTTCTCAAACAAGACCTGGTTTTTGCGTCCATAATATAATAGGATTTGGAAAACATTGAGAAAAAAGAAGGCTATGATAGTCGGCATTTTCTTCTTTTGCATAAACATTTTCTGTACAATATTATACATATTTTATATCTTTAATAATGTGTTTTTTGTCGTCTAGCTATGTTTCTGACTTCACTAATAAAAGAGAGTTTGGAAAGCATTGAGATAAGAAGCAGAAAATGTTAAAAATCAGCATTTTTCGATACTTTCTATGCTATGATGTACACGTTTTGTCGTCTGAAACGTTCTTGGATTTGGACTAGTTTAAAGATTTTCTTTTGGAAAAGGGTTAAGCAAGGATGGGAAATATTGCTAAATAGAATAGGGCCGCGAATTTAACGGGATTTAATACTAAATTAAGGGACGTTATTATTGAGGACAGGTGACACACGGTGTTAATTTCATCCCGATCAGCCGCTGTATCAATAGGGTCGAGCGGCACATAGGAAAGGGGCAAAATATTACGAACAGGCAGTCTATACAGTGTATAATCTATTTTCGTTTTGTCGATCGTTTATTTCGTTTTCAAGGCGCTTTCAACATTTTACTTCAGATAAATTATGACCACTTAATTCTGATTTGATCAGTATCATAAGTACAAGTCTCAACTTTGATATTCCTGTCCAAAAGGCTTAGCTTTATATAACCGAGCGGGAATCGGAGGTCTGGTCGGTGTGCTTCTTTCCAAACACTGCCTGATTTTGTCGTCCGTAGGATGAGCACGCTTTAGTAAATAATGAGAAAAGGAGAAGTACTGATGGTAGTACCTAGCATATCCTTTTGTTTCAATGTTTACTAGTACTTAAGAAAACGTTAATTTTATAATCTGCAACTCTTTCGATTTCGGTCTTTTGTCTCATGTGATTGAACGGATGTGGTATACTATGTTTGCGTATTGCTTTGATTGCATGTAGACCTACTGGAGAGAAATAACTGTGTTACAACTCTTGGTAAGCTACACCGGCATCTGCAATGTATTTGAATTGATGTTTTGTTTCATTTTTTCACCAATTGGTCAATTTGTTATTGCCTTTTGAACTTTTTTCAATTACGGTATATTACAACACAGGCCGTTTTCGCTTGACGAATACAGATTGACATTTTGGCAGGAAATTCTGGTCCGTTGTGCGCGTGGAGGTCCATTGTCTTCTTTGTCGTTTTATGCCCGAAACCGCTGTAAATATAGCTCGAAAATTATGCAGTTACTACTTTTTGTCCGGAATTCGTCATCCAGAATATTGATTAATTCTTTTCTGCTATAAATTCCGATGATTTTTGATCCCATCTCATCGCGGAGATAGAATTTATGCGGGGATGTTATTGACAAAAAAGTACTATAATTGGGCATTATAATTTGACGATCTCTTTCTCTTTTTTTAATTTGCATCTGGTCGCGTGCATTTAGAGCAAACCCTTACCAAACCCATCTGTTAAAATTAATGACAAGTGACCCTCTAACATTTTTCCTTTTAACAATTTCCCAAACAAGACCTCGTTTTGTTGTCCCAAAAGAATACGTACGGAAAACATTGAAGCAAAAGAAGAAAATGCTGACAATCAGCATTTTCTTCTTTAGATTCAATGTTTTCGTAGCTATATCACTAAAAAGTTTACTTTTAGTAATATCTGTTTTTGTCATCTGCAGCAGCTTTCCAATTGATCCACCCTAAAATTTTGCCGTGTAAGGGCTGACCTAAAGAATTTTAAGATCTCAAGAGAAACTGCTTTATACACATTGATGAGAAGGATAAAGATTCTAGATTTTTTTGTAACGCATGATAACTTATCCCCTAAATCTTCATAAATAGAATGATGTAATGACATAAATACAACAAAAATAGCAAAAAGCAACTGAAATACTGATGTCATAAAACATATCCAAGAGAGATTAAAATAGATGGAAACAAAACAGTATTGATATAGATATTTGTTGAAGAATTGATCACAACTAGGCACGCTTTGAGGTAGTCCGCCCATAATGAGATTCAATCGAGGTTGGAATTTTTCGTAGGAACTGGAGAGAAATTGATCGTTACGGTCATTTTTTCTGTGAAAAATATTTCAAATATAGGCCTACTGGCTTAAATGCATACATTGTTCATAACAAAGTTAATCGGATGTGTCGAATTTCGAAAATCTCAATGTAATTTGACTTCTTCCGAGATTTCGACATAACGAGTGTTAAATGTATAAAAAAAGTACATACGCACTCTTCTGATAATTTGCTAAAGTGTTACGATGGTTAGCGTTAATTATTCTTCACTTCAAAGATAACAATACATAGTACAAAAATAATGCAAATCAGAACCTTATCTCACAAAATTATCTATCTTGTTTTCAAAATTAAATATAGTAGGCCTTCAGTGTCTGATTTTTTTTGCTTTTCCACTCCATTATCACATTGTTTTCCAAATCATTATGTTTTGTCAACGTTTGATTTAAGCTTAGAATATCATTGGTTACTTACCAAAATGCCGTAACTACAGCATTTTTGATCTGTAAATACGACATTTTAGAACACAACAAGCGGAATCTTTGAAATTTGTATTGTCAGGCCCCCTTAAAACATCGTTAATGTAGTTAAAATAAGCGAAGAGTATCTACATTTTTACACCTAATAACATTCTGTCCTGCCTACGCTATTTACGCAGATTTTCAGATCATTTATACAACATTACGACTGGGATTTCGTCTGCCAATCTACGTGATTATGACCTTGTCCTTAAACATGGGTTCAAGAAGTCATTGAGTTTTCTTGAACTTGTCTGGGCGGGGACGTTTTGAGTTCATGTACGTTTAAAAATTAATTCAAACACATTCAATCCGGAATTCATTTCACAAACCATTACTACATATTTGAAAGTTTTGCCGAAGTAAGAATAGAAAATGAGAAAAAAACATTAAGAATAAAGGCACTATACGGAGTGACATCATTTCAAATGTATATTCAGCACTACTTCAGTCGAACAAACCCTATTGTGTGGGTATTCTTTTCATTCTGTAAGGTAATACAGATTATTACCAATAACAGTTTGGATTAGAAATAACAGATTGGATGACTGATAGCCATCATTTAGTCTTACAAAATTCTTTATATGGGCCTAAATGCGTTCAATTCACTGCATTTTCCAGTAAAACCTCAAGGTATAAACACTAAAATCACTATCTTAAACTAAAACATATTGTGGTTTTTCTGCGTCTCAGTTTTAAACGACAGGCTACTTGAAAGTAAGATACGTAAAACTGCATTAAATAAACCTCATTATTCGGTAAAACCTTGACACTTGAAGTTCAGTCGCCTTAACCCTTTCCCAAACGTACAAATAGACTGTACTGAATTGGAAGTGGTCGTGGGCGACAAAATGTATGTTATGAAGCAAGAACTTTTATTCCTTATATATCTCAGAAGACAATAAGGTAAAAGGAGCAAATGCTGGTGGCCAGCATTTTCTTCTTTTGCCACAATGTTTTCCCAAGGTCTTAGTACATTTGTACTATGAACGTCAAAAGCAGCCCATGTTTGGGAGAGGGTCAATTTGATTTGCCCATTGATACAAAAAGAGAAAAGGGCTATCTTTTCAACAATATGCTTTTTAAAGAACAACTTTCGTTGAGCGACAATCGCTGCAAGCAAGCTACGTAAAAAGTGCATTCAATAAACCCCATTTTCGCATAAAAAACCTTGGTATTTCAAATCTTAAGTTCACACACGTTAATTTGATTTGCCCACCGACTCAAAAAGATAAGAGATTTTGTTTTCCGCGTTTCGAATTACATGCCTTTAGAGTGGATTATTCGTTATCAGTCTATTGGGTAGAATGTAAACAAGTTGGAAAACGGCATCAACAAATGAGCATTGAATTTATTTTGAACTCTTTCACATAACAAACACTGATTTGACGATGCGAAAAGTCTGGAAAACTCAGACGAAAATCACAACTGTCTTCTTTTCTCATATTTCTTTTACCTTTTTGACGCGAACTTTCGAGATTTTGATGATAATTTTATTTGTCATCTGTATCACAAACCTGTCTTAAGGTAGACTACCCACATCGAAGCCATTTTGAGATTCATAAAACATCAGATTTTTTCGAGCGTCGTTGTTACGTTTCCGAACTTATTCGGGCGCGGTCGTAAACAATCGGCGGTGGAAGGTTCCACTGCCGAATGTTGTCGACCTCGCCGAATAATTCCGACGTCGTCAAATCTCATTACGGGTGGGCCACCTTAAAATCATGTCGTCAGAAGAAAGTGTTCATAATTCTTTTTTCTGTCGTCGTTGTGATTCCTTGGTCCATCATGAATTATATCAATGCTTGACGAAACAGTATTTTGCTCACCCATTTTGCTCACCCAAAGCACAAGTTGATCAAACGTTTCGGAAAAGCATCTATGTTGATAAATTGATTACAGACCAAAGGGACTTTATGTTAATAATAGCACGAACAGGTCGAAATCAAATTTAATTTGCTTTCTTTCTAGTCATGGTAGCTGTGCATATACTATTGTGTAATGTATGTCTGTTAGTCCGTTTGTACGACCGTCGCCCGAATGTTTCGTATCTTCAAATAAAAAAATGAGGATAAAGCTTGACATGTATTCGAACCTTAAAACTGGAAAACAGCTTGTGCCATAAAACCTCGATCGATAATACTTGACCTTTACAATATATTGATGTGAATAACAAAATATAATATTGCTATTAACCCTTTCCCAAACGACAAAATTTTAGAGTGATCCACTTCAAAAACTGCCACAAATGACAAAATTGATGTTATTTAAGATAGGATTTGTGTAAAATATGACACGAAAATATTGAGACAAAAGGAGAAACTGCTGGTATCAGCAGTTTCTTCTTTTGTTTCAATATTTTCCCGAGCCTTTTCTATTAGGGACGTCAAAACCAGGTCTTGTTTGGGAAAGGGTTAATCGTTGATCTAGATCATGTCTACATATAGATGAAAAATAATGACAAGCTGAAATATTATAAAATGCTTTCACAAATAAGATTTGATTCGTTTGTCTTTTGTGGGAACTGCTTAATTCAAGAAAACACATTAAAAAAGCCAAAAAGAAAAAAAAAAATGCTGGTAATCATCATTTTCTCCTTTTGTCCAGATATTTACCAGTGCTATATGTTATACAAATTCAATCTTTCTCAACATTACTCGCTTTTAAGATATTCTGTCCATAATTAAAAACACCACTCTCTAGCCATACGGAATGAATCAAATTACACACACTTGTAAATCTTCACATAAGTTGATTCACCGTGCCGAATTTCAAGATTATGCTTACAAATATTATTTTACTCTATATTCATATGCAAGGGAGGTAGTTTTGAACATTTTTGTCAAATATTTCCATAAGTATGCATTAATTTAACATTCTAAACTATACAAAAAGCTTATGTTTATATTTGGAATGGAAATGTATCACAGTTTAGGAATTACTGGCACTTTCCAAATTTCGCTGCTGGCTCTTTGGTGCTAATTAGGGGCTGCATACCTTACAAGAACTCTAGCAGCGGGGAATAGCTTTTCAAAACGCAATAGTTCACTTTTTGTTCGTCCAATACTATGTTGTGGGTATTCATTGGATTATTGTCTCAAAAATGCCTTTATCACGTCTTATCTGCTGCTTCGTCCTTTGAATGGATCTATACGATTTTGCTGGGAATTATCACGATTATCTAACATGGCCGGAATATTAAGGTAGTCTACCCCTAATGAGATTCGCGCGACGTCAGAATTATTCGGGCGCGATCGAAAACATTCGGCGGTGGAACTCTCCACCGCCGAATGTTTACGACCGCACCCGAATAAGTTCGGATACATAACGACGCCGTTCGAAAAAAAAGCCGATGTTTTATGAATTTCAAAATGTCGACATTACGGGTACTCTACCTTAAACACAAAACTATTGAGTTTGAGGCGAACTTTGGTACAAGAAAGTATATAAAATAGATCTATATAATATGAACGATATTTGTTTAATTGATTAGACTGCTGAACCATTGTGCTTCGTGCAGGTTATTAGCAACCTTTGGTGACATTTTAAATGTTTAGATATATTTCACATTTCGTCGTTGTAAATGCAAAACCTCGTATCTCGTTTTCGGAAAATTTTAAAGGGTAGGGAAAAAAGTGTAATAACTTTTCCCAAATTGAAATTTTTTACTAGAAATTTGGACATATTGTTCACAAATAATGCGTCATTAATACTGATCAGTAAATATATCTCAAAACCTGCGAGAATTGTCTTAACTGGGCACACAAGTTTGTACTTTCAAAATCGCAAGAATCAACATACGAGGTTTTGCATTTACAACGACGATATGCGATAATTAGTTTGCCTATCCACAAAATTGTTGTTATGTTTCATTTTCTCAATGGAAAATAAAAGTGATAAATATATTGCAGCTTTTCAACAAATAATCTCGTACCTGCAGATTGTTTTAAGTTGCAGTTACGAGATTTTTGTTGAAAGCGACGATATTGTAAACTTCATTTAGTTGCGAAATGATCCTGATCCATAGATGTCTGAAAAGCTGTAAATCTGAGGTCGTATTCATCATCTTTTCTAATTCGATTGTCTAAAGCCTAATTACATTACAAACCATCTGATTGGACGACACGTATGGTATGTCTCGGCCAATTGGATTGATTGTTGTGTGATTTTAAAATGTATTTTTGGACTTGGAGTTGTTGCTGAATACCAACCCTTGGGTGCGTTCAGTAAGGTTTTACGTGAGCCGTTTCATTTGGAAAATCAATTTTGTCAATTTCGTGTCAAAGAAGTTGCGACTGTTGCTAACGTTAGCTCACGTAAGCCCTTACAGTACTGAACGCAGGGCTGGGCTCATAATTTTGTCTCTAGTGGTGCATTCTCTTGGAACAGTGCAAATTATATTTGTAAAATATTTTTTCTTGCAAATGTAACTCCTGTTTTATCATTTTTTTACGTCTTACAAACATGTTAAAATGCACGATTTGCAATCAAAATGAAGCTTTATGCTACGAGGGGTGTTCAATACATTCGCGGAAAAAATATCGGCAATTTGACCAATCATCATACAATACATTGATTCCTGCATATTTTGTACGGGATTATTGTATAGTAAAGGAGACATCGACCGGCCAATCGGATCGGGTCGAATGTAATTCTGGTAGTAGCAAGCTAATTGGACTGGTTGAGCACGTGCACCAAGGGAGCATTATATATATATGGAAACAGCTAAAAAGTCATTCTTAAAGTTGTATCATATGTATATAAATACGAAAAAACTGTCTCTTTACACGATTTACAGTGTGATTTGCATTGTTTAAATAGCAAATAGGCCAATCGCTTATCTAAGTGGGGTCCGACTTTCAAGTGGGTCTAACATGTATTTTGTAAGTGTAAATCAATTCTAAACACGGAAGATATATCAAGATAAATTTCCTCGTATTTGATTAACCCTTCCATACGGCACAAAAATCGTTTCGGCTCTTTCAATTTAAAAGCTACGATAGAAAGCAAATTCAAAATTAATCAAAAATGAATCTGTGTACGATATAGTGAATGAAATATTGAGGCAGCAGGAGTAAACGCTGATTCTCAACACTTTTCTCTTTTGCCAAATTTTTCCACAAAGAGACGTCAAAATCATATCTTGTTTTGGGAAAGGGTTATTATGTTTGATTTTCAACGGATATGCTCAATCGTAGATGGTTTCCTCTTAAAGCTACTATTTCCCAGATTTGGACCCAAAAATTGTCAAATACAAACGAAATGTACACTTTTTAAGCTTTATATGACCTTATTAAATGATTACGAGAAACTATTGAAGCAACGACTCATTTTTTCGCAATTTGATACCAAATTCATGAAGCGATGTCGAAAGTAGGTCAAAACAGTAGGACATGCGACTTTCTTAAATGACGTCACAACATACATGATGACGTCATATTGAAATTTAAGTATGAATCTCGTTTGAATCATGGTCCGCGCTGTATGCGCATGCGCAACAATTTAAAAATAATTCTAACCCCATCAGTGATGGGGTTGAATTTAGGCTTGGATTCTCCCTAAATTCAGCTATCTGTCTTGTAATTTCGGCTCATTCTCTGTCTGAATCGCATATTATTAACCATTCCGAAGTGGTCAACACAAAAGTTTTGCATATTTTTTAAAAAAAAATCATTTTTTGCAATTAGACCATCTGTTACCGTCGCCCTTTATCAAGCTGCAAGTTTCAAATGTTAAAGACAATATTAAAGCAAAGAAAAAGAGGCTGGTAATCGGCAACAATGGTGGATCCAGGATTTTTCCCAGGGGGGGGGGTCCAAGCCCAAATGATGGCTTTAAATATGTTAAATTTGTAACGTTACACTAAAGTTAGTCAAAACTTAATTTTCAGCCAATTCCGGAGGGGGACCCCGACCCCCTTCTAGATCCGCCTTTGAGCAATTCATTTTGTCTACTATGTTTTCCTTATTCCTTTGTCACTAGTAAGTGTCATTTCAAAACCATGAATTGGATTTGCATAGTAAGGAATAGCATAGGCGAAATAGAGAAGTGAAGTTTTACTTTTATCATTCGAGGTAAAGGCCAAATAAAAATATCATGGATTCAATTAACCGATTTTTCCTGCATTTATCCGCTGCTGCAAATCATCCCCGAATTTGAATGTACTAATAAAATTAAACTCCCACAATTTTGTCAGAACGAGTACCAATATCGCTGCTTTTCAATAAAAAACCTCGTAACTTCAGCTTAATTAAGCTGCAGTCACGATGTTTTTATTGAAAATCAACGATAAATCACGGAGTTTTTCCACAATCTACGCAGTAGTCACTTAACTCCAGTGCTCGATGACGTATTTACCAGCCCACTGCAGCCAATCCTCTCTTTGAAATTAGCATTCCGGGACATTTCATGACATCCTGTATCGGTTCTTTACTCTGATAAACAATAAAATATTATGAGACCCGTCACGGAAAGATGGGCCGTGAGAAAATTGACTGTACTCAATGCATAATTAATGTCTGGCCACACCAAAAAAAGGTCATTGATGAAGCATATTTTTGGACGTGGTGTGGACACACAATTGTATGTGATCGCAACTCCGTGTCAACATTACGTTCAATCGCGTCCAAACATGCTGCATGTGTGTCCCTTTCTGAACATGCTCCAATAGTGATTTACGTGGAAAACGTGTGTGTGACCGGGGCGCGTTTTCCAGAGGTGGTCCGCCTGCATTGACGCACGAAAAAACATTCAAAAATAAATTTGAAGCTTTTTTCACAAATTCGAGAGTGGAACAGACCCCCGTACTTTACCCATAGAGCCACACAAGAGCATGATGAGGCTGACTCGAAACAATATTTTACTCCAATAAGCCATGTTTGTCATGACGCGACATTAATCGTTTCCTCTATAGTATTGTGCATACTTAACTAATAGAATAACAACTTATCACGCGCCCACCCTGCCAAAACTATTACGATTAATCAATATTACGTGAAAATGAACCTTCTCGAAAAACGAGATCATTTTACCAGCGTTTGAGCACAGGTTGAAAGTCGGTAATGATGACAAGATGTACTACTAACAATATTAAGAAAGAAGCTGTTGTTTAATGTATATTTGGATTGTTCATTTGAGTCAAGTTCCGCAAAAAGGGCCTTATATGCCGCTTGATAACAATATGCAACCAGATCAGACTGGACATACGCACATTCTTTCTAAGATCCATATTACTGTCCTATATGATAGATTCTTCAAATACCTTAGATTCAACACCCCAGAGATCAGCACCTAATTCTCTTATGCACAAACTGATCTTGATGCTTTCGGGTTGAAAATATTGAAAAGATTCCCCGTACACAGTCCGGCCCATGTCCTGTCACGATCATTTTAAAACGATTTTTGTGGGTTTCACAACTTTTCATGCGTAGGTCTAGTAGTCTTCGCTTTTTCAATCGCGGTCGTTTTTCATAGTGTTGCTTTAAAAAATTTTCAACTGCTCAAAAAGATAACAAATTAAAGCACTCTATCATAAATCTTCAGATCTTTGCTGATCCCAGGTTATTAGAAACTGCGACACGGCCTGGGGTCAAGACCCCGCCACGAGCATCAATTTGATGTCTGAGGAAAGCGTTTATATAGAGGCAGATCATTGCAAATCCCGGTCATGCCTCTGTGCAGTGGACAGCTTAGGATAAGGATAAAAGCTTGCGCATGAATGCAGACTGGCATAATTCTGAATTAGAAACCTCAATGAGCATGAAAGTATGACGATGAGCAATCGTATCCTTTCCCTGCATGAATTAATCGGATACAATAAGTGCCAAGGGGTTTCCCATAGACTATTTTGTAAACAAGTTAAACGTTGAACCCCGTATAACCTATGACCGAATCAAGGCCGATAAACATGTTTATTTCGCGGAGAATATCCGATATTAATAGATTGTTTTATTGTTTGCTATAACAAGACGTCCGGATAGTTTGTCTATCATGGACGTCATTGATCTTTTCCCCACCATTGCCGGATTTATTATGTAATAGCACACCAGGGCTACAGATAAGTTGGGGGGGAAGACATTCTAAATTTGTTATTTCCATTCCAAACCCTATGATGTGGGTACTCATTTGAATCGTCTCGACGAGACGATACAAATGAGTACCCACAACATAGGGTTTGAAGAACAATGATAAAATTATTACAGTTTGAAAAGTCATCACCCCTTCTTATCTGAAGCTCTGGAACTCTCCATGAGAACATTGACCATTGACGATTTCTTGAAATAAATTGAGCCGGAATAAAAAAAAAACGTCCCATAAAGTATTTGAAACAGCCATGTTTCAAGATCAGGGTATGGTTAGGTGCTGTCTGACCTGGATCCACGTTACTCTCATAATGGCTGCTACACACAATGACGAAGCTTTTGGAGAACAACATGGTTCCTGATCAGACTACGTGTATACACAGGCTGATCTGGAACCACGTGGGGCTCTAAAGCAATACCCTTCTAGATCCAGGGGCCAGTTTCATCAAAAGATTTAACCCTTTCCCAAACAAGACCTGGTTTTGACGTCCCTAATAGAAAAGGCTTGGGAAAACATTGAAACAAAAGAAGAAACTGCTGATAACCAGCAGTTTCTCCTTTTGTCTCAATATTTTCTTTGCCATATTTTACACAAATCCTATCTTTAATAACATTCATTTTGTCATTTGTGGCAGTTTTTGAATTTGACCACCCTTAAATTTTGCCGTTTGGGAAAGGGTTAAGACGTATTTTTGACTTACCGATGTCTTACCACACGTTTAGAGAAAGAATCACGTATCGCCAATCAACCGAAAGCTATGTAATGCGATTGTTGTTGTAAGCGACATTTAAGTCGTTGGTAAGTCAAGAACACGTCTTATAGTCTGTGATGGTATGTCCGGAAATCACGTCCCGTATGCACTAGAGTATTAAGCATGCCAACAACTGCAGTTGTGTGCATCAATATCTCAACTTTCATGATCCACTTGTTGGCATATCTGGAAACGCGTCATTACGTCGTTTTCCGCCGATTACGTAACGTTGTCAATTTGCTTAATTGCAAACCGAGTTTAGTAAAACATATGAAAATGAGGTTGTTTTTGTTTATATGTGTTTCTGTTAACAAATATATGGATATAGATATACGTATACCCCGTATGATGCATCGACATGCCGTCGTTAACAATATTGAGACAAATATTGACGTATTCAACGTTCTTTACTTTTGCACTACTTGGCATCTATCTTGACATTTAAGTTTAATCGTGCGGGTGTTGTAGTGGTTATAACCTTATTGATCGGACGTCTTCGACGATATATCGGGTAGATAAATATCGATTTCATAGATTTCACGAGCCGTACATGCACTTGACCCACGCGTGTGTGGTATACTGATCGAAAGTTCTAGAGCGCCAAATTACAAATGACTATAACTATTCAAATAATTATCATATCATTATAAAATTTTATATGTGAATTGATAAGTACCAATTAGATTATTTTGCACGATTTGTTTTCAGTTATCATTGAATTTAAGGATGTTATATGATTAAAGCTTAAAAAGCACTAAATCGTCGTAGAGCTTCAGATAATGCATTTATAATGGTTTTAAGTCACATGGATTTTTAGCAGAACCCAATCAATGGAGAAAAACAGAAATATGAATGGCACGCTTGTATTGCTGATGAGTACAGCAAAAAGGGAAGAGTGGTGGGTGGGGAAAATCATGGGGTTTTAATTTTCCAAACAGTCTCCTTTTTATTGACAATTGTCGCATTCCTTTTTGCGCAATAAATTAACACAATCAAAAGAATTGTGAACATATTGTGTAATGTTGTGTCTCGGGAATCACGAGGGCATATTTTAATCATTTTCTGAGAAGACCAGTATATATTGTAATTTTGGCAGTCGAAACTGTCCTCATGCTAGCGTACATGTATTGAATCCCAAATATTGTGTATAGATCTAGTTTATATTTTTGTACATTTAGTATTCAATTACTTAAGTATTTAGTTCTTAATATATACAAAATAATTTACAACTACATGGTTGCTGTACAAAGACGTGTATTTCGTAGATTATTGTGGGTGATATTTATACCCATGTGCATTAGTTTTTGGAAGCAAATGTTGCAAAATTTGTTTGTATTGTAAATATAATGCCGAGCAGATTATCTGTCGAAGAAGCCAAGGATATCTACCCAATGGAGCCATTGTATAATGTCAAGTTCTAGATCGAACTCTAGTCAGTGAACCAACAAAAGATTCCTGTGAAATTTTACTCCAGGGTGTAGATATCATGTCCCAGTATGGGGACAAAACCTGAAAGTGCTCACGTTTCAGCATGTTTGATGACAGTTATTTATGTCAAAAGAATAAAGACAGTAATACAGTGGTGCTACAAAAAGACTATGAAAGAACGAGCATAGAAACGTCATGGAACACTACTCACGGCCATACTCAGAGAAAAGACAATATCAAGCATTGCACTGGTGTCTTTTTGTCATTGAAACAGAGAAATTACAGTGCTTGATGCAATGATTTTGTTGCAGTGCCTTAAAAAACTAGAATCATTCATTCAGGCAGAGATCAACCTTAACACTTTGTATCTGTAACACAGTCGAGATTCAAAGAGGTTCCTTACACATTTGACAGATATGCACTCTGGGAACTTGTATCAAGACAATGTGTCGGCTATCAAGGCGTACATCTAAGTCAAACGGCTGGTCTGTACTGGTAAAAAGGAGCGGGCAAAGATGCTTGTTTGAATCCAGAACAATTAACAGATTGATAAATGTTTTCAGTCTTCTACCGTACTTCAGCTAATTATGGTGTAGGCTACCTTTATAAGTTTCGATTTGTACACCGTATATTTTATCATACTTTAATTTCTTTTAAGAATCGTTGTCTAATCTCTTCTTACTCGATGAGTATTCTATTTTTATTCATAGTTATACCTCACAATTCATTCATGCCAGAAAACTTAAACTTCAACCTTAACATAATCGAAATCTACTAGACTAGTATATATAGTATTATGATAATTCTTTCTTTGGAAAAGCACTAACAAGTAGAGAAACGGCTCTTGAAATAAAGTATATTACATTTTCCCACACAACTTTAAACTTATAAAGGAAAATCAAATAAAAAAAAATGAAATAGTGTTAAGTGGAATAAATATTCTACTTTACGGTAAATACCTAAATCAAACTTGAAAAGTGAATAACAAGCTTTATAAGTTTAAACTTTTTAATGTTCATGTACTGATTTCACAAATATTAATCATCAGGATGTTTGTATCTAAATTTTATGATTATTAGTAACGACGTTACAATGACGTTGTTGACGTTAAGGCGTAAGAGCAAAAATATCGAAGGGAAATCACATAATGGAACATTAAAAAGTAAGTTTAAGGGTTTTATCACTTTGCAATCGTAATACAGTGGATATATGTATCAAATAAAATTGACCTATCATCGACGTTATTTATCTTTTGACGTAATCATAAGTTGTGACTCTTAATATAATATTTTCATTATGTTACCTTCATTGTGTGTGATCATGTACAAAATATTGCTAAAACCATTCATATAAGCAATAAACATGTATTTTTGTAAATTGACGTCAATGTGACGTCTGAATACTAAAACGCATTTAACAGGTTTTAAAAAATGATGCGTTTTCTTTAAAACAATTATATCAAAAGATTTGAGTTATTTTCTTATACTCTTTCTGTACAATATCCCTGTAATCGACTGTTTATCTCAATTTTGTTGTTTATTATGGTTGTTTTTGACGTGACGTCACATGAAAACGACGCGTCTACAGATATGCCAACAAGCAGTTTCATCATTACTAAGGAATTGTTTCTCTGATTTGCGTTGTTGGCATTCTTAATACTCAAATGCACACGGATTACCGATTATCACAGACTATTAAATGTTTGATGAAACAGGCCCCTGGTTCATTAATATTTTGTTCTGCACAATAACTCTTAATGGGCTTGCTTGTGGTCATGGGTGGGTTGCACGTTGTTAACTTAATTGTTTATCTTGACTTTTTGGTGTTTTGATGCTACTGACGTTATACATGTATATTATCGTGTATCCGTCTATTTTATATCAAAACAATTAATATACAAGATCATGTTGAGTCGTCGTCATTTAGAATATTTTAAAGCTCCTTTGACGAAATATAATTAGACGATTATTTGTATTGTTTGAAAGACGTCCAGCTATGTCAGACGTCATTGAGCCTTCCCTCTGGCATTATTTAGTAATGAAATATCAAATTGCAAGTGAAAGGGGAGCGCCAGTGATATGGGTGATATGACGGCGAATTAACCATTTTATTTTAGACCTATCCGAATTGAAACAAATTGGATACTTTAAAATATAAACATTGAATTCATAATTTTAACAATCTTTCTACTGATTTTGGAAGCATGTGATGAAAAGAAAACAATTTTGGAGACTTACCCGGGTATATATCGTGTGGCATTCGAGACCATCATAGATCCAGATCAGCCTGTAAATAGACACAGTCTGATCAGGTTCCACGATGTTCCCAACTACCTGCTTCATGACCTAAAATGACAATAAGATTAATTTGTTTAGATCCTTAAAAGTTTTCAACAAGGCATTAGATGATATTGGAACATTCTTCAAGTGCTTTTTATTCTAGATACCGGGTCATGTTTATATTTCGTCTACATGATGATTACAATATTATGAGGTTATTTAACATGTCTTTGTACAATACTGAATTCTATTGGATGAATACTTTGCAGAACGAGGCTATATTTGGACGAGCCGATAGGCGAGTCTAAATATAGACTTGTTCTGCGAAGTATGAATCCAATAGAATTCGGTATTGTACAAAGACATGTTAAATGACCTCTTTATTTCACATCATTTTGGTTTTTTTTTTGTTTTTTTTTTTTCACACAAAACATGACAAAGATTAATTTTGTATAAAAATTAAGATCTAGTTCTAATTACTTTTAAAAAGAATTCCAACGTGAAATAAAAAAGGAAGAAAAACAACATAGGCCTATGTCATGAAAAAAAATGTAGGCTACATGTACATTTCTAACACTGTGAAATATACATGGCATCTGACATTAAATCTATAATTATCGATTTATGTTTGTCTCAAAAGATTAATTAGGCCGTCATATGATAGTGTGAAATGTACATGAAATTTGTCATATAAACTATCTATCATGTCATGCGTAAATCAACAATGAAAACATTGACAGAAAAGGAGAAATTGCTGATAAACGGCAAATCTCCTTTTCTCTTAGAACTTTTTTGTCAATCCCTTTAATGGGTATCAAATCCAGGTCTTGTTTGGGAAAGGGTTAAGTGTGATTTTTATCATTGCTGCAAATTAAATGCGCTACAATTCAGAAATGTTTTGAAATGAAAATAATCTCTTTCGTGATCATTTTCTCCTTTTGCCTTAATGTATTCCCAATGTGTTTTTTCAATCACAGAATCAAAGCTATGTCTTGTTTAGGAGGTCCAGTGAATTCAAAATATCATGTTGAAACAAACATTCAACTCTAATGAACAAATTTTGCTTTTGCAGACGAGAACTTTACTAAGGGAGATTTCTCTTCGATGCGAATATGGATATTTTGTATCGCAGCCTCGATTTGGATGAAAATCCATATTTGTACGGTTCAATCGATATTTGTAGGGTTCAAATGAGTGCAATGCATATTTGGACGGGTCAATCGGTGCATCGTACAATATAGATCTAGCCGCTTTGGAATATCGAGAATCCCGTGCGTCCACCCAATTACTAGTATCTCGTGCGTGCAATACGGCCCTGGGTATTGTATACTCACGTGGTACGAATGGGGCGATTTAATTGGTTTACTTTGTTCGGATGTGAAATAAAAATATTAATTTAAACGTCTGATTATAAGAGAATACTTATTCGCCTTATGCACAAGTACAGTATGCATTCATCTGCATTCCATGCGAAGTACGTCCTCTTTGTGACTAGCACTTTTAGGAACAGTACTGTTCCAATAAATGACAATTTCCTATTTTCTATGACTTTCCTTTTGGGTATTGTAAACACATTAATGATTAAATTAAAACTGTATTGCGTCATTAAATTCGAAGCATTTTATAGGCGAAAACAGGTTTTATATTCAATTCACTTAATTTAATCCTTTACAAAACGATGTAAGGTTTTGACGTCCCACATACGAGAAGCTTTTGAAAACATATGAGTCAAAAGATGACATCGCCTATAATAAGCATTTTCTCCCGCAACATAGGGTTTGGAATTAACATAACGCATTTAAAATGTATTCGCCCATTGTATATAAATAGGCCTATGTTGCTTTTAGTGTGCCGCGGATCACAGAATGTACGATGAACCTTGGTTATATTTAACAACAAAGCATAACGTATCTCCTAGTCTCTTTGTATAAAGTACCTGCCAAAGTCGGCATGTCAGCATGATATAGCCATGCCAAGAAATTTTGACTAAATAGCTTCATTAAAATTGCGGTGTTATTATGGAGGAAAGCAACTTTAGTCTTCATCTAAAACAACGTAAGTAAAGCCTTATTGGCCGAAATACATAAAATGGAACAACGAAGTCTCTTGTACTACTATAAGAGTACCACGAACACACAATAGCAAAGTGGGCGTACCCTAAAAGCTTTCATAAATTGATTTTATAGATGACCTGCTGTTGGTCGAATGTACTTTATTTACCAAGCTGGTGGCGTCTGACGTCAGAAGGCTAGATATTGCTGATATCAATGTATCACTTCTCTAATCCTTATCAATAAATAGTTCATGATTTACATCATTGCATGACACGTTACCCCAAACAAGGCAAACATTGACGCTTTTTTACGCTTAACAAGATAGAATCTATTATGGGGAATGAAGAAATTGCTTGTAACAAGTTACTTCTCCATTTCCCAAAATGTTTTGTGCATAGAAAAGTAAAAAAAAAAACCAAAAAAAAAAAAAAAAACAGTTGTTAAGTTTCATTCATTTGAAATTGTCGTCAGTAACGTCATTTTATTTCGACAAGTTAGTGTAGGAATTTGCTGTCCGGCAGTGGGTTCAGTTTTTAGCTCGACTTTTCGAAGAAAATGAGAGCTTATACTGTCACCCGGGCGTCGGCGTTGGCGTCGGCGTTGGCGTCGGCGTCGGCGTTGCAACAAAGGTTAAAGTTTTTTTTCAAACATCAATGACTTCCATACTATCAAAGGTATTCAACCCAAACTTGGAATACTTATTCACCATCACACCCTCTACCTTACTACCAGGGCCCATGACCCTGGCTCCACTATATTTGGAGTTGTGCCCCTTTATACTAAGCAACTTAGAAAAGTCGAGCGCGCTGTCTTATGGACAGCTCTTGTTACCTAGAGTGACCTTGTATTCATACGTACATTCTGGTCAGGACCATACTTTGTTTATTCTTCCTCTTCATTAGGCCCCTACATGTCGTGCATGTCAGAGAGCGGCACGCGGATCCGAGTCTGATTCTAATGTATATGTACTCTCATAAGAACAGAGCACATTCTCTTTTCATTCCATTATGATAGAAAGACGCTCTGTTCTCGCGGGGTCATTTCACGTCTAATCTCGGGGCCTTGGCGGGATTTCGGTATCCAATCTTTGGCTATACACAACGAAACAATTTAAAAAACTGATACAAACTTTCATTGGCTGACGCTTCAAATTACCGGCTTCAGCCAAAAATAGAAGCGACGTAATGTATACGTAATCAAACAAGATAAAACTGAATGACTTTGATTCGATAATTCAAACGATGTGCTATAATTAGATTATGACGACCAAATAGGCTGTTGGTTTATCAAAAACGGCAGAGGTCATATTTGATTGTTAATCAATAGACCTCGGCTTTGGAGAGTAGATTCTATGGTGGTATAAATGTCACAGGGACAGTAAGATTATACCCAAGGCTAGTTTCATAAAAAAATGAAGATGTATCTTTGGCTTTGGCCTACCGATGTCCTGTAAGACGGTTAGAACAGAAATAGCATTTCCTTTGGTACTGAGAGATTGATGAAACGCGATTTTTGTCCTAAACGTGTCCTGAGACATTGGTACAACAAAAATACGAGTTAATGAAACCGGTCCAGATATCGGCTTATATAAAATTCTTTTATAACATGAATGTCTCTGTTATACAATTTATCGGAAAATTCAACAAGTCAAATTCTATATCAAACTTTCCCTTTTTCGACTCTCATTATTATTTGTAATTATTTGTAGCCTATCTTCAATTGTTCCGCTTGAATAGAAATTTCAATTATTTCCAACCTTATCTAACAAGGATGTGCTATTAACCCTTTCCCAAACAAGACCTGGTTTTGACGTCCCTAATCAAAAAGCCGTTGGAAAACATTGAGGCAAAAGAAGAAAGTGCTGATAATCAGCACTTTCTCCTTTTGCCTCAATATTTTCTGAGCTATGTTTTTACTCAATTCCTGTCTCTAGTAACATCTGTTTTGTCGTGTGCAGCAGTTTTCAAATTGGACCGCCCTAGAATTTTGTCGTTTGGGAGAGGGTTAAAGCTACCCAAGTGAATCCATTTAATTACAGTAGTGTATGAATAAAATGCGTAATCCATCTGATATAGATAAGAGGGGGTAAATGTATTTTTTCTCCATTGTACATTCAGCCCATTTTGTCGTGGGTTCTCATTTGAAGCGGAGGCGCCTCGATGAGACGATTTAACGTAATACCCACAACAAAGGCTTTTATGAAAATTCTATGCAAAGTTGCACCGATGAATTAACAATGAAATATTGCATTTTGAAAACTGAAAAAGTCATTATTGGCCGGGGATCGAACCAAGAACCCCATGATTTTGAGTCCAAAGTAATAACCCACTTGAGAAAAACGAATAAAATACTACAACGGGTAATATCTTTTGTCGAAATTCTGACAATGTTTTAGAAAGTTTTTTTCCGAGGAAAGGCTATTTTAAGAGAGGGCTTACGTCGATGTGAATGAATGCTTCCCAGGGCAAATGAGCACTATCTTTGAGTGACAGGATTTCATACCAGATTGTTCCAAACGAAAAGTAAAAAAAAAAATGTTTAAATATTACATTCTTAAATTGTCAAAAGATACATTACAGATTATGAGGTAGTTAATGTAGTCTACCCCTAATGAGATTCGCGCGACGTCGGAATTATTCGGGAGACGTCGAAAACATTCGGCGGTGGAACTTCCCATCACCGAAGGTTTAAGACCGCGCAGGAATAAGTTCCGATACATAACGATGACGCTCGAAAAAAAATCCGATGTTTTGTGAATCTCAAAATGGCGACATTACATGTATCCTACCTTAATTCAGAAATAGGGTTTGAAATGTTTTTGATTTAACAATTAAAACAGCTTTATTTAAAACAAAAATTGGGCTTATAGGAAAAGGTTAAAGCTACTATTTCCCAGATTTGGACCCAAAAATTGTCAAATACAAACGAAATGTACACTTTTAAAGCTTTATATGACCTGATTAAATGATTACGACAAACTATTGAAGCAACGACTCATTTTTTCCGCAATTTGATACCAAATTCATGAAGCGATGTCGAAAGTAGGTCAAAACAGTAGTACATGCGATTTTCTTAAATGACGTCACAACATACATGATGACGTCATATTGAAATTCAAGTATGAATCTCATTTGAATCATGGTCCGCGCTGTATGCGCATGCACAACAATTTAAAGATAATTCTAACCCCATCTGAGACGGGGTTGAATTTAGGTTTGGATTCTCCCTAAATTCAGCTATCTGTCTTGTAATTTCGGCTCATTCTCTGTCTGAATCGCATATTATTAACCATCCCGAGGTGGTCAACACAAAAGTTTTGCATATTTTTTCAAAAAAAAAAAAAAAATCATTTTTTGCAATTAGACCATCTGTTACCGTCGCCCTTTAAATGATTGAGATCATAATTATAGCATAGACGGAAATTAATTATTACCGGCGAAACCGTGTTATCCGTTACCGTATATAGATATCTTATTATATAAAATATGTGTTTATCTCATGTTTATCTCATATTTATCAAAAAGACGTGTATAGAAACGTGATTTGAAAATATACATGTGGCAGTACACGAAATTAATGATTTTATATGTAGTCTAATTACATGAATGGTGTGTCTTCTAACACATTTAGTCACGATGTTTCTATAGGCTTTCTCTACTAGGCAAGCAACAATTTGGAATTATCATTGAAAGGCCTCAAATTGCAAAATATGCCTATTTATAATTGAGGATCTTATTTGTGTATTCAAATGTAAATACGAGTTTCTTCGATGAATTTCAAGAAACATACAGCTCAATCGTCAAAATTCAAAGGTGTTGCAGACGGGAATACCAAGTGACTGAAATTGTACAAAAATTGCCTTTCTTGGTAGAAACATTGTGGGAAATGAAGAATTTGCTTGTCAATTACTTTTCCACATCCTTTATTTTTTGTGGGTACAACAGAATTATTGTGTAGTAATGGGTAAAATCATCATTTTACCTCGCCTCAAAAGTGCTACGTAACCTAGAAAACAGGCGCTCGAGGTCAGTAAGCCATATATAGAAGAAATCTCATAATTGCACTGAAATGTATTACGAAACAGGTTGGCATCGGTGTGTTACAGGAAAATAAAGCTTGTAGATCGACACCTAACGCGTGAACCAACATATTGACGCTTCAATTTGAAATCTGCCTAACTATTTCTACCAGGGACATAACAACAATTTCCTCGTTTGGGAGAAAGTAGCATAATAAAGGCAATTTACAGATTCTTGTCGTTTGATTTTCAACCGGATAATGACTGAATATCAACGAATTTGCATCATCTACAGAAATCTGCATTTCGTCGCTTTCCTGTGAAAACCTCGTTACTGTAGTTTAGAATAAGCTGCAGTTATGAGGTTTTTAGATGAAAATCAGCGATTTTCTTGGCAATAAATGTTTATCATCGACAGTAATATCACTTTTAGTGTTCATGCAGATTTGAATATGTTGTATCATATTTAAATGATATTTTTTTGCGATTTGAACAACACATACGTCGTTTTGTGAAAAATTGAGTCTGTTTAGACATTTTGAATGCCTGATTACCTTTCCTCAATGAATATCAAGCCGCGACGTATATGTCCATTTCGTTTGTTTATATCTGAAATGTGTCATGGTATTGGTCACGATAAATGATCTGGCAGAGCATCTCTAGCTTATAGTTAGATATGCTCTGCCAAGTTATTTATCCAGACCTTAAACGGGTTCAAAAACATCCTTACAAGCTTTCATTATGCACAAAACGTTGCATGATAAACGATCTGGCAGAACTTCTCTAACTATTAGCTAGAAATTCTCTGCCATGTCAATTATCGAGAACTATAATGGGTTCAAATGCAGTCGTACAATGTTTTATTATAGACAAAACGGTGCATTTTGTCTACATGAAATATTTAGGAGCGGCATTTTTTTCTGCATGAAATATAAAGGAGCGACATTTATGTCAATTTCATTGTTTATTTCAGAGACTGCACGTGGGAACCGGAAGAGAACATCCTTGACTTCTCACTCATACAACAATTCGAGGACGAGTGAGTATAGACTTAAATAGACTTGAGGTTGTCCACCACTAATGAAATTTACGTGACGGCAAAATTATTCGGGTGACGTCGTAAACATTCGGTGGTGGACCGTTCCCACGCCGAATGTTTTCGACGTCATCCGAATATGTTCGGATACATATAGCGAATGTGGAACGACGTGGCGTGAATCTCATTAGGGTTGTGCTACCTTAACCCTTTCTCAACCAACATAGTATTAGGTCGGTCCCATTTGAAAGCTGAGTCGCAGACTACAGATTGAAATGTTAGTTAAGAAAGGTACAATTTAGCTCAGAAAATATTAAGGCAAAAGGATAAACTGCTGGTAATCCGTATTTCTTTATTTGTCCTAATGTATTCTTAAACATTTCCACAAGGCACGTCAAAACGAGATCTTTTTACGTGTTAATATAACGTGAAATTTTGAATGCAAGTGCATCTACATTTTCTTCTCCTAGATGCATTATCTAAACATTTAAGGACAGATCCTCCAGTTGTTACTGCGCAACTTACTGCGCATATCCTAAATAACGAAATAAAGCTGTTTCAGTAATTGGCCTTTTTCAGCAAATGTATTTCTTTCATTTAGTTAATGTTTGGTTGATAAATGACAAGACCCTTTTCGGTTATTTCAATTTTCTCTGTTTGGTCAATTAAAGTGTAATAGTACTCGGATGGTACATATCGCTTTCTGTTACGCCTTCAAAATGTGGCGTTAGCGATAGGAAACGGAGCAACAAAAGCAAAGTGGTGTCTTTATGAGATAGTCCGCTTCAGATGGACACAAAAGATGATACGTTTTATTATCTAAAGCTGGTAATAAGGAAGAAAATGGATAAAAGTAGTGAAACAATTTCGGACAGAGCTGTAAAAAGTAAACCAAATTTTACTTATAACTAAGAAAAACGCTTGGTTTGATATATTTTTCTTTTTTTGTTTTTGTAGGTATGACCAAGCGCTATGTCTATACCAAAAAGGAAAAAATTCTTACCGCTGGAATATTTTTTATTATCAGAAACGTTGCGAAAAAAGAGCAATTTCAGCTACATTTGAAAGAATGTTTTACTAAAAATTTCAAAATTATCACTAAATTTTCCCAAATTGATACTCATTTAGACAGAATAAAACATATTGAACACAATAAAGACTTATTTATGTAATCCTAGTCATTTCGAACACCTTTTTGTTGTTATCTAAGTGACACCTCATTTTTGCAATTTTAGACAAGAGTGGTCTCCCTTAAAATTCAATAACTTCTTAATTCGCTTGGTGACCTATAGTTTTCAAGTCATTTTTTTACTTCTCATATATTGAAGTATCAGTACAGAAAAAATAAAAAAAATCTTACCGTGGGAAATAAATGGAGGATCTGTCCTTAAGCGTTAACAAGTGTTCAATTATTTATGGTGCAAGATTAAAACTTATATAACCGACATTTTCCAGGTATTTCATTTTTAAAGGAGCAGCGATAGTATTCTAACAGGTTTGGATCATGCAATCCAGGAACATACTTTATGACGAAGGCTACAAATAGTTATGGATGTTAAAGAATACATGTAGATCTATCCCTTTCATCTTTGCTCCTTTCATATCAGACTTATGAGATGAAATGTACTGTAAGACATTACATTTTCTATCACATTCGTCTCATGTTAAACAAATTTTGACGACATTTTTAAGGAAGTCCACCCCTAATGAGATTCGCACGACGTCGGAATTATTCGGGTGACGTCGAAAACATTCGGCGGTGGAACTTTCCACCGCCGAATGTTGACGATCGCACCCGAATAAGTTCGGATACATAAAGACGATGCTCGAAACAATCCGATGTTTTATGAATCTCAAAATGGCCACATTATGGGTATTCTACCTTAATTGAAGAAACAGTAGGTAAAATCTACTCGAGTTGTTGAAAAAATCGATTAAATTGTACGCGAATTCTTTTAATTCTTATACAGGCATGGAATTGATTTATCATTTTACGAAAAGTTCTAAAAGAATAATGAACAAAACTTAAGAAAATGGCATTGGATTGAAGTCAAATGCTTTGGATTTTAAAATATTTGCCCTTCTAGAAATAGATTTGCTCTTTACCATAAACCTTGTAGGTGTTACCATTAATTTCTGACAGGGAAAATAAACATTAGATCTATAACTAAATGAATCATTCTGCACACACTAAAAGTTACGACATTTAGTCATTCTGGGAATGCGTCATCGATGTGTCTATATTTTGCTTTCCCTTTTTTCTGTGTTGTCGAGCGTTTTGCATCAAAATGTCATTCATAACTAAATCTTGACACTAAGGAAGCCGTTGATAACCGTTTTGCATTTTGGTTTGACTCCCCGTGTTTAAATCTTACGACAACGACGGTATGCCGAGCTTGGCATATGTCTTGGAAAATAATGTTTGGATGCTTTAACCCTTTCCCAAACGACGAAATTTTAGGGTAATCCGCTTCAAAGTACCACAAATGACAAAATAGCAGTTAATCAAGAAATAATTTGTGTAAAATATTGCACAGAAAATATTGAGACAAGAGGAGAAACTGCTGGTTATCAGCAGTTTCTTCTTTTGTTTCAATGTTTTCCCAAGCCTTTTCTATTAGGGACGTCAAAACCAGGTCTTGTTTGGGAAAAGGTTAAGAAATCGCCATTGAATCATCGTCTGTTGTTGGATCATAGTTGTTGGTGCCTTCTAATTAATTTTAGACAAAAATATCGCCATTTGATATTTCGAAAACGGTTGAAAAAGAGAAAAAAGACTGACATGACACACTGAACGTGAAATTGAATACAAAAGCCGTTGTTGCTTCCATGCTAAAAGGTTTGAATCAGCTGAAATACAAGATAAATTATGGAACTGATTCTGGTGAATCATTAACTGAGTAATATCTGTTTTACTCTTACCGAAACGATCTCTTATTTGTATGCTCTTCGTTGAAATATTTTAGAAATACTTTTAGAGAAAAGAAGAAGAATGTAGCTACATTCTATAGAGATATGTGACCCATCACGCCAAGAGGGGCCTTCTGGAAAGTCTATAAAACCAACCAAATTTTGAGAAACATATCCGACTTAGCAGCTTCCAGCCATAGTTTTGTCGTATTTTGAAAATGAAAATATTATGAGACCAGACAGATCAGATTGCTTAAATGTCGTATTGTAAGGTCCAAATCCCCTTGTCCCTGCTATTACATCGGCGCTTTTTATCAAAAAACTTTGTAGCTACAGCTGTATTCATATTGTTTTTGTTTAAAAACAGCGATATATTTATTCACGACCTCGTTTCTGTTTATTTCGTAACATGGAAGCGATCCGTACTTTGACCGCATTCATGATATTGATTGAAGAACGTTTTCTAGTTAGATTCGGCTGCTAGTTATCAGATTCATGTATAGTTCACGTCGTCTGCTTACCTACTTATCTGTTAGAACTAGCAGACTCAACAAACATTGATATAGATGTCTTATAAGACCCTTTCCTAAATAAAACCTGGTTTTGATGTCTGGTTAGGTTTCATTTTAGAAATCCTTCAAAGAAAAGAAGGAAATGCTAAAAATACTGCTTTTATGAACTGTTATTTAAACTTTTCCGAAAAATGACCTGGTTTTGACGTCCCTTACAGAAGAGTCTTGAGAAATATTGAGACAGACGAAGAAAATGATAATTATCAGCATTTCACCTTTTATTTAAATATGTTCTGTGCTTCATTGTACAAAAATTCTATCTTCAATTAAAATTATTATGTTGTCTACAGTAGCTTTTAATTTGGAACATTCCGATTTTGCTGTTTGGGAAAGGGTTAACACGCAGACAACTCCCAACTGTGAACCGTTTATTAGCGACATTTGCACCTTTCTTGGTCATTTTCCGGATATTTTGATATTGTTTTCTGTTTTCAAGCGATTGTTTGCGATTTAAAATTGTTTATCATTATGTTGTTAAGGAGAAAGACCATAATATTTGTAAATGTTTACTGGTATATACGTTTGAGACGCGTATCGATTCCCACTTTTCGTCGCTTTTCAACAAAAACCTCGCAACTGCAGCTTGTTATAAGCTGCAATTACGAGGTTTTTGTTGAAAAGCAGCGTTTTGCTTCATGCAGACGATTTTTCACTGCAGGAGGCAGACGAAATAATAATAACTTTTTCCCAAACGACAATAATTTAGGGTGGACTCGATTGAAAGCTGTTGCAGATGACAAAATTGACGCTGAAATAGACAGGATTCACGTAAAATACAACTGTATAGCACAGAAATGATTGAGAGAAAAAATATAAGAAAATGCTGGTCACCACCATTTTCTTCGTTTGTCTTAATCTTTTCTCAAGCTAATCCTCTTATGGACGTTAAATCCATGTCTTGTTTTGGAAAGTGTTAAACAATAACATTGTTGTATAATTGAAGGGTTTATAGATCTATTTTAACATATTATATATAAGAAATGAGTTCGTTTCTGGTAAAAAGGTCATTACGACTTTGAAAAACAACATCGATCTAGATCAGTCTGTGTACATACACTTAGTTCGATCAAGGTTAGTGTTGTTCGTCGCTAGTGTTTCCTGTAACATCTTTAAGAGAGCAGAGCAGATTCTGATCAGACTGCTACTAGGCACACGCTGATCTGACGGGATGAATACGCATCGCAGTCTGCATAGTTTTCTTCTATCGACCAGACTTTTTCACGACAATTGCTACTGGAGACGCAAACAAGCAAGAAATTGTTTGGAAATCACATTGCTTATCCAAGAAATAATACTACGCGTAATTTAGCCATTTCCGAAACAACACCTGCTTTTGACGTCCCTGATGATTGCAAAAAACATTGAGACAAAAGAAGAAAATGCTGGTAACCAGCATTTTCTCATTTTGTCTCAATATTTTCGGTACTATATTGTACACAAATCTTATCTTCAGTAACCACCTTTTTGTCATCTACATCTGGTTACAAATTGCAACATTCTAAACTGTTGTCGTTTAGGAAAGGGTTGAACTTGAATTAAAAAATTATACATTTGTCTTTCAGAGGGTATGATCCAAGGCGAGTACGTCGAGTTAGAACGAAGAAACGGAGAAAAAGCGAGGTAAACAGATTCTTTTTTACTTCATTTTGAATACACTTTTCCCATCCAATCCCTTGTTGTTTTTGGGTAGGATCCGATATAGCTCATTATAAATGACCTGGCAGAGTATATCTCACGGTTAGTATGGGCTGCTCTGCCAGGTCATTTATCGTGATATACATTATATAGTTAAGAACTTTCGGAAAAAAATCAACAACAAAAACAAATATGAAATCCTGATATAGTCTCATTGCGTTCTAGTTTATATACTTGTTAGTATTAATAGGGCGAAATCAAAACGTTTCGAAAACTTGGTTTTAGTTTACTCGGGCGTTTAATACGAGTCGACTTAAATTAAACTGACGAAGAGCTAGAAAATATCCAACGTTTATGGAATCACTGTTATGCAACCGTAGTATTGTTAAGAGAATAATGGCACTATTGTTCCATCATAGATAGGATCTTGAAACCGCAAAATTCAAACCAGGATGTGAAAACCGGATGTGGTTAGATCTGAACGCTGCATCGCGTCAATCATGTACATTTCACTGCAGAACTACAGATAAGATGGGGCGATGACTTGTAAAAATGCAATATTTAATTTATTGTCTATCAAATCCTATAGTGTGGATACTCATTGGAATCTTCCCAGAGACGATTCTAATGTGTTTCTACAATATAAGATTTTGATTTGAAATGAAGAATTAAGAATACCGCAGTCCCTTCTAATCTGTTGCACTGGCAGCATGTACATTTCACTGCACATGTATGTAGATTTCTAAAGCGAAGTCATATTTCTAAACATGTCGATTTCTTTACATGTAGATTTTGTACGTGTTCGTTACTCTGTATTAAGGTTCCTGTAAATGTCTCGTAGCCTATTTTACTTTTATGTACTTCATTTTACTTTTATGTACTTCGAGATAACAACAACGACAGCGAATTATACCTCATTAGCGGTCGTCTGTGCTACAAAGTGCAGTCATTTTCATTAGGGGATTAACACCTTTTTAATGCATTTTCGAATATACACTATTTCTTGAATATTTGTTTTGCCGACCAATTTTGAACTGTAGCAAACTAATCTGCTTAAACCCAATGCACAACTCGCTTAAAATATTTTTGGTTAACAGAGAATTAAAAAAAATCAAACATTCAATCAGAAGTTAATTATTGAACAATTGAAACCAAACTTTGATATGCAAATTAGATTACTAAAGAGAAAGAAAAATGTCCGACGAAAAGGCTAGATGATGAACAAATACCAGCATTTATGCTGGAAAATTAATAATAACATATGATTTGATAAAGATTGAATTATATTGCTTTTCGGAAATCACAATATTCCCTCTTATCTGTAGCTCCGCTCTTGGACAAGCTGCTTGGACAAAAATTAGACTTTGAATTGTAGAGCGAATTATGAAAATTGTTATAGATATTATTCCCTATTTTAACATTTGAAATATTCATGATTACAGATAAGTGAGTCACGCCCGATATCGCATCGATTTCTCTGCGGAATTGAAGACCCGGATTCAGACAGCGGAAATGACCGAGATTACCCGAACGATAAAATCGCAACTTCTTTTACGGAATCACCATTTACGTCGCCGAGATACAGCCATCTTTGGCGACGAAAAAACGAGCCCGACACCAACAAGCCAACAAGCCCCGTGAACGACCCGGATAATTCCGATTCCGATCGGGACGGGAACCAACACATGAAAAATGGCGGGAAAAGTTGTCACCCGAAAATGCGCGCAAAGTTTATGTTCCGTACCGGTGATTTGGAAACATACGACTGGGGCTACGATTGGAGTAGTTCGGACAATGAAAGCCCAAAAGAGAAATTAGAGGATGAAAAATGCGTGGAAATAAAAGACAATGAATCAAATAATGTGCTGTCAAACTCTCGATGTTTCTCTCTAAAACGCCGGTGGACCAACAGTTTTGACGAGGAAAGTTTACACAGTGAAGCGACCATACCTGCTATAGACGACCACGACGCTCTTGTTAAACGTGCA
Organism: Fragum sueziense; assembly: GCA_963680895.1. Taxonomy (NCBI): domain Eukaryota; kingdom Metazoa; phylum Mollusca; class Bivalvia; order Cardiida; family Cardiidae; genus Fragum; species Fragum sueziense. The sequence goes on from OY804592.1 coordinate 47,181,713, forward strand.
AAACTCGATGATGATGAACTTGCTTTATCCGACATGGAATCTTGTACTACGGAAATGAACTTTGCCTTGGAAAATTGTGACGTCATTGATGATGTCATAGAAACTGGTGTCTGTGATTCAAAAGAACTGAAAACTGAGGAAGGAAGTACGAGTATTAAAAGAGATGAAGAAATTCTGGTCACCGAAGTCACGCACAATCTCGTCACAATAACCATTTTGGAAAGCAATACAGAAAAAGGCTTCTTTAAGGAATGGACAGACGGTTAAAATCGGTGATTTTCTTATTCACAGTTGAACATGAATTCCACTTTTGATTTTCCCAAAAACATTGGACTTGGCGCCAGGTTAAATGTTAAGCTGAAGACTCAAGAATACTTAATTATGTCGTATTATTTCAACGTGGGCATAGGGGCCTACATTTATCAAGATAAACGAATGGTCGCATAATGCATATTTTTGTTATTTCAAAAGAGTAAAAAAGTATTTCCAAGACATTTGTCAAAATTTTAATCAGTTCCAACCCAACTGGCTTTATAGACATCCTGCAATGAAAATAATACCTATCAAAATTTCCTGAGTATCATGAAGATTTGTTGTCAGCGATCGGTTCGGAAGATAATACAGATCTAGATCTATTCGTTTTTCATCAAAAACCTCGTTACTAAAGCTTGTTTAAAGCCGTAGTTACGAGGTCTTGTTGAAAAGCGATGATATCGAGTGCAATGTCAAGTTATCAAGTTCAGAAACTCTTTGGGAAATGCTAAATTAAGTTCAATGTCAAATATCTTAATTAATTTCCTGGTGATGTTTTGTAACATAGGGTTTTGACACAATGATGTTATAAACCTTTCCCAACAATTTTCCGAAATTGTAAACCAGCTAACCCTTTCTTAAACGACAAAACTTCAGGGTGTTGCAATGTAGACAACAAAATGGATGTTAACTAGAACATGATTCGTGAGAAATATTGCACAGAAAATATTGAGACAAAAGAAGAAAATGCTGATTATCAGCATTTTCTTTTTTGTATCAATGTTTTCCCACGACTTTTCTATTAAAGACGTTAAAATCAGGTCTTGTTTGGGAAAGGGTTAAAATCCAATGTTTCATTCAGTAGAGATCTGCTACTAATTCAATATTACCAAGCATGGGAAATATGGATGCAAATGTATCACATACATGAACAACGCCGATAGAATGGTAGAATATTGTGTTTATCTGCATATTTTTTTCTCAAAGCTTTTCAAATCGTTCTTGTTTGCAATAGAGACGTCAAAAGCTTGACTTGTTTGGGAAAGGGTTGCTATCGAATTACCAGCAAATTAGCTTCAACCCTTTCCCAAACAAGACCTGGTTTTGACGTCCCTAATAGAAACAGCTTGGGAAAACATTGAAACAAAAGAAGAAACTGCTGATAACCAGCAGTTTCTCCTTTTGTCTCAATATTTTCTGTGCCATATTGTACACAAATCCTTTCCTTTTTAACATGAATTTTGTTGTCTAGATCGGCTTTCCAATTGGATCACCTCAAAATTTTGCAGTTTGGCAAAGGGTTAATATTATCTAAGGTCATGGTTTTATAACACACTGTACCTAACTTGTATAATCGAATTTTCTGGGATTTCCTTAACCTATTACTGAGAATTATTTTTTTTTTATCGAACTAAACAGAAAATAATTATGAAAACATTGAGAGAAAAAAAAGAAAATGCTGCTGAAAGTCTAGAATTTTACCGTGCAGGAAAGTGTTAAATCAGCGATACAGATATGTTTTGTTCAAAATTATGTTGTAACAATTAATGAATTTAAAACAAGAGAATGTGAGTGAACAGTTTTTTTTTACCCAGTTTTTTTTTACATGTGTTACCGAATTGATTAGTACTTGAAATGTGGGGAAAAAAGTAATTCTGTATGAAGATAGGAGGCCAATTTTTTGACACCTTGTCACCTGTTTGACGTAGGTTTAGACATTCTCTGCGCCATTGACGTCAACGTTTACAAGTCCAAACACGCTGATTTGTAAATAACAATAATGTTGTTTTGTTGGTCATTGCTATGTTGGTAAACAAGTGTATTTTTGTCATTGTGCAAGGTATTTTTCATATTGACATTTTGTACTCGACATATCACGAAAATAATGCATTCGACATTATAATTTGATCCTAAGCTAAAGACAAGTGGTGGTAAATGCTTCTTGAAAAGCAAAATATTATTACTAGTGCAGATCCAGATGCAGGGCTCGGGTCCCCTCCCCTCAATTTTGTAAAAATACATGTAAAAGTGTTTTTTAAGGAATTTTATACGCGTCATTGCTGTCGACCACGCGCTGGAAAACTCGGCCCCTACTGAACAAAAGTCTAGATTAGTTTATGCATTAACCCTTTCCTAAACGGCAATTTTCAACATGTCCATTTTAAAAGCTGCTGCAGACAACAAATGTACATTGTTTAAGATAGAATTTGTGTACAATATAGCACAGAAAATATTGAGACATAAGGAGAAACTGTTGGTTATCAACAGTTTCTTCTTCTGTTGCAATGGTTTCCCAAGCCTTTTGTATTAGGGACCTCAAACCAGGCCTCGTTTGGGAAAGGGTTAATTGCTGACCAAACTAAATGTTGTTGGTACTCATTTGAACCGTCTCGTCGGGGCTAGAAATAATAAACATAACGTTTAACATCTATTATCTCTTGCTTCTTTTCTCCTATATAACAATCAATGCACTGTTTATGAATGTTTTACATGGGATGAGGAGTCGATGGCTCAGATTAAATACTTTAATTGTACTGGTGCAAGAAATGCTAGGAATGCATGGCGAGTTATACCATCCACCGCGTTAAAAACTAACAATATGTTCAATGCGGAGCTAACCCTTTCCCAAACGATAAATTTTCAGAGTGGTCCGATTAGAGAGCTGCTGCAGACGAAATTGGAAGTTTATAAAGAATTAATTTGGGTACAATAAAGTAGGGAAATATTGAGGCAAAAGGAGAAAATGCTGATCATCAGCATTTTCTTCTTTTGTATCAATGTTTTCTTAATACTATTCTATTAGGGACATCAAAACCAGACCATGTTTGGGAAAGGGTTAAACCCCATTCAATCACCAATATTTGTCTTCTGCATTATAGACTAATATTTTAGTACAATCACAATCATTCTATGACAAATCCATAAAAGAATAAACAGCATCACTTTAGTTTCTTGAAAAGAAGACATTTTGTTACAAAACTAAAAAAAAAAAATGATAGTGTCGGAGTATATAATTTGTCAAACTTTGTTGCATTGTACATTAAATAAATACACGTGCTTAATTGTTTGTTTGTCTTATTTCACTATTCGACAAGTCCATTCTGCATAATGGCAATGAATTTTGTTCTAAGAATAGAATGTGTTTACCGTTATGTTTTCATAAACCGTCAATGTTGTTATAAAATCTCGTAACTACGGCTTGATTCAAGCCGTAGTTACGATATTTTATAACAACACCAACGAAATACAATTTGTTTGTCCGAAATTACGTTACAGCTAACTTGATAAAATCGTTCCCTATTCCGGCCTGAGAGCATTTCAGACAAAGATCAGACTCCAGATCAGACATCATCTTCCCTAGCCATTGTTTAACCCTTTCGCAAACAAGACATTGTTTTGACGTCCCTGATGGAATAGACTTGGGAAAATATTGAGACAAAAGAAGAAACTGCTGATAACCAGCAGTTTCTCCTATTGTCTCAATCTTTTCTATGCTATATTATACACAAATCCTATCTTCACAAACATCCACATTGTCCTCTGCAGCAGCTTTCAAATTGGACCACCCTAAAATTTTGTCGTTTGGGAAAGGGTTAAACCTGTCCCACACATTGACACTTTCAGACAAAAAGACTTTTGAAAACATTGAGGCAAAAGAAGGAAATGCTGATAATCAGCATTTTCTACTTTTGTCTCAATATTTTCCATGCTAGTTTGTACAAAAAGCCATTCTTTATCAACGTGCATTTGTATCGGTATTCTGTCTATGGTTTCGAAGATGATTTTTAAATTCAATAATGGAATCTTACAGTTTCTCCTTTTCTTGGAATGTTCCGTTTGATATAAAGGAGGTACAATAGACTGAATTTTACTGCAGTTATGTTTTACCCTTTACCACACAAAGGATCCTTTTGACTACCCACTAGATAAAGGCTTAGGAAAACAATGTGGATAATGAGGAAATGGCTCGAGACAAGCAATTTCTTCATTTCCTAAAATGTTTCTACCTAAAAGAACAAAATTATAAAATAAACGTCTGCAACATCTTTCAGATTGCACGAGTCTAAAATTTTGCTGTTTTGTTAATCCGTTACAGACAAACAAATTATCTGTCCTTACACCACAGTCATGTAATTTGATATCATTAGAAGCTGTTCAATCCAGCGAGATATAAGTAATGGGAAGTAACCGCGATATTTCTCAAATGTTTATGCCTTGAATTATCTCCCTTTGCTGTAAATCATATTATATTCGCGTTTTACCGTAGGCGGATTTAGACAAGACATATAGCTCACGATAATGACCTGGCAGAGCAGCCCATGCTAATCGAATGAGATCCTGTGTCAGGTCATTTATCGTGAGCTATAATCATTACAATAACTAATTAACTATAGTCCGGTCTAGATATCATGGAACATGTTTACAAAAGTTACGTATGTGAACAATTCAATATCGAACTACAAACCATTGTAATTTTGCAAATCGTCGTTGTAAATGCAAAACCTCGTATCTCGGTTTTGGAAAATTTTAAAGTGTAGGGAAAAAGTGTAATAACTTTTCCCAAACTGAAATGTTTTACTTGAAATTTGGACATATTGTTCACAAATAATGTGCCAATAATACTGATCAGTAAAAATATCTCAAAACCTGCGAGAATCGTCTTCACTGGGCACAAAAGTTTTTACTTTGAAAATTGCCCCAGTCGACATACGAGGTTTTGCATTTACACCGACGAAATGATAGTTCGACTCTTGCTGCGCTGTCTCACACTTGCAAGAATCGGAAAAAAAGTAAAAAAAAAAAAAAAAAAAAAAAAAAATATTAAGATTATGAACACATTTTCTTTTGTTTGCAAAGGCGTCAACTGCATAAATCCTATGCAGGGTTAGTGGGTAAATACTTGCGGTACTGACTCTATGTACTGGCATAAATTGGGTTAGGAAAGGTCGTTGATACGACCTGTATTAAACACGCTGTAACTTTCAAACTATTCTTGTTAGGATACCACTCACAAGTATATTCTCATTAAAAAATGCATGAATTACCTCATGCATTCATTTAAACACATAGAAACTGTACCAATTAAGAATAAAAGGCTACAAGTTTTTACTTACGTGTAAACCGGCCTCTACAAGTTTTCGACGTGTAGCGAGAGTGATAAATAATCACAAAGTGATGACGTCATTGTGACGTTTCGCACAAAAATTACTCGTACACGTAGAAGTAAGCGTACAAGTTCGGAATCGAAACCTCTCTAATAATGTAAAATGTACCATAATAATTGTGAACTACATTGCGACTGAACTGTAGCTCGGTGGATAATTACGTGATATAACAATTTCAGAAAATCTTCAATAATTCTGTTGATACGGGACCGATTTGAGATCGGTTCGAAGCAGAGAAGCTGAAAAGACATCACGCATCAGATGGACGTGGTGGATTTGTGAAGAATCAACTGATAAAAAAGTTATTGACAAAAATATTGATGATTTTCTGAAATTCTTAGTAACGTGATTAACCACCGTGTACCATAGGGGCCGACTTCTAATCAGGTGATAGCTCGATGATAGCTCCAATCGAACACCGATAGTGCGATCTATTTGACGTCATTTCCGCAGCTATGGTCCGACCACCGGAAGAACTGTGGTCAGACCATCGTAGCCATTACGTCATTTGGAACTCCTCGGATAAGCAGCAGACCAATCAGTGTCAAGTAAACAAAGATTTTGATTGGCTGACACAAAATGGGGTTGAATCTAATGTATAGAACAGCGCTGGTTCCCAACGATGGCGCGAGCCATTGCCAATCGAAGTCGGTCAATACTGTTACTAAGATTAACCCGTTTGTAAACGTATCCCGGTTTAATGACTCTCGTATATTTTAGAAAAGCTTAAAGATAACATTTTTGCAAATGGAGAAAATACTGCTAAGCATTTATCACCTTTCTCTTACTGACTCATTTGTTTGTGTTATATTGCAGTCAAATCCTATCTTATCAAATGTAGAATTGCATTTCATATCGTCGCTTTTCTACGAAAACCTCGTATCTGCAGCTTGTTTTAAGCTGCAGATACGTGGTTTTGGCAAAAAAGAAGCGATATAATTATGACAAGGAATGCGTTGACAGAAAAGAAGGAGTCTGACATGGAACTTTAGTTTCTCATTTTCTTCCGATGTGTTGTGTGAAAAATGCGGTAATGAACTGAAATGTTCTACAGTTATGTGAAATAAGTTACAGAAAGATCATATCAGCCCTGCGTTCAGTAAAGCCTCTCTTACAACCGGTTGTACGTGCTCCTGCGTGCGGTCTGCGTCTAAAACTTATGTTTAGTCGTGCGATGCACGCACGTGCAACGTACGATTTTGGTGGACGCAACCACGACGCAGACTGCACGCAGCAAAGAATTGACCGGACAATACTTTGAGGCGCTCTTACAACCCGTCGTGCGTCTTTATAAATCGTGCGATTTTGCAGAGTTTTAAAACGTACGATATAAAAAGACGCAACATGGGTTGTAAGAGAGGCTTAAGGCATCACGTTAGCTCAAAAATGATTAAGTAACGTAACTCTTTGCTACTGAACGACCTGTTCACTTTTCACTTGAGCATCATTTTGGCTCACAGATTTGCAGATGGTGTGCGAAGCTTACAAAAATGGCGGACGGGTAAGATTTACGAAAGTGTATTTTGTTCAGGGCAGGAAGCCAACGATATACACTTAAAGGGAAGTAATCTATTTTTTTTTCAAATATAAATGTATTGAATTATTCCCCTTTGCACCAAGAAAACCAATTCAAAATCGAGGTTTTTCTTTTTAAAATACGTTCCTACATGATGAAGCATTTTGACTCCCCACAAGATGATGTCTTTAAGAAATATTGTGGAAAATGAAAAAGTGCTCGAGACAAGTTATTCTTCGTTTGATGATGATGATGTCTTTTAGAAGTATTGTGGAAAATGAAAAAGTGCTCGAGACAAGTTATTTCTTCCTTTCCCACGATGTTTTCTACACGAAAATACCGAAATACCAAAAACATGCAAACTTTCGTTCATTTGAAATTAATCATCTGTAACATCTTTGAATTTTTATCAGTCTATAATTCTTATCTGGTAAATTAGTAATGGGTTAATACTACTGAACTGGGAGCATCTTTCTAAAATAAGGACTTTTTCTATAGTGGTATACCTCACGATAAATGACCTTGCAGAGAAGCCAATGCTAATCGGTTGGAATGCTCTGCCAGGTCAATTACATCAGTAAGCCTTTCCCAAACAAGACATGAGTTGGACATCCATAATTTCGACTTGTTGAAAATTGAGGCAAGAGAATACAATGCTGATGACCAGAAGCCTTTGTTATTCCTTTATTTATAGCTACTTTGTTATATGTTACATCCAAATCTTAATTTTGTCGACATATATTTTGCCATATGCAGGAATTTTCAAACTGAGTCAGTATATTTTTTTTTCGTTTGACAAAGGGTTACAATTCGTTGACTTCAAAAATCCAAAATATTAGAAAACCGAAGAAATATAATGTTTTCTAGCGATGAAGGGAGTTATGCCGTTCACATGAACAAACACAATATATGGTTTGGATTTAAAACAACACATTTTAGCATGTCTAAAAGGCCTGGTCACATATATCATTCCACATCCACATCACGGCCGAAGCGCGTCTTAACCAGGGGACTCACACAGTATAATTTTGGACATGATGTGGACGCGATATGGACGTGGATTCGTATGTGACTGGACCTTTACTCGGATTCGGATGGTAATCGCGTGCCACAAAATTTTCGAACATCACCACATGAAAAAGTTGTTGGCGACCAAACAAAATTTTATTTGGTCGTCAATAACTTTTTCCCGTGTGTTTTTAAAAAATCCATCTCCCACCTCCCCTGCTTCTGGCAGTTTTAAATCCGTCCTCAGAACTCCAGTTAAGAGGGGGTGATGACTTTTCAAACTGCAATGATATTGTTATTGTTTATCAAACCCTATATTGTGGGTACTCATTTGTATCGTCTCGTCGAGACGATTCAAATGAGTACCCACAACATAGGGTTTGGAATTGGAAATAACAGTTAGAATGTCTTCACCCACTTAGGAATTAATAAAGTATATGTCATGTATTTATGTAATTATTTACGATTATCAAAAAAGGTATCACGTGACTCCCTGCCGCGTTTAACATTCTATAGCAGTTGAGATTATAATCGTCGCTGTTCAAAACAAACATCGTAACTGTAGCTAAAAACAGACTATACTTACGAGGATTTTGTTGAAAAGCTGAATATACTACTGAATGTCGGACCATGTGGCCTTTCCTTTTCTTGTTTTACACAAATTTTGAGTGTTTGAAATGGGCTATCCTTGCTCTTAGACAATGAGAGTATAAAGAGAATTTCTTCTTTTGCCTCAATGTTTCTACATGCTTTTCTTCAAGGGACGTCAAAACGTTTGGAAAGGGTTAAACACATCCCGCATTTCCTGACTAAATACTCCCGAAATAAATAAACAAAGAGTGTTCGAAACGAAAGATCTCTTTTTTATGTCCATGCCAACAAAGTTCGACTTTGGAACCATTTATTCTTTTAGAATTCGTTATACAAAGCTATCAACCTATTTACTTCGCATTACTTAGTCATTGAAACCTCTATATAACCCATTCTCAAACAAGGCCTGGTTTTGACCTCCTCTATAAAAAGATGGAAACCGAAAACAAGCAAACCTTCGAATATCAAATATTGAAACCAATGCTAGGTGAAGGCTTTTCTGCTTTGTAATCAAATCATATCATTAACCATTTCCTTAACAGCAAGAATTTGAACTATTTGAGAGTTGCTGCGGTCGATTTTAAAAGGATGTTGATAAAGGAACTAGGTTTAAGCATTTAAGTCCCGTATGGTATAGAAAAGAAAATACTGACGCAAAAGGAGAAAATGCAGATTATTATTATCTCATTTTCCGCCAATGTTTCACATTCTTTTCTTTTGAGGAAATCAAAGTTTGGAAAAGGTAATGTATGGAAGGACAAATTGCTTTTTTCAAAAAAAAAAAAAAAAAAAAATCTTCTACGCTACAGTTGAAACAAGCTGCAGTCGCAAGGTCTTTGTTGAAAAGCAACGAATTGTACGACAAAATACGACGTTTAAAGATGATTTGATGGAGCTGAACCGAGGCCCCGGTTTCTCGAAAAAACTTATGTATATTCCCAACAGAACATGCTCAGCTTCAAAGGGATACTCTCCAACGTTGAAGGGTATTCAATTGAAGTTCACGTGGATTTCGTGCGATTTGAGCACGGTGCTCAGATTTGAGCATGAGAACGTACTTCAGTTTTTTTTTAGTGAAACTGGGGTCAGGATTTGTTTGCAAAAATGCTTGCCAAATACTGTCAATCCAAATTAAAAAAGAAAACGACAACAGGCAAAAGATATAGAGTGAGGCCAGACGGCAGGTGTGTTGTGATACGAAAATCACCAATTAATCAATTACGAGAAGGCAAAATTTTAGACTGGTCCAAAATTAAAGTTGTTTTAAAATAACAATTTCCAGTGAATGAATTTTTGCATGTATGGGTCTTTCTGTGTAGAAGACATTGTGGAAAATAGTGAATTTCTTTGCTTGCGTATGTCCAATGTGTATCCTGAACATATGTTATACTAACTGCTAAGATTATCGGACGTTCAAACTGAACATCGGAGTAAAATGAGAAATCGTTGAAATCACATATTGGTTTCTTGTTTGCTACCACACTTTTCATTATTAATCCATACCCTTCAGCACTAGACTTTATTTTAGCCAGGATCTGGAAAAATGTCCATTGATGCATTTGAGAACAACATGAATCTAAATCAGCCTGTGCGTAAGCACAGTCTGATCAGGTTCCGTGTTGTTCACTAATAGCTTTTTCGTCATCTGTAGTAACCATCAGAGAGCATCATGGGCTCTGCTCAACCTGCACTTTTGCATAATCTGATCTTGAAACATGAAAATCTAAAGTGGTATAAGCACAAGCGGTTATCATGTGACTTTGTTATGATATGCTTTCCTAATTTTTGTAAACAAAAGCAGTCGGTATTGTTTGAACATTTCCAACTGAGATTCACCATTTTCCGTAAGCTTATTCCGGTATACATCGGATAATTCTGTAGTTTCCGCATGTTTACATGCTGCGCTGTGAAAAATGTTAACTTTATTTCCGCTTGATATCAATGAATAAACAATTAGCGTAAGGGTTACACCATAGACTTTCCATGTCAGAGACCCAAGATAAAACCAACATTTTACCACCGAAACTTTTGTCAAGCTTTCTCTCTTTTTTTCTTCCTTTTTATCACTACAAAATTAATGAAATACCCAATTTTGAAATAAAACTATCCAATATTTCTTTTATACATGTATTGTAATAGTTCATTTTTCGTTTTTATCGTATCTGTTCGTTCATATATTATTTATAATTTTCACTTGCACGCTTGCATGGTGCTTTTTGATGACAATGTGTTGGTTTCCAGTAGCGTCCGTCCGAATCCGAAACAGAGTGACGCTCCTGACTCCAGTTCCAATGATGGAAAGAGCAGAAAAGTGTCTTGATTTCCCATCTGTCTAAAGAAGTTACGACATCAGCAAACTGCTGTTATCTGGATCTAAAAGGTTTCTAGATCTATATTTCTTGAAAGACTTCTTAAAGTGAATGCATACAAGTGAACTGATACCAAGATCTCAAGATCTTCCCTCAAATCCATATCAAAGCTGAGAACATCATTCGTGCAAAGAATTTTGAATGCCGTGATATATTTTCGTAAAAATGTTTGCAGTTTGCACGAATGTTCTCAGCTTTGACAGGGATTTGAGCGAAAATCTTAGTATCAAAATAAACCGGAGAGTATGACGTATCGAATGTTGCGTATCTCAATACTGAGAGTTATGTATTTGATTTAGAACTTGAGAAAATGTGTACTTATATAGTGGACGAGAATTGACCTTGCAGAGCATTCCATTCGATTAGCATGGGCTATTCTGCCAGGTCATTTAACGTGAGGTATAACGAGTGTTTTTGTTCACATAAGTTAAGAGAGCATATCATAACAAAGTCACGTGATTGCCGCCTGTGATAAGGGCTTTTTTCCAAATCCTGACTCATTTGTTTTCTCGCATATGACTTTTTTTTCACTAACATCTAGGTCAATGATGGCCTGAGATGCCACAAGGTCCAAATCTAGATTAATGTTGGACTTAAGGTATATGGTCCATCATTAAAACACCACTTTCTAGCCATGCCACGTGCATTAAATTACACACACTTAAAAATATACTTCAAATAAGTTGATTCACCATGCCGGATTTCAAGATTATGCTTCAAGAAGAAAATAATTAACAAATATCTTTTTACTCGATATTCATATGCAAGGGAGGTAATTTATAACATTTTTGTCAAATATTTCCATTATTATGAATTCATTCAAAATTCTAAACCGTTAAAAATGCTTATGTTTATATTTGGAATGGAAATATAACACAGTTTAGGATTTACTGGCACTTTTCAAATTTTGCCTTTGGTTCTTTGGTGCTAATGATGGGTTGTATACGTTAAGGTAGTCAACCCCTAATGAGATTAATTCGCGTGTAGTTGGAATTATTCGGGTGCGGTAGAAAACATTCGGCGGTGGAACTTTTCACCGCCGAATATTTACGACCGCGCCCGAATAGGTTCAGACACGTTTCGACGCCACTCGGAAAAAGCCGGTGTTTTATGAATCTAAGAATGGCCTAATTATATTACGGGTATTCTTCCTTAAATACCATAGGGTCCTTTTTCTGAATACGAATAGCCTACAATTTTTTAAATAAAGTTAAACAGTCACAGTTGTAAACAAATTTTCTTCTAAGACAGTAGAGAAAAAATCGTTTCGTTTAAAAAATGGAGATTGGATTACGGTTTGTTATCCTTTACTTTTTTTCTTTCTTTCGTTCTTTCTATCTTTCTTTTTTTTCTTTATTTATTTTCATTCTTTCTTTTTTCATGCATTCATTCTTTCTTTCTAACGCCTCTTTCAACTTCAATGGTCATATCGCGACGGCTGGAGCACCTAACTATGGATTTCTATTTGTTCTCTTACCAGTACTACCACAACATACTAACCGAGCTTCCAGCTGCTCGCCCAAATTGGTTAACGATTATCAAACCATTGGTGGGTTACCATTATGTCAGAAAGGTTGTTTACTGCGGTCGGAGATCAAACCCGGCACCTCATAAGAGAGTTCGATGCGCTACCTACTGTGCTATGGCTACGCCACCAAGCCTCTAACAAGTTTAGCAAAACACACTTAGGACAGAAAAGGACTTATTTTAAAATTTTAAAGGAAAACAACACAAGCAAGTGCCTTCTAGTCCACCCTTTATGAGATTCAAGCGACATCGGACCTCTGCGGGTTACATCGCACACATTCGGTGGTGGAACGGTCCACCGCCGAATGTTTACGACATTGCCCAAATAGGTTAGGATACGTAACGAATGCTAACGACGTCGCAAGAATAATTCTGACGTCACGTGAGTCTCACTAGGGATGTACTATCTTAAAAGTAAAGAGGGGTCCATCTGATCATCTCATGTAAATAAATTGTATTTACAATTGATCCTTCGGTGAGACACGAATCACTTTAATCAATTTACACGCATTGACGCCTTTTGACGCCCTGCAAGTTAAAGGCCCTGGAAAACACTGTGGGAAATGAAAAAAATTGCTTGTCACAAGCAATTTCTTCATATCCCGCTATGTTTTCTACCAAAAATATGAAGTACATTCACATATTCGTATATTGAAATTGTCGTCTGCATCATCTTTCAAATTGGAACAGTCCAAAATTTTGCCGTCTGGTAATGGGTTAAAATTTTGTTTAATTGTTAGAAAGAAAATCACCAAGACGTAATTCGAACCCGCCATTAGAAGAAAATTTATATTAATTATGAAAGGAATTTTGCACAACATAACACATGAAACATCGATGCAAAAGAATGAAATATTAATTTCATCTTTCTCTTCGTGCAGGATGAGTGTTAGAATATTGATGTTCCTAGCCCTATCATTCATCCTGTGTTTTCCTCTCACGACAGTCAGGGGGCAACACGTGGATATACCGTGTACGTTGTACGGCAGACAATGTGGAGGCATGCCGTGCGCGGTCATGCAAATGAAAGGTCGATGTGTGAAAACTATTATAGGCAAATGTGCGTAAGTGAATTTAAAAGCCTATTGAATTTAATGACACAGGAAACGTTGAGGGAAAAGGAGAACTGATGGTGGTTATCACTTTCCTAGTTTATTTTTACCTGAAAGAGTTGCAGAAACGTTCATATCAAGAACGCTCAATCAGAAACATTTCGTGGTATGGTTCAGACAGTATGTCTATTAAAGAACTCTGTCGTAAAGCAATGAATTTTGTGCTAAAAATAGATTTGGTTTTAAGTTATAAATTGATAACTCGTAGGTGTTGTTATAAACTCTCGTAACTACGGCTTGTTTCAAGCCGTAGTTACGAGATTTTTTATAACAACACCTACAGAAATGCCATTGCTTGTCCGAAATTACGTCATGGTTAGCTTAATAAAATCTTTCCCTATTCTTGGTTTTATCCTTGTCTGGTTTTATATCTTTTCATGAAACTTTAATGTTCGATGTTTATTATCATAATTATTATTATTATTATTATTATTATTATTATTATTATTATTATTATTATTATTATTATTATTATTATTATTATTATTATTATTATTATTATTTGTCGGAAAAACAGCTTTCCGGAATGAAAAGAATATGTTCATTCTGTTTCAGATGCATGCGTGTATTTGATGAAGATGAAGACAAATACGTGTACAATTGAAATAAGTTGTCCGATAGAAAGAAGTTTCCATGATTCATTGAAAATATAGACCCACTAGGCAAACCTTAAAACGCGCCACTTAATTTTTGTCAAAAAATGCTTAGGCCTATTTCCAGAAGAGTCCTTATAATAACGATTCTTGTATAACCATTTTCGAAGAAATAATGATGTTTACCCAAAATCATTTTTGACCCTTTCCCAAACGGCAAAATTTTAGGGTGATCCACTTCAAAAACTGCCACAAATGACAAAATGGAAGGTATTAAAGATAGAATTTGTGTAAAGTATAGCATAGAAAATATTGAGACAAAAGGAGAAACTGCTGGTTATCAGCAGTTTCTTCTTTTGTTTCAATGTTTTCCCAATCCTTTTCTATTAGGGACGTCAAAACCAGGTCTTGTTTGGGAAAGGGTTAACGTTGGTGGGTGAGATTTCTTTTGAAGAGAAATGGTTCTTATATTGACAATATCGGTTAGAATTATCACTTTTCTTTCGAACATGGTGTTTATTTACGAGTCTACTGCCAATGTTGATATGTTAGCAGCAATGAGTAAATTTAGACAATAAGCTTAAGGGGCTTATTCTATGTTTGTATGCTTCCGAATTGTTCGGGAACTCATATTTGTGCATGGAAAAACAATTAGCAATGCATAAAAACCTCAATCTCGAGCGAAAAAACATCTTTCCTTTGCTAAAGATCAATCCTTTACAAGCGTGTTTACACATTCTATTTTTACCTCAAAACAAGACAAGGTCAAGGTCAACGAGACACACCTCCGCGTTATTAACACACCGTACAACCGGCTGTGTGGATGACTATGACCTTATTTGCGAGGAATACGTGAAAAGGTTTATTTTGTACAAGCACTGAACATTTATACGCGTATTTATCAACTATAGAATACCAAAGATCCTTTCGTTTATTTATAAAAGTAAATTCATTTGACCTACCATGCACATGATATCAGATGCCGAATCTGTCTTCGCTGACTTTCTACGCAGCCGGTTGTACGGTGTGTTAAATCTCGCTGAGCACATATGAAGTATCTCTGACGTAATTGATTTTTGAAGGTTGGGCATGCGCGGATCCAGAGGGGGGGGGGGTCAGGGGGTCATGACCCCCCTGGAATTTGGCGAAAAAGGGGGTTATCGAAGATTATTGGTTATGTCCCAAAATAACTGCGTCATTTGTCCCTGTGTGCCACGACAAACTGTTGTTATATTTAGTCTTTCATGGCATGACATGTATCTGACACGCGCGGATCCAGAGGGACCCCCTGACCCCCACCCCCGGAATTTGGCAAAAAAAGGGGGTGAAGATTGGATGACCCCCCCCCCCCCCCCTGGGAAAAATACCTGGATCCGCGCTTGTTGGGCATATAGCCGTTACAAAACAAAAACAAGGACGACCAGCATGTTATTAATTGACTTGGATTTTAATACTTAATAAAGCTCGACGAGTGGTAACAATGGACATAAATGATCTACCCATTCAGGTTGGTAATTTCATACGTTATTTCTGGTTTGTAATTATTGTGCCATTTGCATTTTCGACAGCCTAGCTCGTCCCCCTTTAATAACATTTTATCAGTTGTTTTTATCAAAAATTCAACAATTCCGGTCTATCCCTGGCATTTTTTTTTTACCTTCTCTGCTTCAAACCGAATTCAAATTGGTCAAGTATGTGCAAAATATTGACGATTGACTGAAATTTTGAGTTAAGTGATTAACCACCGTGACTCGGGTGCCATCCGTGAAAACGGAAAATGACTACGGTATCCCTCGTCAATTCTCATTGCCATGAATTATGCCCGAAAGTTGACGAGGGTATTTTGATTTAAATCACCATCAATTTCCGTTGCCACGGTTGACACACGAAGGTTCACGAAGTGTTTGTTTTCTAATTACGGATGGATTACCTTAAGATAGAGGTAATCAGTCGATAATGACAATTTTAGAAAAAACCACGTAGCTGCGGCTTAACCCTTTCCCAAACGACAAAATTTTAGGGTGATCCACTTCAAAAACTGCCACAAGTGACAAAATGGATGTTATTAAAGATAGAATTTGTGTAAAATATGACTCAGAAAATATTGAGACAAAAGGAGAAACTGCTGATTAACAGCAGTTTCTTCTTTTGTTTCAATGTTTTCTCAAGCCTATTCAATTGAGCGCGTCAAAACCAGGGTTTGTTTGGGAGAGGGTTAAAACAAGCTGTAATCACGAGGTTCTTGAAAAGCGACAAAACGCTGGTCATCAGGATTCTGTTTTTTTTTTTTTTTTTGGTTTTTTTTTTTTTTTGCACCATTATTTTCTCAATTTAAGGTCTTTCTACAGACGACGTCAAAACCAGGCCAAGTTTGAGAAAGGGTTTACAAGTTAACTGTTAACAAGCATTCTCTTTTTATATCAACATTTCTAAGATACAAACATTTTGTCTTTATCAAGCCCCAATTTGCCGTCTGGAACAATTTTCAAAGCGGAACAGTCTAAAACAATTTTCCGGGAAAGGGTTAGTATCACGTGAATCATCTTGAAATCTACTTGTAAATCTCATTGTGATCACTGGAGGTGAACTAAAACAATTTTCGCTACAACAAGGTACAGATATTTTGCGTTTATAGATAAAACTCGATAATGTGACCATTATCGGGCTCGCTTTATTATTGTAAACAGATTGGACGCCTCGAAACGCAATAGACCATAGCCCAGGTGATCATTGCATAACTTATATAATGTTTTAATTCGTCCTACGTAAGAAGTGGTAAAACTATCGACTGACTGAAAGTACAATTACCGTTTATCTTGCGACCCAGGTTCGAATCCTCTGTGCACCGATATCGTTTTGCTTATTCTGAGAAATTTTTCTTTTAATAGATCGTGCACGGGATGTAACGGACGAGGAGGAAACAGATACGGCCAGCGAGTGCAGCGATTACTCGGAGACAGATAGTATCTAGATTGTTGCCATTTGTTTTGTTGTCGTAGATTTTATTTGTGAAAACGTTTTCAAAATGATGAAAATTTGTACATTACAAAAATGAAATGATGACAAATAAATGATCACTACTGAAAGAGATGAAGAAAAAAATAAAAAGAAAAAAGAGAGAAAAAACATTATAAAGCTAAAATAATGATAATAAATTATAATTATTTGGAGTATTGTAATGAGACTAGCAATAAACTATAAATGCTTAAAACAAAACATTCGAAAGTAACCATTAAAAATGTTATGTTCTCCCCAAGCCTCGAACTACCGCCTGCATACCGCGTGAAATGAGTGTGATTCGTAAGCCACTATTGTATCCAATAGACCATTGCGGATGTCATCCTCCTAATCGGACAATTCAAATTAATGGCTAAAAAACACATCAATAATTGATCATTAATCTGCCCCTCCTACAGGTAAGTATTGGTCTTTCCAAAAAATGATCGCAATATCGCGTTAGAGTTATAAATGTGAGTTTATAGATTTTTTTTCTAATGACAATGAACTTGTTCTAAAAACAGACCGGGTTTATCGTATTGTATTGACAAACTGTCGGTGTTGTTATAAAATCTTGTAACTACGGCTTCGATAAAGCCGTAGTTACGATATTTTATAACAACACCGACGGAATACTACACGGGTGGTAAACAGAGAAACTAGCTCCAAAAAGAGGTAGTTGCATAGAGCGAAAATTTGTAGGTCACGAACACATTTTCCAAAATTATTTCTTTTAAAGCGAGTTTTTGAGAAATCCGGCGATGCTGTAATATGAAGAAACGGTGGAAGTTTGTTGTTCACGAGAGTATACGGTATAAGTAGCAGGGTTTTAATACAATAGTTGAAAAACATTTCAAAATCGAAAGTAAAAAAGTTTTTACTTTCGATTTTGAAATGTTTTTCAACGATTGTATTCAAACTCTGCTTACTAGCAACGTATATTCTCGTGCACAACAAACTTCGACCATTTCTTCATATTACAGCATCGCCGGTTTTTTTTTAAAAACTCGTTGTAAAAGAAATAATTGTAGAAAAAAATGTGTTTGTGACCTACCTTTGTTTACAGATTTTCGCTCTATGCAACTACCTCGGTAGAGACCGGATGTCACGAGGCAACATAATACCGTTGACTCTTTTTGGAGCTAGTTTCTCTGTTTACCACCCGTGTACTATGATCGCGAAAAAACGTCCCACGCTTTGGCCGAGTTCACCACCAGTGATGATATGAGTTTTGATATTATGCTGCTTTCTTTCTTCCAAATCCACATAACTACAACTTATTTGCGAGGTATTCGAAGAAAAGCGACGATATTTCCACATCATATTTTAGTTTGCAGACAGGATAGAAAAAAAATTACTTTGAACGATGGAGATCAAAGATGCGTTACGGTTTGTTATCTTACTTTCTTTTTTATTGTTATTATCTAAATGGTAACCTTCAGAAGATAAATCATCGTGATTATGGACGCTTCTCTTCCGAAACATCTTAACTGAAGTTTTAACAATCTCTCTCTCTCTCTCTCTCTCTCTCTCTCTCTCTCTCTCTCTCTCTCTCTCTCTCTCTCTCTCCTCTCTCTCTCTCTCTCTCTCTCTCTCTCTCTCTCTCTCTCTCTCTCTCTCTCTCTCTCTCTCTCTCTCTCTCCTCTCTCTCTCTCTCTCTCTCTCATCTCTCTCTCTCTCTCTCTCTCCTTCTTCTTCTTCTTCTTCTTCTTCTCTTCTTCTTCTTCTTCTTCTTCTTCTTCTTCTTCTTCTTCTTCTTCTTCTTCTTCTTTTCTTATCTTTTCTTCTCTTCTCTCGATCTTTCACTCTTTCACAACTCGCATCTTTCTTCTCCCTTTCTCTTCCTCCAGGATGAGTGTTACAGTATTCAGGGTGTACAACGTTCGAACTGCATTATGGGTAATTTCGGCTCCGCTGTGGAGGAATTTAGTGAAAATTCTCTCGACTCAGGTAAGTGTTTATCAAATATTTCCGCCAATTCACGACCGATTTTGAAAAACTAACGTGGAGTGCCCCCCGCCCCTAACGAAAGCAATCATCGGATATTAATTTAACGTCACTGCACATGTAGTATTAAAAAAAATATTGAAGAACGAAAATTAGAAAAGGCGTTTTCTGATGGCACCGCTGTGGAGTAATGTACAATGTTTTTGAAGAAAAGGGGCTAAAATACCAATGTCCGAGTACGAAAGCATGATGTGTGTTATCAGAACGAGCCTAACTGCGGTCCGCCTGACCTTAGCCCTCAGAAATCTGATTGAAACCGTGAAATTTAAGCGATTGGCAAGATTGCTCCGCTGTGGAGGGTGCCAAAAAGGCTCCGCTGTGGAGGCAAAACATGTTAAAAGACATGCATTGTTCTTTGCCACCGATAAGAAACGGATCGAACCATACAAATGCATCTTTGTATATCGCCTTTGTATTATCTTACTTAGATCATGCCTATGTACGTAGTAAGACCGTAAAATTATACACGGTGTCTCAAAAATGCAATCCATACTTCTAGTGCAACAACTCTAAGAATCCTATACTGATTTCCATGTTTTCATGTATAAATATGTTAGTAGGGGAGGCAGGGTCTATTTGTTACACGGGGCAAGTTGTTACACATACAGTTGCACGACATTGACCGCACGAACAATGTTCTGACTTTGATGATATATAGTATCTTTTTTCTTTTATTTTACTTTTATATCAACTTCTAAAAAGTCAACCTTGGGAATTTAGATAAGAATGCAAGTAAAAATTGAAAATCTGAAAGAAAAAAAACGTATGAAAGAAAATTTTCTTTGAAATTTCCATTTGACTCCGTTCACCCGGGTAGCTCATCCTACATTATAAATGTGTTTTCACAGAAAAAAATAAATGTTTTTTTTAATGGTTAGAGCTGGTACATCTATTGTAAAGTTTGTAATAACGGCTATCATTCACTTATAAACTTAGCAATATAACACAGGTTAACTAAGTTTCCATTTGGGCTTGGACGCCCCCCCCCCTTCCTGGAAAAAATCCTTGATCCGCCCTAGCTGCCCAAGTTCGTCAATATGACTGACTTCCGGATGCGATATACCTGAAAATGTCTCGATCAACGAGATTGTAAAATAATATAAAATCTTTGTGAGCTGCCTTAACCATTTCCTGAACAATCCATGGTTTTGCCTATCTTCAAAGGAGGAGACAAAAAACTTGCAGAAAATTACAGACCTATAAGCATCTGCATGAATGGAAAATCTTGAACTCTTCAACTACTAGAATCAATTGAAAATTGGACAATTGCCATAGACAGAGGAGAGGAAGCTGACATTATCTTTTTCGACTTCAAGAAAGCGATTGATACCATCAACCATGAGTAGCTCATCCACAAATTGTACCGAATTGAAATACAAGGAAAAGTTTTAGACTGGTTCAAAAACTTTCTCAGTAACAGAAGTCAAAGAGTAGTGGTCAACGGTAAAAAGTCACTACCAGGAGATAGTATTGAGTGGTGTTCCTCAAGGAAGTGTCTTGGGCCCAACATTATTTCTAATATACATAAACGACCTACCGGACATGGCGGAAACCATAGTATAACTATTTGCAGACGACACGAAAACTTTTAACTCCATAAAAACAGAAGACGGCCACCAGAGACTTCAAACAACTATCAATAACTTTTGTAAATGGTCAGACGATTGGGACCTAGAGTTCAATTCAAAAACATGTAAGCACCTACACATCGGTAAAAACGAGTTCGGTAGCTACGAGATGAAAGACAAAGCAAATAATCTATCGGAAATTGTCACACTCAAAGAAGAAAAAAGATCTAGGCGTGATCATCGACTCAGAGGTCAAATTTGAAAGTCACATAAATGCCAAAATCAAACTTGCGAACAGAAATCTTGGAATCATCCACAGAACATTCACATACCCAGACAAAAAAAAACATAAACCTCTATAAAGCTATTGTAAGACCCCACTTGGAATATGCATCAGTAGCTTGGTTTCCACATCTAAAAAAGCACCAAAATCTATCGAAAATGTCCAGAGAAGAGCAACAAGGTTACTGAAAAACATTCAACACCTAACATACAGTGAACGACTAAGACATCTGGGGCTACCTACCATTGAGTATAGACGACTTATAACTGACATGATACAAACGTACAAAATCCTAAATAATTATGATAAAACATTATAGGAAAATTTCCTAAAACGCAATCTGTCAACAAGACCTAGAAGAAACTCAAAAAAAATCTATACAAACAGTATTCATGAACAGAGATAAGAAACCAAAGTTTTACATGCAGAGTAGTTGACACGTGAAACTCATTAACGGACGAAGTGGTCAATTCCAAAAGTATAAATGCCTTCAAGAGTAATTTAAACAAACATTGGCGCAACCACCCCCAAAAGTTCAGTCCAACCTGTTTTATTAACGGAGAAAGAAGACAAAAAGATGGGCAACCACAAGCCTCGGGCTTTCTTTCAGCCTCGGTACAGTAAGTTACAGTAAGCTTGGTGTTCCTAGTAGGAATATATTGCGATAACATTGAGGGAAAAGAATAAATTGCTGATTATCATTTTCCCAAAATATTTTCTATGTTGTAATATACACAATTCATTCTTATCAATGGGGAGAATCACGTGATTGACAATGGTATTGAACACGAAAAAATGGCGACGAAATGACCGCTTCGGCGTGAAAATTCAAACTTTAGAAAGGTATGCATTCAATCTACGTAGCTTCTCAGACAAACCACCTATCCTAAAGTACCCGTTATTATCTAAGGTTTTCAAAGACACCCAACTTTCCCCTATTCGTTCGCTGTATTTAGAGAACACTTAAAGAATATTTCCGAAATTGCGAAAATTTTGGATGTATGTTAAGCACGCCGCATCATATTTACAGCTTTATTCCTTACCCAAAGAACTCTCTGTTCACACCGCATACTTCCAGACCATCTTTTATCGATGACATTTCATGCTAGTTCATTTACAAGGTCTGTGTTGTCTTCGTTAAGCGTATTTACGAAAAAGATGTTAAACACACGTGCAGTGTTGTAGTGTTTGGCACGCCGAATTCTTGTGATTGTAATGTTAAACACGCACACACTTGCTCGTGTACTAGGAAAGACAAGGATACTGGACGAATTGGTTGTTTATTCATAACCCAATCTGATAGAAATCCGGTGTTAACTTACAGAAAGTTCAAACATATGACAGACATCGTAAGGGGTAATCTTTTATGAATTTGGAAAAAACGAAATCGGCTATAACACTATTGCTCTAACTAATTAAATCTCTTGTTATATAAAATTCTCCATGACAAATACGTGCAAACAAAATGATTCTGAACTGAAATGTGATGTCCTCGTTTCCTAGTTTACGGTGTGTTACATAGTATCTTATATTGTATGTGTAAAAAATCTGAAAATTATAGATAATGGTTGACAAAGTGGGTGGAGTAAAATGAAATGTGAAGCAATTTTTTACTTTGAAGTTCAATCACTTTTTCTGTATCGATCATATCAAAATGAAATTTTGCATGTACTTTCAATAGACCAAGGACAGGATATTCTTAACGACCCATCTATCATATCAGTTTTTTAACTTCTGTATTCGTTCTTCTGTCAATTTCAGATTTTGCTTACTTTTGAAGTACTCAATTTACGAAACCATATCTACAACCTTTATTTTTGTATCAATTGTTATTTTTTGATCAATTGTGATTTCTAGTGAAAAACTCTAACACTAAGCCCAAAATCCGATTTTTACACAAGCAAATAAAAGATAGTATTTAACGGTAGTAACCCTTTCAATCCACAGATTTTGACGAAAATCTAATTATTGATTCATTGTTGCAACCCATCCTTTTGAGAAAGTCATTCAAGCTCTTTTACTAGTAGATCTATTCCAATTCTTCTAGTGACAATGGAGATTGGACCTGTAAATTAGAGTTTTACCACAATCACACACATACTCACTTCTACCTTCATGGAAATCAAGGTGATCTTTCCTGGTGTGTCTGTAATTTGTCGTAAAAGAACACATGTGGCATGTCACGTTTGACTTCCTTCTGTGATCCCTCTGATGTAATCGCAGGGCACAGGCCAGGAGTAACGAATTTTCACAAATTTATAAGTTGCATTTGTATTTCCTTTCAGCATCATGTTTCCTGCGACAGAAATTAAAATGTTGACTTAAGAATATAAATGTAAATTAGAAGGATTGTGATTATTCGTATTGATTTCATCTGGTTCTGAATTGTATATTAACTGAGTTCCTGCCATGACCTTTTTAAATGTTTCTTCAATAGTGAAGCACTATCTAACGATGATTTACTAGGTGAAGCTCGGTACATTGGAGACTTATAATGACTTTTTTTTTTATCTGAGTTTCCGATTTTGAAGGCGTTGCGTGCTTCCTTTTGATTCCAGACTTTTGACTTGCGTAAAGAAAGCCGAGACTTCTTTCGAGTCAATTTAAAAATTGAAGAAAATTGTAAAGGTATATGTTAAAAGCAGTTAAAAAGGTAACCGTTTTATCAGAATTTGACATATAGATTATGAACAATCCACTTAAAATCCGGTGTCTGGCATGAAAGTAACATATAGTATCATGTAAAACCTTGTTTATGATGTAATTATCTGAGAAAAAAAAAACATCTGACAGGGACAAATAAAGGGTTATCTTCTACAATATTTTCTTCTGACCAATTAAAAAAACACTTTCAATACTCTGAAAGCGATTTTGACCGTAAACTAGGAAACGAAGACATCACATTTCAGTTCAGAATCTTTGTGTTTACACGTATTTATCATGGAAAATTATATATAACAGGAGATTTGATTAGTTAAAGCAATTATAGCCGATTTCGTTTTTTTCAAAGTTGATAACAGATTACCCCTTACGATGTCTGTCACATGTTACTGTAAGTTAACACCAGATTTCAATCGGGTTGGGTCATGAATATAATCAATTTGTCCAATATCCTTGGCATCCATAGTACACGAGCAATTGTATGCGTGTTTAACATTACAATCACAAGAATTCGGCGTGCCAAACACTTTAGTACTGTACGTGTGTTTAACACCCTTTTTCGTAAATACGCTTAAAAAAGACAACACGGACCTTCTAAATGGACTAGAATGAAATGCCATCGATAAAAAATGGTCTGGAAATATGCCGTGTGAACAGAGATTTCTTTGGGTAAGAAAGAAAGCTGAAAATATGATGCGACGTGCTTAACACACAGCCAAAATTTTCCGAATTTCGAAAATATTCTTTAAGTGTTCTCTAAATACAGCGAACGGATAGAGGAAAGTTTGGTATCTGTGAAAACCTTAGATATTAGCGGGTACTTTAGGATAGGTGGTTTGTCTGAGAAGCTAAATAGATTGAATACATACCTTTCTAAAGTTTGGATTTTCACGCCGAAGCGGTCATTTCGTCGCCATTTTTTCGTGTATAATATCATTGTCAATCACGTGATTCTCCCCATTGTTCTTATGATATCAGTTTTTTTGTCTGTAACTCTTTTTAAATTGAGACAGTCTAAAATTGGGTCGTTCAGGAAAGTGTTAAAAACCCATTCATTTTAACGGAGTACCACTTAAATTGTACATTAAATTTTACAGAGACGCACGAAAATCAACGGAAAATACCGAATGCATATCAAAATCTTGTAATTGCGGGCATATAAAGTTATTCTAGATTATGAGTTATTTTAAAAACGTTTATGAGTACTCTCCGAGTAAGGCATTAAAACAATAGGGCGTTAACTGTGTCATGCCAAATGTACATTTTACCGTCTTACTACGTACATAGGCATGATCTAAGTAAGATAATACAAAGGTGATATACAAAGATGCATTTGTATGGTTTGATCCGTTTCCTATCGGTGGCAAAGAACAATGCATATCTTTTAACGTGTTTTGCCTCCACAGCGGAGCCTTTTTTGGCACCCTCCACAGCGGAGCAATCTTGCAAATCGCTTAAATTTCACGGTTTCAATCAGATTTCTGAGGGTTATGGTCAGGCGGACCGCAGTTAGGCTCGTTCTGATACCACACAGCATGCTTTCGTACTCGGACATTGGTACATTTGTGTATTTTAGCCCCTTTTCTTCAAAAACATTGTACATTACTCCACAGCGGTGCCATCAGAAAACGCCTTTTCCAATTTTCGTTCTTCAATAACTTTTTTAATACTGTGTGCAGGGACGTGAAATTAATATCCGATGATTGCTTTCGTTAGGGCGGGGGCACTCCACGTTAGTTTTTCAAAATCGGTCGTGAATTGGCGGAAATATTTGATAAACACTTACCTGAGTCGAGAGAATTTTCACTAAATTCCTCCACAGCGGAGCCGAAATTACCCATAATACAGTTCGAACGTTGTACACCCTGGTATTGGTGTTCCTCTCCGTCATATTGCTACTTTCTCTCACGGCTATTCGCGGACAGCATGTGGATATACCGTGTTCGATATACGGCCGTTCTTGTCTTAACGCTCCATGCACGTTCAATAAACTGAAAGGATTCTGCATGCTAGACTACTTGGGAATGTTTAAATGCATGTAAGTGTATCATTTATAAATCAGCATATGCCCGTCGCACATCGTGCGTGGGTCTTGGACCGTCGAAAGTCTTCGATTTCTTTAAGGCCGACTTCGATTGGGACTACATCTAGAGACATCGTGCTGTGTCAGCCAATCAAAACCTTTGTTTACCTCGACACTGATTGATGTGCTGTTTATTCGAGGTGTTCCAAATGGCATATGACTCGAATTGACTGCCCACAGTTTTTTTTTTTCGGTCGTCAGAATAGTCTTGCGGAAATGACGTCAAATAGCTCGTTATATTGATGTTCGTTTGGAGAGATAGCTACAATAGCTTGAGCTTTAGCGCCAATCGAAGTCGGCCTAAATGCCTTCTCCTCCGAAACCATTTGACCGAGTGTGACCAAACTTTTATTCCTTAGCATGCTGGCAATATTTTGATTCGCCAAAAATGGGGACATGATAGGGTGGGACTCAGAGAAATCACGAGATGATTCTTTTAAAACACGACATTAGAATTTTTTGTATCAAACTTGGAGAAATGTTTTTTGTGAACCCTTTCAAAATTTGATCATGATTTTTTTTTATTTGCAAAGAAATGGCAATGCGAGGATTGTCAGACTTCCAGAAATAATGATTTTTTTTATTTGATTTGGTTTATTTGGGTTTTACGCCGTTGTCAACTGCTATGGTCATATCGCGGAGACTGGAGCATCGAAACATGGATTCCTGTTGCTTCTCATACCGCATTTGTTATTAAAACAAAAACTCCTCATTAACCAATGGGTCACATTTGTCCGTACTTGGCAGGAGTAGTCCTTTGGTGACTCTTTTCAAAATTTGGTTATGATTTTTAATGCGTCAGAAATGGGAGTGGGACAGGATAGGCTTATCAGATTTACGAGATCATTTTTTTAAATCAAACATTGTGCCGTTTTTTTTTTACCAAACTTGGCAGGAATATTACTAAGATGAAATCTATTAAAACCTGTGCGTGAATTTTTGATTCGTTGAAAAACAAGGACGTTGCATGGCGGGGCTTGTCAAAGGGGGTGTCTCACGAATAGGAAAAATAACATGGGAGTCTGCCAACGCTCGGAATTTAATGAAATTTGGCCTGAAGTTAGTAGTTTAGTACACTAGATAATGGTTCATATTCATGAAATGTTTCAAATCGCACATTCCAGAAAACAATTTTCTCGGAATTTTTAAGTTTTCACCTTGAAAAAAGAGGGTACCCTGATTAAAACAGTGTGCAAGCGTTCTGGTTGTTAGTTTCATCGCGTAATTTAATCTAAAAATAATGCCCAAGTAGTCCGGATCCTGTATGAAACAAAAATATATATAATTATGTACAAAAAGTTGTTTTATATCAACTGATGTAAGGGGGTAACCCAAAAATTCCAAATTGCTTTTGGAATTTCCCCCTGAATAGTGCACATTTCCAAGAATGGACAAAATTAAGATTTTTTAAAAATGACTTTTTTCAAATGTTTTGTTTACTGTTTTGGTTATTTTAGTTTACCTGAAGATAAAGCAAGATGCAAGGCATTTTTTCGGTTATTTCCTGTCATCTGTCCGTGTGTCTGTCTGTCTGTTGGCATTTTCTCAAAAATTCTTTTTTCTCCCAATCTAATATGTAAATCTTTTTGAAACTTGATAAAAAGTATCCTTGGGTTAAAGGAGTATAACTCTGTGTATTAGAATTTATTTTTGTCATAAACTTTTGTTGCTGTGGCAGCATAAAAGGAGAAACATTTCATATAATAAAAATAAGCTATTTTTGTAAAGCTTTACACAGCCATGAGGTTTTGAATTTTGTATGTGAGTTTGTTAAGGGGTAGACTTCAAAGTTGGTTACAATATGTTTGTCCAGGGTCACATTAGATCTTGACCCAGGTGTACCTACTTTACAAAAAATAGAGGAAATTGTCTATAAAAATCATTTTAAATTATTCAAGTCAGCCGTGATTCATGAAAGCTAACAGCAAGAGTTATTTATAGATCTTTTGAAACATGAGAAAGCAAATAAGAAAAAGCACCGATTTCTCTGATGGCATTTGACAATCGTGCAAAAGTGAAAATATTGTTGTGATGCATCAGAAACAGATGATTCAGCTCCCATGTGACTATTAAGGGCTATTGATGGCTAAACAACATGTTAATCATATGACATCATTGAAATGTGTATAAATTGTGTATCAATACAGGTTAAGCTATGGTCAGAAAAATAATTTGAGGAAATAATTGCACCCTTTTTTTTCTCAATAGGGCCACGTTTTGAAATAAACAAGCACATTTTCAACTGTGTAACTGAAAAGATATAATGCTGTAATAGTCTTTTACTGAATCATTGGGGGCCTTCCATATCATGTTAGTTCATTAGGGGCGCTTAGAGCAAAAATATTTGGTTATGAATTGGCTACCCGAAAGGACACCTTTTGATGATTAACCGTACCGGTTCTAAGCGTTTGTCATTTATTGCATGTCATAGTCTCACTAAAAATGGTGCATAGACAATGTGACTAAATAGTAAAGAAAACTTGCAATGTGTATATGTATGCCTATCTTGGCTTCCATACATGTAATTTTGTAAATAAAAGTAATATTTATATTAATTCTATATTTTTTCCAATGGTTTTTTGGCATGAATATTGTTGTAGGTTTGTACTGTATGCTACAGTTGATTTTACTGAATACTAGTATAAAAATGTTTTTAGGAGCACAATAAAAGTTTTACTGAATACAAGTTTTGGACCAAAACATCACCTTCATCAATAATATGTATTATATGACATTGTTACCGGTTTTGGATTTCTATATAATTTAGTTCAAAGTAAGAGGAAAATGTAGCATGTTTTTGTGATGATATGGAATCTTGACAAAGACTCCAACATACATGTACTTAACTTTGGAATTCAATTTTACTCTTTTCCAAAATTTTGCTGAAAAATATGCATTTTCCATGATTAATTCAATAAAGAACATTCATAATGATTTCCTCAAATACCTTTTCTGGTATGAATGTAATGCCTTATGTGTCTCGGATCAAATTCAATTGACAGATCTTGAAAATACACAAAACTAAAGTTTTGGGACACATGAAAAAGGGGCCATGTTTCATGTCATGTAGTGGGAATAAGTCAAGGTGGCTTTTTGGAATCCAGTTTGGATTGTCTAAAAAACTAAATGCATTTTCATAGCTTGTATATGGTCCTTTATCACCATACAGAATTAAAAGAAATTCATTCGTGGGCAGATTTGAGACACCCCCTTTAGAAATATTGCAAGGTGATATTAATTATTTAAAAAAAGATCAGCCATTTGGCCAAATTTGACCAAACATGCGAAGAATATTCCTTTGGGAATCCCTTTGAAAACCTGTTAGCGAGTTCTTCATTCATCAGAAAATGGGACTTTACATGATTTATAAGGCATTGCTTTTAGATTTAAACAAACCATAAGCTAATCAACCTTTAAATCAACCTTTGGGCAAATGTGGTAGAATATACCTTGGTGACGCTTCCCAATTTTTGCCCAAAAATGGGGGCATTTCACAGCGGAATTATCAGACTACGGATATCATGAGGTAATTCTTTAAAAATCATAAACGTCTTAACCCTCATCCTACCAACATATTTTACAAGTACACATCCTACCAACTGGGGTCCATTTGGACCCCATAAGTACTTTTGAATTTCTTGACAAAAAAAAGTTTCACAAAAGACATATTCTTTGTTTAAATGTTATATTGGTTCCTAACAAGTGATAATAGCTCAAAAACATTCGGAACTGAAAAACCAGAAGGCCCTAAAGGGCTTGAATCGCTCCACAGACATGTATTCAATTCACTACTTTATGCATTTTTTGACTTGCTTTTGCATAAAATTCAAGGGCACATAACTCATGATCTAAGGTTTAGATCAAGCTGAAAATTGCACTCAGGTAAGATATTATAGTCACCAATTTTTTGTTGTGAATAGTCAAAATTTGTTGTAAGAGTAGAAATAGTAAAAAAATAGTCAAAACTGCAATTTTTGACAATCAAGGGCAGATGACACGGGTATTTTTGATTAGATCATCATTCCTTTAAGGAATTTCAGAGAGGATTGCCAAAGGATAATATATGTGAAATTTGGTTGAAATACATCAGATGGTTTTTCAGATGAAGACTTTTGTTTAACCCTTTCCCAAACAAGACCTGGTTTTGACGTCCCTATTAGTAAAGGCTTGTGAAAATATTGAAACAAAAGAAGAAACTGCTGATAACCAGCAGTTTCTCCTTTTGTCTCAATATTTTCTGTGCCGTATTTCACACAAATCTTATCTTAAATAACATCCCTTTTGTCATTTGTGGCAGTTTTTGGAATGGATCACCTTAAAATTTTGTTGTTTGGGAAAGGGTTAAAAAAAGTTTGAATATGTTGTGATAAAGAGTAATAATAATGGAGTCCAAACGGACCCCAGCAAAAAAAAAAAAAAAAAAAAAAAAAAAAAATCAATATTACGAACTCATTTTATGCTAAAATCTGAAAATGTTGCGTGACAAGAAGAAGGTTCTGGTAGATCGACAAACTCCTAAAATTTGGACATCAGAGTGCATGCGGTAAAACTACGAGGGTTGATTAATAAGTAGTGAGCCTCACATAGAAAGGTTTGAACTGTAACTGTCCACTTCTTTGTCTATACACTTTTGTCAGCTATGGTTTAATGCCTCAATGCCACTTTTGTAGAACCCCTTCTCCTGATCGTTCAGGAAAGCCTCCACTGCATATATGACGTCATCATTTGACTGAAATTGGGTACCAACAATAGCTCTTTTCAACTGTGGAAACAGGTGAAAGTCTGATGGAGCAAGATCAGGTGAATAAGGCGGGTGCTCCACTAGTTCAAACCCACAGTCATTGATGGCAGCCATGACAATGACAG
This sequence comes from Fragum sueziense, assembly GCA_963680895.1. Lineage (NCBI taxonomy): Eukaryota > Metazoa > Mollusca > Bivalvia > Cardiida > Cardiidae > Fragum > Fragum sueziense. Next base: position 47,212,311 of record OY804592.1, read on the forward strand.
ATTTGTGAACAGGGGCATTGTCCTGGTGGAACAGTACACCTTTGCTGAGTTTTCCACGGCGTTTGAGCTTGGTGGTTTCTCTCAGTTGCCTAAAATGATACATAATACTGTCCTTTAATTGTTTGGCCCTTTTGTAGATAATCGACCATCAAGATGCCATCAGCATCCCAGAAAACCGAAGCCTTAATTTATCCTGCTGATGGGACAGCCTTTACCTTTTTGGGTGGAGTGAGCCAGGGTGTTTCCATTGTTTGGACTGTTGTTTTGACTCAGGGGTGAAATGATGGAACGAAGTTTCATCTATAGTCACAAACCTCTGCAGAAAGTTATCAGGATCTGTCTTAAAAAGATTCAGATTAGCACGTGACAAAGTGCGCCTATCGTGCTTCTAGTCAACTGTCAGAAGCCTTGGTACCAAGCGGGCAGGGAGCTTTTTTATCTCAAGATTTTCCGTGAGAATGGAATGAACTATTTCCTGTGAAATGCCATTTTTACTGTCTATATATCTATCTGTAACCCGCCTGACAGTCATAAAAACATACTGTTCATCCGGATACAAAATACACGGATTGGTCTTCCAAACGCGGATGTAAAAAATTCTATTTTGAACGGCGGGAAAAAAGAGTGAGTATTTATTATCTTTAATTACAACGAATATCGGCTGAGTTGATTTTTGTGTGACATACAATGAAAACGTACATAACTTTGCCAATGTTTACCTAAAATCCTGTCTCATAAAATATGTTAGTAAGAGAAATTAGACTGGGTTCCAGACTGATCATTTTTCCCTCCTTTACTTTCTCCGGTCCAATATCAACACGATCAAAAACGGATGCCGCGATATCTAACGGGTATTGATTTTTTATGCGCTATCTTATTGACCAAATTGTATATTGACGACTGAACCCAGGCTAAAGAGAAATATACGCTACTGATTCTGACTTTGATGCACGAAAAGAGAAAAACCTTGGTAAGAATGTCTGTAAATCATTATTAAAGCACATAATTATTGTCAAATTGATGTTTCACGGAAGATCGGGGATCGCTTCAAGTGTTTTCTTTACAAGAATCCATAAGAATGTATAGGTAAAGAACAAGAACTATTTGAAATTGGGTACTGTCAGTTGCTATGGTGCAACATACCACGGTGCAAATTCTCTGTGTTGTGTGGTATAAACATCCGTGGTAAGTTGTACCTTGAAGCAAACTAGGCTGATTTTTAAACATGGCTTTAGACACCCAAAAAATTTTTTCCAGTTTGATGAATGGTATAGATTTATTCCATAGATGTTGAAAACTTATTTTGAAGAGATATTTGCTCGAAACCAGTTTAATAATTTCTACAAATAAAAAAACAAAACGGGAAGTAGTCGAGAAAATAGTGATTTACGATTTAAAATCGCTTGTATCTATAGTTTACTCAAATCTTTTGTTATGAAACTGCAGCACCCTCAAGATAAAGCATTTTGCATCAGTTCTGCACAAACACTTTTTATATAGCAGGAATTAAAAGGCTATATCGTCCCTTGATTGCCAGAAGGGGCTATCAGCACTTTTCATAGTTTTGAGAAAAACGCGTTTAAAGGTTTAAATCCTTGTCAAAAATCAGGTTTTTAATGGTCAGATACCATGTTTGGCACATGAGTAGAACATGATAGCCACTACGCACGTACATATTATCAAACTTCATTTCCAATGATTTACGCCTTTTTTGGTCAAAAAACGCTGATAGCCCCTTCTGGCTGCCGGAAAAAATACCAAAATACAGAGGATATGTTTCTGCCAGAAGGAGTCAACGGCAAGCAATGTATCGTAAAAAATCATTTATTCTCATAAATAATATATTTTTGCTCATTTTACTGTTTATTAATGCGTTCAGTAAAAACAGTGATACATTTCCTTCTTTTTAGCAAATGATATTGAGAGTTTTTTCTTAAATTCATTGGTAGAATTTCATTGGGTCTTCTGCATAGTCTTTTTCACCTCAGTACAAATGAATAATGGATTACTGTTTTTGTATCTAGCAAATACATGTATAATGAAATATTTCATCTGGGTGGCTTCTTTTCTCTTTCAACACATTGACCTTGTGCTAGTTTATTCAACGGCCCTCAGCGCACGTTTTAAAATTTTAAAATGACACACACGCTTTCAAATAAATAAAATCTCGTATCACACCAAGTGCGATCCCCATTCCATAAAGATGCATCGACCCCACTACACAGCTTCATGTAAATCAGTGTTGTGTCCCTGCAGCTCAAAAAGTACACACAAAGCTTATTTTCTTCAAAATGGTCACCAAATAAAGAAATATTTATGTATTTCGTTTCAAAAAATAATATTCTAAAATGCATTTTTGCAATTATGATAATTGGTTACAAAAACAAAATTGGAAAAGAAAAAAAAATGCTCAAAATGAGCAATTTCTTCTTTTCTCGTTATGTTTTTATTCACTTTTCCTTCGCATAGATATTGACTAAACTTCAAGGTTTACCAAGACTTAATAATTCGCTCATGCATGCAGCTTCGAACTATTGTGCGGAAAACCCTGACACACTGAGGGTTATAACGTCTGGCCATTTGAAATATTGTGTCCCGTTGTTGCGGAACGTATAATTATACAATGTCTTTTTTTGGCGGGGACATGCTCTGTAGCAACCAGTTATGTAATACAAACGAGAACGGTCTCCAAATGTTACTGCTCAATCACTTATATATTAGGATGTGTCGATACAACTTTCAGCAAACCTGAGGCTAGATATGGTTTTGTTCTGTCCGGAACAGCAGTCAGAATAGAGTATAACGTGCTTAATAATTGATGGCGGAAAATAAGACGTGTCATTATGTAAATAAACATTTCTGATGATCCACGCTGGCCATGAACCTCATTCATATCCCTTTTTGTGTGCCAGTAAATACAGCGTAGCGGTTCAACTTTCGTTTGTAATATGTTTGTGACAAGTTGGAGCATGGCATTTTGCAGTTCTAACATCCATCAGGTCAAAGGTCGCTACATAGAGAGTTCTGTGTTACATTTCGCATTCTTCTTTTAAGCGTTTTTTCGATTCTTGCTTGTTCCTTTCTGAAATATGTTCCTTGACCATTCTGAAGTTTCAATCCGAAATGAGCAAAAATCAGGTCGCCAGAAGGGGCTATCAGAAAATTGAAACTCAGTTCTTTCAATTCTAAGCATTTTGTTGAGACAAAATTTTATATATTTAGTTTAATATATATTACTTTTTGTTCATGCAAAATAAATGTATCATGTACACAGACTGTAAAAATGCTTTTATCAAAATTTGATATCTCGGCAGCCAGAAGGGGCTATCAACTAACTTCGCTAATGACTATTTTGTTTCATCTTTCTGATTATTGCCTTGATGAATAAATTGAAGACTGCAAATACACATTGATAGAAAGTGCTGATAAACAACACAGATAACAATAAAAAATCCACTTATCTTTTCACATAATAATAGCTTTAGAGTATTCTGATTTGTTGAACATTTATGTCGCACTGTAGATCTTTTTAAGTTTACTGGGATCATTCCACCAATAAAGTCATTTTTCATGATAAATTCACACAATGTTCTTCTTTGCTTACATTATCCAAAAGCAAAATATAGGGTGGTTCGAATTCAAAGTAGACGACAAAATAAATATTAATAAATCAAAACTTGACAACATTATAGCCTAGAAAATGTTCAGACAAATGAATAAAATGTCGCTTATTGGCATCTTCTTCTTTTTCCTCAATGTTTCAAAGGTCTTTTCTATAAGGAACCTCAAAACCGGGTCTTGTTTAGGAAAGGGTTATGGGACAATTAAGCAGATTAAATGACCGTTTAATTGCTAACCTGAGTCCCGTTAATCAGTGAGGGGCTATGCTGATAGACCCTTCTGGCAGCCCAGTTGGTGTTGATAGCCCCTTCTGGTCGGCAACAATCTGGCTAGTTGTTGATAGACCCCAATCATGTTATGCAATTTTTTATCATTTCTAATTGGAATATCAGTACCAAATTTTTTCCATAGGTAGAAACCACTCGACTGACTAAAAAAATGTTAAAATGTCATTTTCGCCCAAAAGTGCTGATAGCCCCTTCTGGCAATCAAGGGACGATATGTTGATGTTTTCTTACCTTGTGTATTCCCACGGTGTTGTTTTTCACATCCGCGTTTGGAAGATCAATCCGTAATTTTGAATCTGGGTGAACGGTGTGAACAAAATCATGGACGTTATTGACCATTTCTGGTATTGCAACGGTGACAGGCCTTCCAGGGCGGACGTCGTCCTCAAGACTCTGCCTACCACGCTTGAATTCCCCTACCCATCTCTTTGCTGTAGTATACGAAGGCGCATCATCCCCTAGTGTTGAAACCATGTATGCATGGATGGCATTCGAAATTAAACCCTTTTTATGTATACAGATACTGAATCTCTGCTCTTTCAGCAACCTTGACCATTTTGCAAAAGTCACTTGCCCGGTTTACTTTAGAGTGCTACATCTTCAACATAAACGATCCAAAGGACATCAGTTTTCGGCTGCACACCTTTATATAGCCAGAGAACACAGGGGCTGAAAATAGATATCCTTGCTGGACCCCTTCTATGAGAGGCTCACTACTTACCAACCAACCCTCGTATGACATGCAAAAATGACGCGTGAGGTCAGATTGACCCCGGTTGGTAGGATTAGGGTTAAGGTAGTCCACCCCTAATGAGATTCACGCGACGTCAGAATTATTCGGGCGAGCTCGAAAACATTCGGCGGTGGAACTTTCTAGTTGTTACTGTTAGACTATTAGACTGTTACACTCCTAGGATCATTTTACAAAAAATCCAAGTGAATACGCTCAAGGTCCTTGGACTTAGTAAAACCCCAAATTTGGCTACCATAATTCAAAATTAGAATAATCAATCTTTGCATAAAAACATACTTTAAAAAATGAAATTGGAATGTCATGTCCCTTTAATCCATCCCCACACAGTGTCTCTTTTTGACTCTCCAAAAAGTAAATGCTTTGGAAAACATGGTGGAAAATAAAGAAATGGCAAAATGATCAAAACCACATTCTCTTTAAGTTATCGTGTTGTCTTTGAATTTGGAATTTATCTAAATGTTTGACGTTTTGGAAAGGGCAAGTACTATGTTCGCACTGCCGATCACATCACATCGATCAAGTCCATCGCAAATGCTAGGTCCCCACTGCCGATCAAATTAACTCGATCAAACCCGATCAAGCGATCAAGTACCGATCGAGGTCGGTCGGCATGGGTGGTCGGGATTAGTCGAGGTGATCGAGGTTGGTCTGCATCGATCGGTAATCCTGCCAATTTGTTTTGACACGTCAAAAAATCCGTGTAGCGATCGAGCAGAAAACACATCGGGAAGATGCTCGAGTATTGATCGTATAGAAGATCGAGCTGATCGACAGTCACTCGTGTAGAGATTGTGTTTGGTCGAGTCGATATCTTTCACCGGGATTTGATTGGACGAACAGATGGAGCAGAAGTCGAGTTGATCGGGAATGCGTTCGGGAATTACTCGTACAAGTCGATGTGATTGAGTGTTTCCATCTGCTGTATGGCAGCGGATCAACTTGATCTACTCGATCGATTAAACGCCCTCGATCAAACCCGACTATATTTCAAGTCGAGGTATTCGAGTGCACGTTCGGTGCAGGTCGGAATACAAATTATCAACCCTATCAAAATCGACCCGATTGATTCTCGATAAGGTCGATCTTCTACCCGATCAATACACAATCGCTTCTCGATCATTTTTGTACTCGATCACACTCGACTATTTTTGCATGTCAAAAAAACTCGAGTAGGAAGCCCGAGCGATGCAGAGCAATTTCGATAATCTCGATCGCTCCCGATCACCCTTGCAGACTGAGCTCGATCTGTATTCGATCGCTTCATCGAGTTGATCTGATCGGCAGTTGGAACACTAGGTCGGGTGGTAATAAATGTGTACAAACAACACAAGCTCCCGCGCAGATTATATTGAAAGAAATATTGAAAATCATCGGAATTTGTGTTTCATGTGATTCCCCGCTCTGAGACATATCACGTACGATTGAAATAATGGTATTTGATGCATTAAAGAATGCATTAATCGTTATTTTTAATCAGATTAAGAGTGATTCAATAGCTAAAAGTAGATGTACGTCACATCTAAATTATGTATATGTTTAAACCGACAATATTACGAAGCTATTATGAATATGCGATAATCACAGACCCGGTAGAAAGATGTTCATTCAGAACACCTAGAATAGAATCAACTCGATCTGGTCGTGTATAGATCGAGATGGTCGGGTATTGATCGTGTAGGGCTCGAATAAAGGACGGGGTGATCGGGTAGAAATCGGAAAGATGGTCTGCTTTCAATCGAGAAATGATCGGAAGTGCTCGGTGGGCGTCTAGTTTGATCGACTAGAGATCGAGAAGAAGTGGTGTACATAAATTTGGTCGGGTTTGATGGGGGAACTTATGTGGTCGAGTTGATCGAGTTGATCAGGTCGGCAGTGGGAACCTAGCATTACATTCCTCGATCAAACCCCGACCAAAAGCTTTCTTCTCGGTCGCTTTTCGATCTTACCTAATCTCTTTAAACAGTAAATTTGATCAGGTGATCAGTTAGAGCAGAGGTCTAGTTAAGCTAGTCTACCCCAAAGCGCGGATCCAGGTATTTTCCCCAGGTGGGGGGGGGGGGGGGTCATCCAATCTTTAACCCCTTTTTTGAAAAAAATCCAGGGGGGGTCAAGCGGGTCCCTCTGGATCGGCGCATGCAGATATATGTCATGCCATGAAGGAATAAATATAACAACGGAGTGTCGTGTCACACAGGGACGAATGACGCAGTTATTTTGGGACATAACAAATGATCTTTTTGATAACCCCTTTTTTCGCCAAATTCCAGGGGGGGGGGGTGACCCCCCCCCCTCTGGATCCGCGCATGTATCCCTTATGAAATTCGTGCAACGTCGGAATTCTTCAGGTGCGGTCAAAAACATTCGGCGGTGGAAGTTTCCACCGCCGAATGTTTACGACCGCATCCGGATATGTTCGGATACGTATTGACGCAACACGAGAAAAACCCGATGATTCATGAATCTCAAAATGTTGACATTACAGGAATTCTACCTTAATCGATATGAATTCGGGAATAACGACTACAAGCCAAGGAGATCGAGTGCAGATTGGTTGAAGGCCGGGCAAAAGATATAAGACCGATCACCCTCGATCTCAAAACACGATGGTTTCTAGATCTGGTATTTGTTCTTCCCGATCAATACACGACTGCTAAAATGTGTACGTTTTTTACTGTTTCAGATGCAATCCATATCCTTCCCGTGGATATTTCGAGGACGATGGCATTGACATTCGAAATGTGTGGTTTAGCAAGAAATAAATATCCCCAAAGAGTCGCAGAAAATATCTCAATTGATAAACAGTTACCAAAACAAGACCTGATGGCAGTTTTATTTAAGCATTTAACCCCTTACCAGACGGCAAAGTTTTAGACCTGTCCAATTTCAAAGACGTTACAAACGACAATTTGAAGAGCGTGGCATTATACATATATATATTTTTTTACATTTTGGGGGTTTGTATTAGAAAACATTGTGGCACATGAAGAAATTGCTTGTCACAAGCATTTTTTTCTTTTTCTACAATGTATCCAAAGGCTTCATTTTGTCGGGTGTCAACACAAGACCTGTCCAAATTCAAAGACGTTGTAGACGACAATTTTAAGAGCGTGGAATTTTACATTTTATGAGGTTAGTTAAGAAAACATTGTGGGAAATAAATAAATTGCTTGTCACAAGCAATTTCTACATTTTCCACAATGTTTTGAAAATGCTTTATTTGTTGAGTGTCGGTGTTTTTTCAACAAAAATCTCGTAAATGCAGCTTATTTTGCTGCGAGTCAAAGGGCGTCAAATGTTATGCGGGAATAGCTTTAAAAAGACGTACACGCGCATTTGCATTTGCATTTTTGTCTTACCAAGAAACTACGTAACTAAACGCTTTAAACGGTAATTGCGTTATGCTAGATTTCCACTGCCGATCAAATTAGCTCGATCAACTCGATCACTTAAATCAATAGACAAAAATTTTGATCGGGTGAATAAATGGATCAAAGATCCAGTTTACCCGGATGCTGTCAGGAACCACACGAGTACAAGTCGATGTGATCGTATGCAGGTCCGGTAAGAAATATCAACCCTATCACACTCGATTTCAAGAGACGATGGATTCTCGACCACGAATATTTTCAGCTTGCAAAAACATTCGAGTAGGACGCTTGACCGATGCAGATTAAGCTCGATTACGCTGACCACTCCCGACCAACCATGCCGACTGAGCTCGATCTGTACTCGATCGCTTGATCGGGCTTGATTAAGTTGATCTAATTGGCAGTGGAAACCTAACATTACCTAGGTCGTGGGTGATTGGTGATACACGATTGTTTTTCTAAACGCGCCGTTAGCCATCTGGCAAAAATTCCTCCAATGGTAGTATACCCTTAATGAGATTGTCGGGTGTCAACACAAGACCTGTCCAAATTCAAAGACTTTGTAGACGACAATTTTAAGAGCGTGGAATTTTACATTTTATGAGGTAAGTTAAGAAAACATTGTGGGAAATGAATAAATTGCTTGTCACAAGCAATTTCTTCATTTTCCACAATGTTTTGAAAATGCTTTATTTTGTTGAGTGTCACCTAGGTCGTGGGTGATTGGTGATACACGATTCTTTTTCAAAACGCGCCGTAAGCCATCTGGCAAAAATTCCTCCTAGGGTAGTCCACCCTTAATGAGATTCCATGACGTCTGAATCATTCGGGCGTGATCGAAAACATTCGGCGGTGGAACTCTCCATCGCCGAATGTTTACGACCGTGGCCGAATAGGTTCGGATACGAAACGACGTCAATCGATAAAAAACGTTATTTTATGAATCTCATAGTGGCAACATTACAGGTATTCTACCTTAATTGTTTTGATTATTTTTCCCCTTGTTTTGACATCTGTAAAGTAAACTGTTTAAAAAAAACATTAGGACAATAGAAACAAATATTTTCTCGTATTGCCTCAACATGATTTTCTATATCTTACACAAATTCTATCTTTAACACGATATGTTTTGTCGCCCAGAACAAATTGTTAAGCATTTTACCGTTTGGGAAAGGGTTAAAGACTTTTCAAAACAACACTATTTTAGACTGTACAAACGGGTTGACCTATCGGCTCCTTTACAAAATCTTAACGACGGTTAAGGTAGAATACTCGTCATGCCGCCATTTTCAGATTCATAAAGCATCGGCTTTTGTGGAACGTCATCGTTACGCAGCCGAACCTATTCGGGCGCGGTCGTAAATATTCGGTTCCACCGCCGAATGTTTTCGATCGCGCCCGAATAATTCCGACGTCGTGTGAATCTTATTAGGGGTGGACTACCTTAATACGGAACTCCAATGATTAACACTTCCCAAACAAGACATGGCTAGAATTAACGTCGCTAATAGAATATGCTTGGGGAAACATAAATGCAAAAGAAGAAAATGCTGATAATCAGCATTTTCTTCTTTTGCCTCAGTGTTTTCTGTGCTATATCATTCACAAGTTTTACCTTTAGTAACATCCATTTTGCCATCTGCAGAAGTTTTTTAATTGGACCACCCTTAATTTTGTCGTATGAGAAAGGGTTAATAAGTATAAATCTAAACATGTTTGTAATTTTCATAACAATTGACATGAAATTTTATTTGGTACAATATTTTAATGCCACCAAGTTTTTTTTTTCCTTTTAATTTTATTCGGGAAATTTAGACAGTTGATACGTTTCCAGAATTAACTATCATTATTGCAGTAGCCTATGTCCCATTTTGTTGTTGTTGTTGTTGTTGTTGTTGTTGTTGTTTTTAAATGTGTCCCTTTTAAACCCTTTCCCAAACGACAAAATTTAGATCAGTCCGATTCAAATGCTACTTCAGACGACAAAATATATGTTCAAAAAGATTGGATTTGTATACAATGTAGCATAGAAAATATTGTGATAAAAGGAGTAAATGATGGTATCAGCATTTACTCTTTTTGCCTTAATGTTTTCCAAAGCCTATTTTGATAGGGACGCCAAAACTAGGTCTTGCTTTCCACACACTTGAATAACGGCAATTTTAGCAATCTCTTCCAAACCCGCCCTTATTTCTTTTTGTAAATGACTAAACAAGAAGACATGTCCAAAACCCTTTCCAAAGCGGCAGAAAATGAGTATGTCATTATGATAAGCAGCTAAAGCTACAGTTACGAGGTTTTTGAAGAAGAGCGACGAAATGCTGGTCACCAAGAATCTATTTTATTCTTTCTAGCATAATTGTTTTCTCAAGGTCTTTCTATAGACAATGTCGAAACTAGGCCTAGATTGGTAAAGGGTTTAATAGCACCGATAACAAGAATTCTCTTTTTGTATCAATATTTCAGTCCTATTCTATCATTATCAACTCCCAATTTGCCGTCTGCAACATTTATTAATTTAGAACAGTAAAAAAAGCCGGGAAAGGGTTAATACCACAAGAAGCATCTTGAGATCTACATGTAAATGGTCTAATTGATATGAGCTTTGATATGAAATTGCTTTCTTCTTCCAAATCCACATAGCTACAGCGTACAACAAGGTGTAGACTTTACGACGTCTTCGAAGAAAAGCGACGATAGTTGTTGTAAAGTCACGCCATACCATATCTTCGATTGCAGACAGGATAGAAAACAAGGTAGCTAATCACGTAATACACATGTGGTAATCTCACACTGTTTGTTTACGAATTCCGTACGATAGAAGGTTTGTTTCATTGTTTTCCCTTGGTTTTTGGCCGATTTTAGAAATGACGTGTAGTGCAGAGTAACCGCATTTTTGTGCGCTTCAGTCTTACTTTCAAATAATTGATCAAACACGCATAGTTGTCGTGAAATATCCTTCAAATGTGTGTTTGAGTGATATGGTAGGAATCACACTTTTGGTATGTGATATTCAAAAATAAGCTTTTCAGTGAATTTATTCAATCTAAGTCTGAGTTTTGCAGTATTATGAATATATTTTGTTAAAAGAAGGAAGTTTTTCACGCAAAGGGGTTGTTTAAGTTTCGTTTTCGAGAGAAAATGATCTCGGAGAAAAATGATAGGAATCACACTCTCGTCACTGTGTGATAGGAGTCACACTGGAAACTGAGATGGGAACCTGAGTTGCCTTTAATATATAGTTTTTAGGTATATTAAAAGTCGTGGATAATGTTATAAAATCTTTTAACACTTAATCATGTATTTGAAACAATAAATACATCACAAATACAATGAAAAACTTTGACCAGATAAGTTAGTAAATTGAATAAATAAATAAATCTTTGAATGATTGAACAATAAAAACACACTTGTTAGAACTCTAAATTCAATATTTTCAGCAAAGGATGAGTGTCAATAAGACCCTTTCTGTGACCCAGCCGAATTTTTCTTCATTTTCGCTTTAGACATTTGACCAATAATATACTAACATTATGTTGGCAAAGTACTTGAACGGAGCCCTGGTTCGGAAGACACATTAAATAAAGGTGGGTGTGGTAACTCGCCCTCAAAATCATCTGGTGTTAATTGATTTCTTACACAGTTTAACAAACAATTATTACTTTTAAAACAAATGATGCATTGAAATACTTTAATACATATATCGCTTTGAATACATGTTGTTTTTTATTCAATTAGAGGCCATGTACAGGAGAAAAGGGGCAATAAACGTGGTTATGTATTTTTTATGATTTTTGAAAGGACTAACTTAACGAAAAAAAAAAAACACAACAGAATTCATTTCTCATTTTATTCAATTCATCTTTCTAATGGTGAATGAGGATATTATTACCACAATTTGTAATATAATTTTCAAAATGGCTTCAGTAGATTCTGGATTACTTGCCCTTGACTTATTGATAAAAATGCAAAAAAGTACAAAAAACAAAGTCCTGAATCATCTGTCTTTGACGCCATGAATCATCTGTCTTTGACATTGTTTGCTCTCTATCATCTATATTTATTCACCATTCATTATGTAAATTAGATGTTGAAAAAATATGATGTTGGTTACCATAAGATCTCGGATGATTTTGATTTTCCGTCTGATCGGCTAGAGAAGTGCTATCATCGACTTTGTTGTCACTTTTTTTTTATCAAATTCCAGGGCAGATAACTAAGCAAGTAATATCCTGAATAATATTGAAATTCAAACTTCTCTTATGGCCACTAACATTATGTCTATGTTACCTCTAGATTGGTCAATATCAATTTTGTGGCTGTTAGGGCGAAAAAATCGAAAACGGCAAAGGATGGGTTGCAACAAGGGTTCAAAAATAGATTTTATATTCTGTGAATTGATAGGGTGACATAAAAAATAAGCAAAATTTGAGATTGACAGAAGGTCGAATACAGAAAAAACATCAAACTAATATACATGGTCAATGATTCCACAAATCTTCTGTCCTTAGTACATTGAAAGTACATGTAAAATTTCAATTCGATATGATCTATACAGAAAATGATATTTAACTTCAAAGTATAAATTTGCTCCTCGTGTCAATTTACCCCACCCACTTTGATAGCCATTATCTCCAAAAGTAAGCCCTTATCAGAATTATTACACATACAAATTAAAGATATTATGTGACCCTATCAATTCACAGAATTTAAAGAAAATCTATATTGAACCCTTGTTGCAACCCATCCTTTCTCAAAATGAAGGACAGATAAGTCCACAAGTTCTGTTCCGCTTAAGATAAATTTTAAGTCATTAAAGATCTATTTTATACAAGATTGTATTCAAAATTTGTCTCGATTGGTCAATATTTCAACATAAGATGAAAACAGTGATATTGTCAAATTCAAGGTCAAATAACGCACAAGCTTCTTATCCAATCAAACTCAACATCAAAGTAATTCGTGGTCTTATAGAAACCTACACCATGTTGAATTTCTATCTTCATCAATTAACAAATGTACGCGCTAGAGTGTAACCAATGTCAAAACTAGCTATTTGTGATATTCAAAGGCAGGTACAGGACTTTCTAGTGCAATCCGAACCATACTCTCATTTGAGAACGTATGATAATACTTGTTTTGACAAAGCTTGATAAAAATTGGCTCATATTTGCGGATGCTATAGTGTAAACACAAAATGGACGGACAGACGAAGTACAAAAAGCGACCAAAATAGCTCACCTTGAGTACTCAATGCTCAGGTGCACGTATAAAAGCGTTGCTTTGCTTTTTCTACTTCTATTTGGTATTTTCATGTGGTTTCGAAAATGACAAAAGTGAGAACATTTAACGTATAATCTCCCTTATTTAGATAAACTTTTATATACCAACTACAAGTCCGGATTTAAATAAATTCATGGTCATTTTTCAGTAATCATACCATCCAACACAGATCCATGACGACTCTTCCTGTTTCAAATAGTAGCCTAGTACACCAAGCTACATTGTATATTATACAATGTAGTTTGGTATTAATAAGATGTTTGAGTATTGAAGTCGGTCCATTACGAAACGAGTGTGATACCTATCAGTGTTGGAACATGCAGTGTGACTCTTATCATACCGTGTGACGCCTATCTCTAACTTTCTTTTCCAGTTTTACTACCAATATCAACTCTGTTGCTTTTAATATTTTACGATCATTATCTCTGTATTGCATTTTACATTTGTCACTATTATACGCGTGCTTTAGCATGTTTTGAAACAACAAAATCACTCAAAACCAGTTTGGCTACACAAAAGTGTGACTCCAACCATACAACAAATGAAAACTCTTTTTCGAATTTCAAGAAAATTGCACACCCCTACCTTAAAAGTCCAGCATCATAAACAAGAGCAATGTTGCCCGGGTACTCTGCACTTATTGTCATTTCTAAAATCGGCCAAAACCCACGGGAAAACAATAAAATATACCTTCTATCGTACGGAATCGGTAAACAAACAGTGTGAGATTACCACAATGTGTATCACGTGATTAGCCACCCTGGAAAAGTTGAATTTGAACGATGGAGATGCGTTACGGTTTGTTGTTTTTCTTTTTCGTCATGATGTTAACCTTCAGAAAATAAAGATAAGAATTATTCTCTGAAAGGTCGCTGCCACCATAGCTGGGGAGTGGAAAAATGCGAGTAAGTCTATTATGTAGAAATAGCAATAAATTTTGTGCCAAAAATAGATTTTGTATAGATCTACCGTTATATTTTGGTAAACCGTGGGTGTTGTTATAGAATCTCGTATCTACGGCTTGAATCAAGCCGTAGTTACGAGATTCTTTAACAACCCCTACGGAAATACTTGTGTTTGTCCGAAATAACGTCTCGATTTACTGGATTAAATCGTTCCCTATTACCCCGAGTCCGTCACGAACTACGTCTTGCGTCCGTCGACGTCCATTGGAAATCGTCAACAATTTCTTTAATAGCGAACAGTTTTCCCGCCTTCGTGTGCTAAAAATAGATTTCCGATGGGAATACCCCTAACAACGTTTGCCGGATACCAGTCTAATACTTTGTTTATCGGTCATGAATCGGACAATTTTTCGTAACCGTGTTAGCAAAAAATAATTATTTTCAAGCACGATATTAGTCGATCATAGATAATGCAGGCGGGAATTAAAACTACGAAACATTGCGCATATGCAGCATGCAACATTGCTTCCAGATACGGAGACAGACCAGAAATGGCAAACGTTTTTTCTTGAGATTTCTCAGCAGCTTAACCAGAAAAAAACATCGAAAAGTCTGAAAGTAAAGTAGCTATGATCATGAAACTTCTCTGGTAGGGTGAATTCAAAATAAATGGCACCAAGCATATTTTTTCATCTAGACTAAAAAGTAAAGAATATTTGATCAAATTGCAAGGACCATGTGATGTTAATTGGTGTATTGTATGTTCATGCAAAATTTTGTTGAAATATCTTTAACGGTTTTAAAGTTATGCCCAAAAAACATGCAAAAAATGTCTGGAGTGAAACGCTTTTTTGTAAACAGAAAAAAACTTTCTTTTTTTCTAAATACATAACAATAAAAGAATAACAATATGTGTGTAAAAGTAAGACTTTTTACATTAACTTAAACATCTTGAGTTTTGAATTTTGTATGTGGTTAGTGTTTGTGTGCAAAGGGTTCGCTGAGGTTCACACAAGAACAAAAGTCATGCGCTGTCTGGAGTGCAACAGCAAATATAGAGAAACTCGAAATAATTGAATACTGTGGGAATTCTATGACTGAAAAGTCAAATTTCTATGATAATCCATGTACAAAAATGTTTGTAGCCTTGAACAAATATGATTTTGAATACCTACATAAGGACAAAAACTCCTGACTGTTCCTTAAATAAACTCACCCATGTTTGTCTGGAGTGTAACATTTGAAGTTTAACAACCCCTCTTTCACTATATATTACTTTTTAGCTCACCTGAGCACGAAGTGCTCAAGGTGAGCTATTGTGGTCGCTTTTTGTCCGTCGGCGTCCGTCTGTCTGTCCGTCCGTCCGTCCGTCCGTCTGTCTGTCCGTCCGTCCGTCTGTTCACATTTTGTTGTTACCACTCTAGCACCCACAAATATTGACCAATCTTAACCAAACTTGGTCAAAACATGTATGACCATAAGTTCTTGGATGAGTCCGATTTTGAGTCAGATCTGACTAGGAAGTCCAGAGTTATGTGCCCTTGAACGTCAAAAATGGCTAGTTTTGACTTTGTTACCACTCTAGCATCTACAAATATTGACCAATCTTAACCAAACTTGGTCAAAACATGTATGAAAATAAGCTCTTGGATGAGTTTGATTTTGGGTCAGATCGGATTAGGAAGTCCGGAGTTATGTGCCCTTGAATATCAAAAATTGCTAGTTTTGACTTTGTTACCACTCTAGCATCTACAAATATTGACAAATCTTGACCAAACTTGGTCAAAACATGTATGACAATAAGCTCTTGGACGAGTTTGATTTTGGGTCAGATCTGATTAGGAAGTCCGGAGTTATGCGCCCTTGAATATCAAAAATAGCTAGTTTCGACTTTGTTACCACTCTAGCATCTACAAATATTGACCAATCAAGACAAAACTTGGCTAGAATGTTGGTGACCGTACAATAATGAATGAGTTGGATTTTCAGTGTCATCGAAGTAGGAAGTGTGGAGTTATGTGCCCTTGAATTTGACAAATTTGCCGTTTTCGACTTTGTTTACACTTTAGCATCTACATTTATTGACCAATCAAGACAAAACTTGGCAACAATGTTGGTAACCATAAGATGCTGAATGACTTAAATTTTCAGCTTGATCCGACCAGAAAAGTAGAGTTATTGGCCCTTGAATTTAACAAAATTGCCGTTTTCGACTTTATTTCCACTCTAAAAAACACAAATATTGACCAATCAAGACACAACTTGGTCACAATGTTTGTGACTATGAGATCTTATATGATTCCATTTTTCATATTGATCGGACTAGAAAAACCAGAGTTGTGTGACCTTGATGGTTACAAAATTGCCGATTTCGTTTTTAATTTCACTCAAACAGCAATAAATATTGACCAATCAAAAAACAACTTGGACATAAGGTTGATGAGAATATCTTTATCAGAACAGAGTTATGTGCCCTGGATTATGACAAAATTGATGTGTTTTTTATCGACTTGGTTTTCACTTTAACAGCCACAAATATTGATCATTAAAGATTAAGAATGCTGTTTTCAGCTGGATCATAATCTAGCTTCTTAAGTTTCGTGTTCTTGTCTTAGAGATACCTAGGTCATGTAAAAGGTGGATCTTGTTCTGCATGGAGAAAGTTTCAAACTTCTATCAGGTGAGCGATCCAGGGCCATCTTGGCCCTCTTGTTAATGAACTATTGTTCTCTTTTTCAGATAACATAGACTCAAAGATTATTCACACTAGAAATCCAGTTTAGACACAGACTTGTGTTTGATTTAGACCAGTATTTATGTTGTCTGGAGTGCAACAAGTTTTTTGGCTTAATTAAAAAAGACCTGATCTAAAGAAAGTGTTATCATCAAGTATTGTTTCTTTGAAAGAGGGCATATATTTAAACAATTTAGGCACAAATTTGTGTCATCTTTGCGATTGGTTTTCATTTTAGGGGTTAGAAATTTAAATCTTAGAAAATTGAACTATCTTGGTATGATTACAATTGCTCATTGTTTGAAATACAAGGAAAAGAGTAACATTGCTTGCAATAGTTATCACATGAATTATTTGTACCATTTTACTATGAATAGTATCATAAACTAGCCAATATTGTCAACATGTGAATATGTCTGGAGTGCAACAAATTATTTAAAAGAAAAGAGCTTTCATTTTTTCAACATTTATAGCACACCTATGTAAGATAATTAATTGTTCTTGTTTATTTAGTACCTATTACATGTCAAGGTATAATATAAGTAATTTTTCATACCTATCCAGTGCATATTTAGAAAAAAATATTCAGGAAATTAAAGATTTTCTTAGAAAATTGAACTATCTTCGTATGATTACAAGTACTCATTGTTTGAAATACATGGAAGAGTATAAAATTGCTTGTTATAGTAATCTTGTGAATTATTTTTACGGTTTTACTTGAAAAAGAAGTACAAGGAGGATCATAAATTATCCGTATAGGTTAAGAATGTCTGGAGTGCAACAACTTTGTGACAAAAGAAGCAAGTTTTGGATTGTCTAGATTTTAGTTCAAACATGACAATTGTACAAGGTTTTTTGCAGACATGTTCTGAATTCATTATATTGTTGAGAAAATTGGGTCTGAAGTCTATATGAGGCCAAACTTTATCATAATAAAAACTTTTTGACCCATGTTTGAAAAAATCACTAGTAATTTTGTGTAAAAAGTCATATTTTCACCAGATTTATGACAGAAAAACTACGTTTTTTGCTTAGAATTCCTTATTTATTCACAAATTACAATTTGGATTGAAAAAGTTTTTATTTTTCGTATCATTATGTGAGGGTACACTACTTTGTAAATATATGTATTTTCATGTTTTTCTGTTGATTTTCTTCAATTAAAAAATCTGAAACTTTTTTATGTCTAAATATTTTTCAATGCCGTTTTAGATTATTAAAATTTGATCTATGCAAAATATTAGAACATATAGACAAACATGATCAATTAAAATTTAAAAATTGGAAAAAAATAATTTTTTGGTGCCATTTTATTTGAATTCACCCGGTAGCTAGATCTCACCAAGGAGAAGTGCAACGTACAAGGAACATAACTCTATCTTGCTTATGTTGTGAGTTATTGCCCATTGTTGTAGTGAAAGCCTATGGGGGTATCAAATCACATTCAGCGACAAATTCTAGTTTTTTCTATATTAAACATTTCCCAAACAAGACCGGTTTTGACGTCCCCAACAGAAAATTCTTGGGAAAACATTGAGGCAAAAGAAGAAAATGATGATCGACAAAATCGAAAAGGCATGCACAGCAGACAAAAGGGGTGTGAATAACTTCTTTGGATATTGATGATCATTCTTCTTTTGCCTCAATATTTCCTCCGAGATAAAACACTAAAAATATTCACATCCGTTTTGTCGTCAGCACTTTTTTTCAATTTGGCCAGACATGACATTATGTCGTTTTGGAAAGGGTAAGCGAGTACGCACGAGCGGCACGATGAAGTCAGGACATGTCCGTATATGTAAACATTACTTGTCAACTGCTTATTTCATAGTTACTGATCTTAAAAAATACACGACAGTGCAGCAACCTTCTCAACTCGGAATTAGAATGTTCAATGGGGAGAATCACGTGATTGACAATGGTATTGAACACGAAAAAATGGCGACAAAATGACCGCTTCGGTGTGAAAATTCAAACTTTAGAAAGGTATGTATTCAATCTAAGTAGCTTCTCAAACAAACCACCTATCCTAAAGTACCCGCTATTGTCTAAGGTTTTCATAGACACCCAACTTTCCCCTATCCGTTCGCTGTATTTAGAGAACACTTAAAGAATATTTCCGAAATTGCGAAAATTCTGGATGTATGTTAAGCACGCCGCATCATATTTACAGCTTTATTTCTTACCCAAAGAACTCTCTGTTCACACGGCATACATGTATTTCCAGACCACCTTTTATCGATGACATTTCATTCTAGTCCATTTACAAGGTCTGTGTTGTCTTCGTTAAGCGTATTTACGAAAATGGTGTTAAACACACGTGCAGTGCTGTAGTGTTTGGCACGCCGAATTCTTGTGAGTGTAATGTTAAACACGCACATACTTGCTCGTGTACTAGGGAAGACAAGGATATTGGACGAATTGGTTGTTTATTCATAACCCAATCTGATAGAAATCCGGTGTTAACTTACAGAAAGTTCAAACATATGACAGACATCGTAAGGGGTAATCTTTTATGAATTTGGAAAAAAACGAAATCGGCTATAGCATTATTGCTCTAACTAATTAAATCTCTTGTTATATAAAATTCTCCATGACAAATATGTGCAAACAAAATGATTCTGAACTGAAATGTGATGTCCTCGTGTCCTAGTTTACGGTGTGTTACATAGTATCTTATATTGTATGTGTAAAAAATCTGAAAATTATAGATAATGGTTGACAAAATGGGTGGGGTAAAATGAATGTGAAGCAATTTTTTACTTTGAAGTTCAATCACTTTTTCTGTATCGATCATATCAAAATGAAATTTTGCATGTACTTTCAATAGAGCAAGGACAGGATATTTTTAACGAGCCATCTATCATATCAGTTTTTTTTAACTTCTGTATTCGTTCTTCTGTCAATTTCAGATTTTGCTTACTTTTGAAGTACTCAATTTACGAAACCATTTCTACAACCTTTATTTTTTTGTATAAATTGTTACCGGTGTGATTTCTTGTAAAAATCTAATTATTGATTCATTGTTGCAACCCATCCTTTTGAGAAAGTCATTCAAGCTCTTTTACTAGTAGATCTATTGAAATTCTTCTTGTGGCAATGGAGATTGGACCTGTAAATTAGAGTTTTACCACAATCACACACATACTCTCTTCTACCTTCATGGAAATCAAGGTGATCTTTCCTGGTGTTTCTGTAATTTGTCGTAAAAGAACACATGTGGCATGTCACGTTTGACTCCCTTCTGTGATCCCTCTGATGTAATCGCAGGGCACAGGCCAGGAGTAACGAATTTTCACAAATTTATAAGTTGCATTTGTATTTCCTTTCAGCATCGTTTCCTGTGCCAGAAATTAAAATGTTGACTTAAGAATATACATGTAAATTAGAAGGATTGTGATTATTCGAATTGATTTCATCTGGTTCTGAATTGTATATTAACTGAGTTCCTGCCATGACCTTTTTAAATGTTTCTTCAATAGTGAAGCACTATCTAACGATGATTTACTAGGTGAAGATCGGTACATTGGAGACTTATAATGACTTTTTTTTATCTGAGTTTCCGATTTTGAAGGCGTTGCGTGCTTCCTCTTGATTCCAGACTTTTGACTTGCGTAATGAAAGCCGAGACTTCTTTCGAGTCAATTTAAAAATTGAAGAAAATTGTAAAGGCATACCGGTATGTTAAAAGCAGTTAAAAAGGTAACCGTTTTATCAGAATTTGACATATAGATTATGAACAATCCACTTAAAATCCGGTGTCTGGCATGAAAGTAACATATATTATCATGTAAAACCTTGTTTAAGATGTAATTATCTGAAGAAAAAAAACATCTGACAGGGACAAATAAAGGGTTATCTTCTACAATATTTTCTTCTGACCAATTAAGAAAAAAACACTTTCAATACTCTGAAAGCGATTTTGACCGTAAACTAGGAAACGAAGACATCACATTTCAGTTCAGAATCTTTGTGTTTACACGTATTTATCATGGAAAATTATATATAACAGGAGATTTGATTAGTTAAAGCAATTATAGCCGATTTCGTTTTTTTCCAAGTTGATAACAGATTACCCCTTACGATGTCTGTCACATGTTACTGTAAGTTGACACCAGATTTCAATCGGGTTGGGTCATGAATATAATCAATTTGTCCAATACCCTTGGCATCCATAGTACACGAGCAATTGTATGCGTGTTTAACATTACAATCACAAGAATTCGGCGTGCCAAACACTACAGTACTGTACGTGTGTTTTACATCTTTTTTCGTAAATACGCTTAAAAAAGACAACACGGACCTTCTAAATGGACTAGAATGAAATGTCATCGATAAAAAATGGTCTGGAAATATGCCGTGTGAACAGAGATTTCTTTGGGTAAGAAATACAGCTGAAAATATGATGCGACGTGCTTAACACACAGCCAAAATTTTCCGAATTTCGAAAATATTCTTTAAGTGTTCTCTAAATACAGCGAACGGATAGAGGAAAGTTGGGTATCTGTGAAAACCTTAGATATTAGCGGGTACTTTAGGATAGGTGGTTTGTCTGAGAAGCTAAGTAGATTGAATACATACCTTTCTAAAGTTTGGATTTTCACGCCGAAGCGGTCATTTCGTCGCCATTTTTTCGTGTATAATATCATTGTCAATCACGTGATTCTCCCCATTGATGTTTCTCAACAAATGATTACAGCAATCAAGCTCTTAGAATGTTATCTTCGGCAAGTTGAACGTGAAAAAAACTTCGTGAGATTCACAGCCATATTCGTACGATAAGGGATTCCCAATCTATTTTTACACCAGTGAGGCGTGACGATGTCGTATTTGTTCGCACGGAAAACCGAACGCTATTAAATGCGTTCTCCTGCTGAACCACTAGAATAATTTCGACCATTTATAGGATTATATATGTATAATACCTTTAATTTGTAGGCCTATGTGTATCCATCTTCGCAAGCCAAGGGTTACTACCTCCACTTTGTTCCTTACGAACAAAGTGGAGGTAGTAACCCTTGGCTTGCGAAGATGATGTGTATCTGATGAGGGCTTATTTTTGGATTATAATGGCTGACAAAGTGGGTGGGGTAAATTGAAACGAGAAGCAAATTTTTACATTTAAGTTGAATTACTTTTTCTGTATAGATCAAAATGAAATTTCGCATGTACTTTCAATGGACCAAGTACAGAATAATTTAGGACCCATTAATCATATTTATAATTTTTCTGTATTCGTTCTTCTGTCGATCTCAGATTTTGCTTATTTTTGATGTAGTCAACTACCTCTACGAAACTATCTCTACAGCTTTTCTCGTTTTATGAATTGTTATGATATTTTGTGAACATGATCCTATATGATTAAAGGGACATTTCATTCCAATTTCGATATTCAACGTGGCGAATTTACACTGTTCCAAATTCAAAGATATTGCAGATACAAATTTATAGTGAATGAAACTTGGCATATTCTTTCTAGGTAGAAGACAGGATCATTCATTGTATTTTTCTAACAATGTCTTCAAAGGTATTTTTGTCTGTTATGCTTAAAAAACGACATTATATGGGCAAGCCCGTAGGAACGGGGCGGGGACTAAAAAGTTGGCGAAAATGCCTAGTTTTCTTTATTTTACACTGAAAGTTTAGGAAAAATCTAATTCGGCACCACCCCTAGCCCCTGCCCCCTTTCTAAGAAATAGCTTCCTACTGGCCTGATGGGAGAGGGTTATTGGGTGGGACATAAAACGGCAGCTTACCAGCAGGCTTGTTAAAAAATTCCGTAATTAAAGGGATGTAACTATTAAGACAGTGATCTACAATGACAACAGAGTCGTCTTTTTTAGATGATACCCTCCCAATGGAAAACTGACGGGAGTAAGCATAATGTCGTTGCTTTAAACTTGTTGCTTTAACCAATTCCCATTCATTGACTCTTTTTGACTCTCCAATTGACAATAATGACTTCGGTAAAGATTGTGGAAAATGAAGAAATCGCTTGCGACATGCAATTTTTCATTTCCCACAATGTTTTCTACCACAAAAGATAAAACTGGTAACATTTTAAAAGCGCATTAGAAAAAGCACTATTTGCATCAAAACAAAGACCTACATTAAAAATTAGATAAGGATGCAATGTTTCTTTCAGGTGGAATACCCGTAACGTGGCCTTTTTGAGATGAAAACATCGGCTTTTTTTCGAGCGGCGTCGTTACGTATCCGAACCTATTCGGGTGCGGTCGTTAACATTCGGTGGTGGAATGTTCCACTGCCGAATGTTTTCGAAGTCGCCCGAATAATTCCACTTCGAGCGAATCTCATTACGGGTTTACTACCTTAATTTTAAATGTTTATCCTGTTTCAGATGCGTGATGGGTGGATTTTTCGAAGGCATTGATGAAGACATTCGAAATTTGTGGTTCAACAAGAAATCGATGTCCCCAAAGAGTCGCAGAAAATATCTTAATTAATAAACACTTTCCAAAACAAGAGCTGACACTGAACCCCATGCACAAACCGAAATAAGTCGGTGATATTGACACAAAATTGCATTTGGTACAAAATTTTGAAGAAACATTTTATTCACATTTCGTTTTTTTAAATGTGTTAAGATGCAAAGATTGGTTATTTTACTGCGTATTATCAGTTATTTGAAATTGTTGCTGATAAGCCAGAAAAAATACACTTTAAAAGTTGGGATGGAAATGACAAACTCCATTTACATGTAATCTGTGGTTACCACAATTGGTTTAATTCTAAGAAAAATATATACAATATTCCTCGTAATTGGCGCTATACTTTGGCTTGAAATTTTCGGAATTTTCACACGAAAAAATGCTCTTTCAGATAAAAACAAAAGTAAATTTTGACGAAATACCTATGAAATGTATCTTCAATGTATCGAAAGTTTCTCATTTCTATCTTTTCTATGAATTTTTTAAAAAAAGCTGCTAATACGTTTCCAAATTTAAAAATTATATCTGTCGTCTGTCATGTTTTATTTTATTTTAATTTTTCGTTCATTTTAACCTTTCCCCATACGACACACCTTTAGGTCAGTTCGATTCAAAGGCTGCTGCAGACGAGAAAATATCATGCAAAAAAGATTGTATTTGTGTAAATGTAGCTTAGAAAAAGTTGAGGCAAAAGAAGAAAATGCTTGTATCAGCATTCTTCTTTTGTCTCTATGGCTTTACAAGCATTTTCTTTTAGGGACGCCATGACCATTTTAGGGACGTCAGGACCAGGCCCCGGTTTCTCGAAAAAAAAACTTAAGTACATACTCATGAGAACATGTTCAACTTCAAAGGAATACTCCCCCAACGTTGAATGGTGTTCGATTGAAGTTCACGTG
The DNA here is from genome assembly GCA_963680895.1 of Fragum sueziense. Lineage (NCBI taxonomy): Eukaryota > Metazoa > Mollusca > Bivalvia > Cardiida > Cardiidae > Fragum > Fragum sueziense. The sequence goes on from OY804592.1 coordinate 47,236,614, forward strand.
GATTTCGTGCTATTTGAGCACGGTGCTCAGATTTGAGCATGAGAATGTACTTAAGTTTTTTTTCGAGAAACCGGGGCCTGGGGCCAGTTTCATAAAAACGTTTAAAACCTATTTTTGTCTTACCGATGACTTACGACAAGTTTATGGCAAGAAACGCGTGTCACCAATCTATCAAGGCCCGCGTTGTGCGGTTGTTGTTTTAACCGATATTTAAGACCTCGGTAAGTCAAAAATGCGTCTTTAATGTTTTAATGAAACAGGCCCCTGACCTTGCCTGGAAAAGGGTTAATGACAAAATGATTATCATGTTCTTTCATCATTATTACATTTTACTTCCATTTGAATTGCGAATTCGGAGTTATTTGTGTTCCATGTAAGATTCTTTTATTTGGACAAGTCTAAAGTTTCGTCCTGTTGTTAAAGGATAATGTGGACGCAATTAGTAATGTGTCGTCCCTTTTCAACGAAAACCTCGTTACTGCAGCTTGTTTGAAACTGCAGTTATGAGATTTTCGTTGAAAAGCAGCGTTGTATTTGTCCAAAATAAAGGATAGCGGCTTACTCGGTGACCGATTTAAATACCTCTATAGCTCACGATAAATGACCTGGCAGAGCATATCATGCGATTAGCATGGGCTGCTCTGCCAGGTCAATTAGCGTGAGATATACTTTACCGAAAATTCAAACAAACAAACTACTGCTTTCAAGATCAATGTGTTATATCGTCGCTTTAATTCGACAATCTCGTAATTGCAGCTTAACACAAGCTGCAGTTACGACGTTTCCAAAGTAATGCGACGACATAGTATTAAAAATAATGAAGCCTAGATCTAGAAAATGGGCCTTTAATGATGGTGTTACAAGGTCAGTATTTACCTACAATATTATAGAAATGTTATTAAAGATCAACATGGATCTTGATCAGATTGTGGGTATATGTATCACATCGGTGTAAATGCAAACCCGTATGTATGTCTTGGTACAAACATGTCCAGTTAAGCCGCGTTCCCATTGCCGACCAAATCAACTCGATCTACTCGATCGCCTAAATTCCCAGACCAAACCCGATTAAACTCGATCAAGTGTATTTACACGACTTCTTCTTTATTTATTGTCGATTAATTCCCGATCACTCTTGCCGACCAAGCTCGATCAGTACTCGATCGCTTCAGTTCCGGAAAAGTTATTAAGTATTTTTCTTCCTTTCTGAAATTTTCCAAGAAAACGAGAAACGAGGTTTTGCATTTACACCGACGATAAGCTGATTTGGATTCACGTTTGTCTCAAATACCATTAACTCTTTCCCAAAAGACAATTTTAGGATGAGCCATTTTAAAAGCTACCACAAAAAACAAAATGGATGTTATCAAAGATGGGATTTGTGTATAAAATGACACAGACTGGTTATCAACCAGTTTCGTCTTTTGTTTCAATGTTTTTCCCAAGCCTTTTCTATTAGGGACGCAAAAACCAGGTCTTGTTTGGGAAAGGGTTAAGACTTTTTTCCAGATCCCGACTCACAATATTTTCATTTGTATAAATAAACCATGACCTTTGGACAGACGAGTCCATCTAAGAAGGTAAAACAGGTTTTCGGACCCCCTTTGTTTAAATTCAGCCGTTGTAAAAATATTTCATTTAAAACAAAGATCGCTTTAATAAATAGTCTATGTGGCAAAGCGGGTAAGGTGGTAGTCTCCAAATCTAACGTAATATTTTAGCCAGGGTTCGATACCAGAAAACTCCACTATATTTTTTCATGTTTTTTTATTATTTGATTTATTTTCTTTTATCTTTGTAGTGCGCCTTTTTCTTTTTATAAGTTTTTATATGTTTCGTCCATACAAAATATATAATACATTAAAATGATTTCTCTGTCATCAGGGTTATATCTATGTACGCCTACAAATCAGACATGTCTGACATTAATGACTTAACAAATTCTATTTAATTGAATTATCCAGAACTACGTGCAAAGCTATCATTTACAACGGTATCTAAGGTGATGGAAAAAATGAATAATAAAATAATAAAAAGAATAAAAACAAAAATGGTATATAAAAAGTGACTTTGTAAGACTCGAACCCACATCTTCCAACTTATACTTGTTGGTAATGCTGTTTTTACCACTCGACCACGGTTGCTCAGTGTTTAGGTCGCAGTAGTAAATAATTTTGGCAAAAACACATCGTACAGTATAAACATACAACCCCTCTCACGTGGATTAGTCAACAATTAAAAGTACATTTGAGTCTCAAGGTCAGTGGTGGCACTATACATACCAATAGTGATTTTGTTCTTATTTCAAATTAGTTATTTTATACTCTGTATTACCAAACGATTCTTTAACTGTCCACTCTGTGTGTTTTATCTTTTGTTTGTGGCTATGAATTTGTTGTAAGGTATTATGTGTCGAATAAAATAATTATGTTATTAATTTATTTTTAAGATGTTCTATTTGAAGACATTGTAGATAAATATCAGGCTCCACCAAAAGTTTAACACTGGTTCAGATTGCGTGAATCGTAGAATAAATAAGTTTATCAGAATATTATTAGACATGAATAAACAAAATTCAAAACGGGAAAGAAAAAACATTGGTAACTTAAAATCCCGGGGTTGTTTCTGAAAGGATCAAAGCGGTTTGTCAAAAATTCTGCAGTGACCGACTTTTTGAAATTGCGTTTGAACGCCTCGCAGTCTAAATATCATTTTATCTACGATTTCAGTCGATGCTTTGCAATAAGAATCTCGTAACTACAGCTTGAGTTAAGCTGCAGTTACGAGGTTTTTGTTGAAATGCGACGAAATTTTAGTTTCATTCATGATTTGAAACACATAAGACCTTGATTCGATTCTATTTGATCCCATCCGCTCCGATTCATTCATTCATTCATCTATTTATTCATTCATCATTCATGTCCGTCGTCCGACCGACTGGCCGGCCGTCCGCGATTTCTTTAAAGATTTCTCTTCCCAAACTCAGACTAATTGGCCAATCTTCTTGAAACTCGGATGGAATATTTTCAAATTTGTTAAAAGAATTTGATTTCATCAAACACTCTGGCTGCCGCGACATGAGAAAAGGGGAAAATAGCAATTTTTTTGAAAAGCTTCTTTTCACAAACAAACTGTCTAATCCTCTTGACATCTGGCAAGAAGTATTCTTGGGCGATGGGCTTTGAAATTTTTCTACTTTTATTCTTTCTTAAACTCTGGCTGCCATGGCAACAAAAAGGGGCTCCGAAATAGCTGAATAAATGAATGAAAATGCGTGCTCCCTAACCAATGGACCAATCTTCTTAAAACAGAAATGGACTTGAAAGCATTCAAACTTGTTCAAAGAATTTGACTATAATAGCAACTCTGGCTGCTACGCATGGCACCATGAAGGGGGAAAACGGGTGAGTCTTTAACCCCTTCCCACACAGTGGCACTTTCTGACTCCCCCAAAAGAAAAAAAAGTCCTAGAAAACATTGTGGAAAATGAAGAAATTGTCTGTCACAAAAATTTCTTCATTTACCAGAATGTTTTCTATCTAAAACGATCAAAAAAATGTGTAAATTTATTGCTTTCAAAGCCTGGTCAAATACACAATTTCACGTCAACATCACGTCCACATCGAGTCCTAAAACATGCTGTACAACTGGTCATTTTTTGACGTTTTTATGAATGAGCCGGGATATTGAAATACATATACCTCTTGTAGCAACACACGACTCGTAGATACAGATTAGCCTGTGCAAGTACAGAGTCTGGTCATGACCACGTTATCGTCGCTTTCCGACGAAAACTTCGTAACTGCAGCTTAAAACAAGCTGCAGTTACGAGGTTTTCGTTGAAAAGCAGCGTTATTCTCTTACAGCTACTTGGCTACCGTTGAAATATGTTTTGCGTTATGCTGTCGTCTGTAACTCCTTTCAAATAGGGAACGATTTATCCAGTTCAGGCCCGTAGGAAGCAATTTGTCCTGAATATTTGGGGGGGGGGGGGGGGGGGGGCTAATTTGGATTTTCCCAAAATTTTCAGTGTAAAATTAAGAAAATTTGGCATTTTTGGCCAACATTAGGGGGGCTTAGCCCCCCCCCCCCCCCCCCCCCCCTGTTCCTACGGGCCTGCAGTTAACCGTGACGTAATTTCGGACAAACATTATGTTTTGTTATGAAATCTAGTAAAGTTCTACGGCTTGAATCAAGCCGTAGTCACGAAATTTTGTAACAACACCGACGGTTTATCAATATGCAACGGTAAACCAGGTCTATTTTAGCACAAAATTCATTGCTATTGGACTGGACTTAAACTTTGTCGCATGAGAAATGATTAAATGTCATTTACATATCCCAGCTCGATATTTTTTTATCATTTTCATACATTGTCTGTCAATTTAATTGAGAAATAAAGAACACATGCTACGTTTATTATGTTCTAATAGATCTACTAAAATTATATTTTCCCCCAAATAATCGAAGTTTGGTCAAAATTGAAAGGTGTGGAGGTGGTGCATTATTTGCAACGTATAATATATTTTATATCGCCGGGACAACGTTGAAAGAGAGGGGTGAAATGCTATCGGGTATTCCAGTATCGTAGGGACGTGAAAACAAGGTATTGTCTTGGAGCGGCTTAAAATCTGTTGGCAGGTTTTTGAATATGTGACGCAATGAAAATAAATCTAATCACTTGACCGTTCAGCTTAAGACTTTGTTGCGTGATTTTATGCAGATTAAGATAATCTTGATTTTAGTGGCCTGTTGACCGTTTGTCACATAGATGTTTTGGTGAAAGACTATCTACACTAGAGGAAAGAAGAAACGCAAAAAGAATATTTTGTATTTTTGAATTCTGTATGTTATTTAATCACAATTTTACTGGCAGTAACAGATAATTCTTAATTGACATTTGTTTTAACTATAGAAACAGCCAGATTATTTTGAAAAAGACGTTTACACGTTTTCACTGGTGGTGAACTCGGACAAAGCGAGGAACATTTTTCATGAACACAAGGTACAGATACTTCATTGCACATACGGATTTTTGTAAACAATACACGTGGCATTTTGTTTTACTTCTTTTTCCGTCTTTTTTATAGGATGCACTCAAATGAAAGTTACTAAGGTATGTAGATATGATTTATAATACGCACGAAAATATCAGTTTTATCGATCATTATTTTCAAATGGTATAAACGGATTGCAAGTGCACAAAGCGCATATTGAGATCATGTGGGTTGATCTTAATCGCCCGAACGAAATGGTACGATATCACTGTTTATGTTAATATATTTGCATTGCAAGTATACAAAAAAGACATATAAATGTACAAATAAAGGCTGTAAATGGCAGTTTTCGGTGTCATGTCATTGAAAATCATTGTGCGGTTTCTTCGTGACAACGTTACAGCATGTTTGCGATGTTATCTTTTCCAGCTACGGTGTTTTATGAGCACATGTTTGATAAATTAATCGATTGCACTGGACTTAACGGCACATTTAAACATTTATTCGGTAATATCGCATCATCATCATCATCATCATCATCATCATCATCATCATCATCATCATCATCATCATCATCATCATCATTTTTATCGTTACCTCGGAGTTTCACCGGTAAGATTTTCGTTATGCCTTCTTAAATTTGGTACAGGTGGAGAATAAGCTATTAAATGAGAACAAGATGGATCTTGATCAGACAGTGCACATGCAAAGTCCGATCTGGATCCATGTTGGTCGCAAAAGCCTAAATGAACGTTTCCAGATCTATACTGTAATATTTGTCATTACCATTATCACCATTTATTCTAAGGAGGATCCACTGCTTCACACATCCCAGGTCCGTACGAACAGGGGGACTGTGGACCCCCCCCCCCCCCCTCATAGTTGGCAAAAATGCCGAATTTTCATTATTTCACATTTAAAACTTATGGCAAATCTAATTTAGTCCCCCCCCCCCCCCCCGAATATTAGACACTGGACTAGACAGGGCCCATATGGAATTGCTTTCTACGGGCATGCATTCTAAAGTATACTAACGGGAAAAGTTAACAGTGCGCATTTCCTTTTTAATTAACACCTTGATTGCATGCGGTACATGAATAAAATTTTACAAATGCACATTTAATCTTTTACTTTCAATAATTGTCAATTTATCACTATACTTGTTATTACCGTAACAATTCCTGAAAGTGGATATGTGGATAAGATTCGCGTTTACAAGACATTTTCGAGTGTGAACACCGTTGGTATTAATACAAGCTATGCAATTGTCCTTAGAAAACAATAGATGCTGTCTAAACCACTGAAGGTAATGTTGTCAATAACATCGTAGCAAGACTATGGGTATCGCAAGACGTTTGAAACGGATGGTCTAATACGTTAATCAGCCTCTACTGCTGATAGAACTCAACCCAGGAAGCAATCTTTCTGTAACGTTTGCCTTTTTCTGTCGATTTCACAGGTAGTAGTCCCGATAATGGTTGTCTTGTCGGAATGACGTCACGTGTAGACGTTGGATGTGTTGGAATCGTCTCAAAATTGTAGCATGGCAAGAAAATCGAAACAGTCTAATTAATGGGGTAATTCGACTGTTTTCGATTTACTTGCCATGCTTCAATATCTTGTATTTATTTCGGTACATTTATGAATAATTCTAAAATTGGCGACCATTTGCATTAGACAGGTGGCTACTTTCTTATGACGGGGAGTATATTTGTGCTAATATGATTAAATCCATTTGTTTCAATATTTTAGATTTCTGGAAGATAAAATGTTAAAAAAGACGTTTCACTACATTTCTCCTGAAACAAAAGTTTACGTTCATGATCTGTTTTCATGACTTTATAACATCGCCGCCAAACAATACGACGTTGTTCCCGCGTTTTGTGTAATTGGCGTTGAAGAACGTATAGCTTATTGTCATACAACTTCTACTTTTTTCAATTTTCAGTTTAACCTCTTAACAATACAATGTCCAATAGGATATACAAACTAAAATTAAAATTGAAATTAGCATATTTTTGTGTATATTATTATACGCATGTGGCATGTTTCCATGGTGATTTCTTTAATTTAGGACGGTGGAACTTTCCTATTTCTATATATTTAATTCTTATACCTATGTTTATATATTTTTTAAGTTCTGCTTCGAAAGGCCACACTAATACTTAATGTACAATGACTTTGTAAATATGACAGTCCAAAAAACTTTCAGACAATTTTCAAGAGAATTTTCGTCGCTATGCATTCCGACTTTTGTATTTTCCCCAATATTATTGTTGACAGATTACGTCAAAATCATTGTTTGGGAAAGGGTTAAAATGTTTCACTCATCAATAGGAAGAACACATGAATAAGAGATATCGGTTATGGCAATCAATTGTGTGCTAAAATAGACTTGGTTACTGTTCTGTTTTTATAAACCGTTGGTATTGGTATAAAATGTCGTAACTACAGCTTCAAACAAGCTCTAGTTGCGACGTTTTACATTTACATTTACGGAATGCCATCGTAGTCCGAAATTAATCACTGCTTTCTTGATAAAATTGATCCATATTCAAAGACGAAGCAATGAAATACATTATGTATTTCCGAAACAGTTTCCCCCATTTAGAAAGGTTTGGAAAAACATTGAATCAAAAGAAGAATAGATCTATACTGAAAATAATTTGACTCTTTTTTTTTCTTAATATTTTCCTTTCATATTTTCTTATTTAGTACACACATTTTAACTCTCAACATAATAAATTAATGTATTTTGACACCAAGAGCAGTCAGCTAGAGAACTTGGCGGACGGGTAGAAATACGGACGGACGGGCAAACGAAGCACTTTCTATATGGTGGTCATTACTGAAAGCCTTCTAATTGGGGGCTGCAATACCAGATAGGCCTATTGTTTTGGAAATGATTATTGTATAACATTTATTCGTCTTTGAAAAAGAATAATTTTTATCTACTATATAAAGACCTAGTGACGTTTTTTCGGACAAACACTAATGCTTCGTCGGTGCAAATCTAAAACATCACAAACTCAACTTTATTGAAGCTGTAGTTACGGGATTTTATAACAACACCTAGGCTACGATTAATCCATATTTAACCGAAAACCCATTCTATTGTTAGGACAAAAGACATTGCAATTCGAACAGCCATTGAAAATGTTCACGGGATCATAAAGAAACCGTACAAGTCCCCTTCAAAAAACGTTAACTACGATTTTCACATCGGAAAAAAACTTCTACTCCAAGAATTGTAATACCAACTTCAGAATCAGTCAGAAAAATGAAATAACAAAAATTACAATAGCCTCTAAGTGTCTCTCCAATTCGTCCATATTGTTTTGGGTGGATAAACACGTGCAAATCGCGGTGTACATGCTCAAACTAGTAAAACTGGTTTTTAAACGCGCATTTAAACATGAAGTATCTGTACCTTGTGTTCAACCTTGTGTTCATGAAAAATGTTCCTCGCTTTGTCCGAGTTCACCACCAGTGGTTTTCCTCGTGCAAATATTCACATGTCCAAATTTTGCAACAAACTCTTCTTCTTATGCCCTATGTATATGAACGTCGATTTGAAAAAAGACATTTGCTTGTCGTTGAAATTAAATCCCCCATATCATACCTCGACTAATTCAAAGACGGCATTCGGCACCAATTGTGTGTAACGAACGGGACATCCACAAACGCGAATGCTGTTGACTTGGTGTACATTCGTCGACAATATCTCTCTTGTTGTAACGTCTAAGAACCAACGGAACAACTGACCATCATCCGAATAACAGTCGTCTAAGAGTAACATCACGACGTCAGGACCTTTACGTTTGCTTGATTCACATACGAAACAAACCCCACGTACCGAGGCAGACTGCCCAGACTATTGATGTACAGAACAACAATCAAATTTCAGCCAGTTATTGTTTACGTTAGTTTGAATTACGTGTGAGACGCTGACTCGAGTAACTGTTTATTGGCGTAAACGCAATTTTAACCGATCACATTTAACCACGTAATGGCGGTACGCGTACGTAACCTGTAAATTTTCAAATTTTGACACACGAAAGTCAAACAATGAATTTTTACAATGCTTTAGAAATAGCATTTGAATCATGATTTTCAGAAAACGGACGATAAACGCGATTGTTGTGTTTCTTTTTTTCCCCTTTAGTATATATATATACTCCTCACAAAAAGTTAAGCAACAAAAGTAATTCTCTCCATATTCTTTTTATACACGCGGAAATTTTTGCACAGATTTGTTATTCGGACAGCCATATCTATGCTTAAACAAACTTAAAAGAATGCTGAATGTTATCGTCTCCAAAAACAGCTACCACGTGACTAGAACACACTCACCCCCAAAACATGCATGCAAAATGTGTCGCATATACGGATTTCAAACATGGCATTAACTCCGCATGTGCTTAAAACGCGTCAATTTAACAACTTTGATGTCATCAACAGTTGAATCATGCCAATACGTCACTTTACTCCAATTGAAGTGGCTCAAATTGTTGGAATGCTACAGGGTGGGGCAACCAAGACTGCTGCTGCCATTCACTTTAAATTTCATCGCAGTATTGACTGAATATCAATAACCCGATACAATCAAACTGGACAGATGTCAGAGAGACCACGTTCAGGTCGTTTAAGAGTAACAACACCTTGTGAAGACCGATATGTTGCAACCTTAGTCCGTAGGAACTGGCTTACAACGGCCAGATCGCTGGAAAATGACCTTCTGAGGGTGTCAGGAAACAGACTTTCCATCCAAACCGTGAGGAACATGTTTCACACAGAAGGTCTAAGGTCCAGGATACCACTTCAACGGATCCAACTTCCCCCAAAACTTCGACGGCAAAGATTAATATTGGAACATCAACATCAAAACTGAGGGTCACTCGTTGGCGTCACAAACTCTTAACTGGCTCGTCAAGATTCTGCCTTGGTTCTAATGATGGCATGACACGTGTGTAGAGAAACGGTAATGAACGGTTTGCCGACTGTAACCTCGCTGAACACGACCAATATGAACGTGGTAGTTTGATGGTCTGGAGAGGTACCAGTGTTTGCCAGAGAACAGAGCTGGCTGTCATCAGACGAGGTTCAATGACTGGTGTAAGGTGTATTTACGAGATCATCACGCCTGTTATCATCCTTCTGGCACACTAAACAGATCCAACTGTTATGTTAATGGATGGTAATGCCCGTCCCTATCGTTCTGGAATTGTGACTGAAGTTCTGTGGACCAACAACATCAGACATATAGACTGGCCTGCTACGTCTGTAGACCTTAATTCGATAGAACATACATAGGACATTCTTTGAGGGCGTGTCTATGGTCAGCATGTTCGCCCACAGGCTCTGGATGAACTGCAACATGTATTGCAGACAGAATGGAGGATCAATCCACAGCGGACATTAAACAGACAAATCTGCATGATGCCATGGTGTGTTCGGGCGTGTGTTGACCATCGTAGGGGTCATACCAGGTACTTGATGCTCGATCATGGCCTGAAGCGGCCGGAAAACAACTTTTTACAAATTCTGAACTGCTGGCGAGTGACGTTTTGCACCATTGTTTCGTCGGGACGGTTTTCGAGGATCTGTAACTTTGTTATTGGTTGATGATTTTCCCAATCATTTAACGTAATTTGTGTAACAAGACCCCAACTTTGTATTGTATAAAACATAGATCATTAGATGTGATAAAGCACATTTGACAAAGAAAAGAATCTTTGTTGCTTAACTTTTTGTGAGGAGTATAGATAGACGTTAATGACATCAAGAGCAAACGTCGGGTACGTTCGAAAATGCCGTAACTACAGCTTATTTAATTTTGATTGGCTTATTTATTTGACCGCCATGGTCCATTTTTCATCAACCTTTAGGGCGTGTTTGCGCGCGTGTGTGCGTACGTGTGTGTGTGTGTGATCAAAAATGACATCACGTTAAGTTGTCGATCGATTCCGGCTGATAACATGAGTTGGTTACGTGACCAGTACCCAAATATAACAACACATGACATAGGCGTTGGAGCATTATCTAGCGCTTTCAATTTGAAGATGGAGTTACGGTTTTCTAACTTTGTTATCTAACCTCCAAACCCTATGTTGTGGGTACTCGTTAGAATCGTCTCGACGAGACGATTTTAACGAGCACCCACAACATAGGGTTTGGTTGAGAAATAAAAAGTTTGTAATAATAAAACATCAAAATCCATCTTACCAAGCGCTCGGCTTATCTAGAGAATGTCGACGTCATTAACAAGGTCATTGTAATTCAGGTGCAGTCTATCGATAAGTGGTCATCTTTAGGGGTTATTGCAAAACAATCGTAAGTGTAATAAACACTATTTATGGACTTACAATGTTTTAGCATTAGCCACTCAATTTGGCCTAGAACTTTGAACCAACGTCAACAATGGGCTTCCAAACCATCGTATCTGCATCACGTTCGAGCCGTCGTTACGGTTATCTTAACGCGTCAGTGGTATCTATATGTCACAAAGCACATCGTGAAATGATTTCATAAACGATTTGAACTATTTTAATGAACCATTAAACAAATGTTATGAAAAAAATGAAGATAAATTAACTTTATCAATGCAACGAAAACATTGACCGTGAATCATAATGAACGACTTAATTGAACTTGTCCTTCAATGTTTAAGGATTTTTTAATTATGATTCGGCCTAATAGAGAATCTAAGTGTTGTCCCATTTTATCTAAATCAAACATTATATGCTGATGAATTTGCAGTCGATTTTCTGCTTTTTAGTAACACTGCAGTTACACTACTTTTGAATCTAGCCCATTACCAAACATGGACACCTTTTGACGCCCCCTTAACCCTTTCCCAAACAAGACCTGGTTTTGACGTCCCAATTAGAAAACACTTGGGAAAACATTGAAACAAAAGAAGAAACTGCTGATAACCAGCAGTGTCTCCTTTTGTCTCAATATTTTCTGTGCCATATCTTACACAAATCACATCTTTAATAACATCCATTTCATCATTTTTGGCAGTTTTGCAGTGGATCACCCTAAAATTTTGTCGTTTGGGAAAGAATTAAGATAAACGCTTTGGAAAACATTGTGGAAAATGAAGAAATTGCTTGTGACAAGCAATTTCTTCATTTCCCATGATGTTTTCTATACAAAAACACCTAAAAATGTAAAATTCAAAACACTTGAAATTGTCGTCTGCAACATCTTCCAAATTGGAACTGTCCACAGTTTGTCGTTTGGTAATGGGCTAGACATGTCTAACAAGAGCTTCGAGGAGCAACGCCTATAAGCCTACGCCCGAGAAAGGCTTTTCAGCATAATTTCTCGGTTTTTTTTTTTTTTTTTTTTTTTTTTTTTGTTTTGTTTTGTTTTTTGTTTTTTTAAACATTGCAATGGAATACACATGTAATTCAAGAATGCAAACAGTGCACGAATTTAGTGCTTTTAGCTAAAAGCAAGCACAAGTAGACACATGAAATTCGTTATCATGGCAAGTTGGGTCAAATTCCGGTTGAAACTCTAGGAGCTTTACTCAAAAGAATATGGTCATTTTTTAATTCAAGGACAGATAATTCAATATTCAAATATTTTTTCTGAATTCCGTGGTGTGCAAAATTAGACACCATGGAGATTTATTTTGTCAAATTTGATCAAATTCCAAGAATCAGATACAGTCAGAAAATCATTTCGATGCGAAATATTCCGATCCCAATCATTCTGTGATCTTACGGTTAGCGTTTCGCATTTCCAAGATAGTCCCTTTTCAGGGACGGGTCACATATCGTCGGTTTCGTTCGAAAACGTCGTAACGACATACATCTTATTGTAGGCCTACATACAGCTTTATTGAACTTAGCCAACGATATGGTTGATAATTACAACGCTTGTCTTGCAGAGGTCAATAATCTTCCAAAACCGTTCCGTCATCATTTAATGGGGGAAACATCGCATATTATCCTAATTATGCTGATAGACGTCATCTTCTTGTAACCGGGCATTACTGTAATTTCGGTGGTTTTATGTAAATATATTGTAAATACATAATATTTGTATATGCACGAACAATAATTTAGCCCTAAGTCTTTAATTAAGCCATACCCGTGTTTCGCGGCAATTCAAAATTAGCCTGATTCACAGACTAAAAACAAAGTTCGGTTCTGTAGGTAAAACAGGTCAATCGTCCTTGTCCCTGCCGATCAAATATTTTTAGCCCATATTTCTAAACATTATTTAACGCGTTTTGCGCGCCAAGTGTAAAAAGTAGATAGGGGAAGCATCGAGATAAAAGAAAACATAACGATAATTATTTTGTATTTTCTCCTTTTGAGTCAATATTTTCTGTGCTTTATTATACACAAATTTTACATGAATACAGTTTGTTGGATCTGCAGCAGCTTTCGAAATTGGGTGGTCCAAATTTTTACTGTTTTGGAAACGGTTTAATAAGTTCATATAGCAACAAAGAAGTTACATAATTGTTAAGAGATCAAAATGCACCATGATTAGAAAGCGTGTTGATAAAGAAACTGGTCAAGATTCAATATCTTAAAGTTAGTATCAAATTACCAAAGACCTCTTTTTATTTGTCAAATTTCTAATCTGAAATGTTGGCACATTTTTAACATGATGCAATCTACCGTTATGATAAACAAATAGTACTCAATCTGTTAACCTGCCAAAAGGCTTGGTGCCAAGAATGTGAAAAACTACATAAACTAGCAGTGGATAATCACGTGATGCAACAATTTCAGAAAATTATGAAATATTCAATAATTTTGTTAATACGGGACCGATTTGAAGTCGGTTTGAAGCAGAGAAGGTGGACATGCGTCACGCATTAGATAAACGTGTTGGATTTTTGAAAAATCAACTGATAAAAAGGTTATTGAAGATAAACCAAAATTTCGGTTTATCTTCAATAACTGTTTTATCAGTTGATTTTCAAAAACCCACCGCGTCTAGGTTATTCCTGACATTTTTCCACCGCTGCTTCAAACCAAATTCAAATTGGTCAAGTATTGACAAAGTTATCGAAGATCATCGGAAATTCTAAGTCACGTGGTTATACACCGTGAAAAGGCTTGGTGCCAAGAATGTGAAATACTACATAAACTACCAGCCACAACAGTGGCAGTAATGTCATCATGGTGTGATGCGTGATTACACCGGTGTGTAAACAAAAATATATTAACCAATATCTATCAATAGATGTCGCCACCTGTCGATTACCATCTATCTCTGGTGGGCATTCTGGGTTAACTACTTTCAAGATGTCAGCGCCCATAAAATGCATACACGTGGTACTTCCTCATGACTTCCTGTCACGCGGCATATTTGCTTCATATGCTTGCATAGAGTAAAATGAATAATCTAATTTGAATTAATTATTTTATTAGATGAAATTGAGACGAAAATCAAATCTTATTTTGTTGCAAATGTATTTGTAGTTGCAATTTTCTGCTTGCTACTTTTTGGCGACAGGATTTTGGAGTTATGCGCACCGCGTAGTGATTTTTATCCAAAAATGGATAAAGTGATGCGTCAAATGAGTCAGTCCAAAAATAAAAAAAAAATATAGACTGGAAATATTGTAGACTGGCTGCTTAGTCAATGATATATTAACAAACCGGGATCTGGGAACATATCCCTGAAAGTAACTTGAGACAGCCATGTTTCAAGATCAGCTTATTCTTAATTAAAGAGAAGCCTTAGTAGGACCCAAACTTCCGTGTTGAAGTTGTTGCAGATCATAAACTAAAGCATAGGCACTTGGATTCAGGATTTTAACAACTTGAAAATGGCATTTCTCTATATGCCTAATATGCATAAACACAGCGTATGTCATTTGCCATTTTGAGGGAACGGATGTTGTTACAAGCATATTTGTTTTCCTTCACATGGTATGTTTCACTCATAAGAAAGTGGAACCTTGGGTTCTTGCATCACTTCCGTTCCTTCAAAAATGGCCGCTTAGGGGCTTATATATGGATATTGTTTTTTTCAGTTCCTGAATCAAAGTACCTTAGAACTGAAGCTATTACAGTCCAACAATGATATTGACCAGACCGCTTGTGTACACGTGTCCGTGCTGTCAAGGGTTTCTGACGTAAAAATTAAATGGAACAGTATGCCATTACACTGTCTGGAAAGGGCGCTTATAAATAACCTGTAGCGTATGGGACTGTCATGTTCCAAGATCAGCCTGTGTCTATGCATTCGATTTATAATCCATAATTATTGGTCTCGTTAGTCTCTTACAGTTGCATCAAACCACGAAGAAGCGATTAGAGAGCAACATGGGTCTTGATCAGACGGTGTGTATACACAGGCTGATCTGAATCCATGTTTGTCTCGAGTGCCTTAACTCTTTCCCAAACAAGACCTGGTTTTGACGTCCCTAATTGAAAAGGCTTGGGAAAACATTGAAACAAAAGAAGAAACTGCTGATAACCAGCAGTTTCTCCTTTTGTCTCAATATTTTCTATGCTATAACATACAACTTCCATACACAAATTAACACTCGTTTTGTCATTTGCAGTTCTTTACGAATAGAAAGAGTCTAAAATTTGGCTGTTTGGGAAAGGGTTAAAAACTATTTTCCCATGCATCGGCTCTCAGAAAAGGAACATAGCGATGACAAAATAGAACATAATCTTTGTCTACATACTAGTATGTGTGACCCATCACGCCAAAAGGGACCTTCGTGGAACTCCATGAAACCAACTTTCGAGAAAAAGATCATACTTAACACACATTACATTTAGAAAATGAACATATGGTAAGATATGAAAAATAATCTTGAACGAAAAACAAAAAAGAAACTGACTGAAAAGTTTTGACTCTAGTCAGTCTTTGCAATCCGAACAGTCTGACTAGGTCAATACGTTTCAGTATTTACACTTCCCATAAGGCCCTTTTTTGTGTGACGGGTCACATAGTTCTATAATATCTTTGACACTGACGTCGAAACCAACGAAATTGTTAACCCTTTCCCAAACTGCAAAATTTCAGACTAATTAACATCGTAGTATCACACCAAAAAGAAAATAATGGTGTTGAAATGAGACAATTACAGGATAATTAAATATATTCAGAAAAAGGCCGCGGTGAAAACACCGCATTTTTTTTTCTTTTTTCTCGAAGTTTCCCAAAATATATATATTTGAAAGAAAGGTCAAATCTGCGGTCTTTAGAAAAAAGTTTTGATTATATCTAATTCACACAATGACCCCATAATACTCTTTTGTCCCAATTACCTAGACTCTGTAAGACCTCGGTCTACTTTCTGGCATTACTGCCTCTATAATTATTACATAAAACATCACTGCTTTTCGTCGAAAACCACGTAACTACATCTCGTTTAAACCGGTGGTTACGATTTTTTGTTGAACAGCGCAGACATTCTCTTATCACGCCATAAGCACAATACGTTCTTATATTTTACCTTTTCCAAAACAACAATACATTAGGGTGGTCCAATTTGAAAACTGCTGCAGACGACTCAACAGAATGTTGATTAAGATAGAATTAAATTGCAACAAGAGGAGGAAATGATGTTTATCAGCATTTCTTTTTTTATCTCAATGTTTTACAAACCAGTTTTATTAAGGACCTAAAAACCAGGGACCTGTTTCATCAAACCATTTAAGTCGTATTTTTGACTTAAAAAACGTCCTAAATACATTTAAGTCGTAAGTCGCGTTTCATCAATGTCTCAAGACTTAGAAAGTTCCTACTTTTTGACTTAAATTTAAGACCAATATTTTGGTGACTTAAATCCGACTTTTTGACTTAAATTTTGTCTTAAATGGTCTACAATTGATGACTGGCAACAGGCTTTACAATTTCTTTTGGAATCGGAGGCTGATGGTCAAAGACTGAAACGACATGGACATATACACGGCATGTGAATATCCAGCTACATGTACAAATAAAATAAATCATTTGATTAAAACATCTGTTACACCGCTTCGAACCCACCAACTCTTTAACGTTATGTCAAGTTAGACCTCCTTGTGACGTTCTAGATAAAGACATCTTCAACAACATATAGAGAAAAGAAGAAAATGCTGTATTTTCTCATTTATTTAAAAATGTTTTGTACTATGATTATGTCCAAACTCTATCAGCATCCATTTTGTCAGAGACTGGGCTCACTTTATCTGAGTATGAACAAGGGCATTGCTAAGCGATATACAAAACGAATATACGTAAATACGAGTCTTTTTCTGTCTTTTAGATGAATAAGAAATATTACTTCTGTTAAGTCGTAATTCAACGTCTGATGATGGACATTCAATCATGGATAGAAAACAGGACAAAAAGAGGAAATGAAGGATTCTTGATGCTTTTTATGTAAGTCTTTGACACTTGACGATGCTCCAATTCAAGTATATGCCCTTACTGCTAAAAGTTAGAATCCCAGACTGGCCAGTTAAAATGATAGCTGGATCAGTATAATATGGAACAGACAGGTTAGAAATACAAGTATTTGACACAAAAAAAGTTGCTTACACTCAAAATTTCCGTGGCATGTAAATGTATTGGTATAATTCAGCTTTTAAAACCAAAAGAAATAAATTATTTGCTTTAAACATCTTAAACCCGCTACATTTACCACCACCCCCCACCCCCAAAAAAAGAGAAAGAACAAGATGTGTTTGTGAAACACAAATGCCCCCGAAATGGCCATTTTTCTAAAATGTTAAGTTTTCGTGGAGTAAAGGGTTATTAAGGGTTAAGGGATGACCTTGAGGAAGGTCAAATTGCATGGAACAGATAGATATCATTGAAAGGAAGTTGCATACCAAATTTGAGCTTTGTATGTCAAATACTTTTGGAGAAAAGGCAAAGGTTAAGTTTTCGGAGTAAAAGGTTAAGTTTTCGTAGAGTAAAGGGTTGATAAGGGTTAATGGATAACCTTGAGGAAGGTCAAACTGCATGGAACAGATAGATATCATTGAAAGGAAGTTGCATACCAAATTTGAGCTTTGCATGTCAAATACTTTTGGAGAAAAGGCAAAGGTTAAGTTTTCAGAGTAAAAGCTAGGTTAAGTTTTCGTAGAGTAAAGGGTTGATAAGGGTTAATGGATGACCTTGAGGAAGGTCAAACTGCATGGAACAGATAGATATCATTGAAAGGAGTTGCATACCAAATTTGAGCTTTGTATGTCAAATACTTTTGGAGAAAAGGCAAAGGTTAAGTTTTCGGCCAGACGGACGGCCAGACGGACAGACGGACGGACAGACGGACGGACGGACGGACAGACAGACAGACGGACACGAGTAAAACAATATGCCCCCGATCTCTCGATACGGGGGCATAAAAACAGAACAAAACAAAGCACCATTATTTACCCTTTAATTCCTGTGTCTCATTACACACTGTCGCTCAATCAAGAGGTCCCGGGTTCGATACCCGACCCCGGCAAATACCCTCTCTGCCAAAATTTCACCAATCAATTGTTTGATATCGTGAACCTATGTGGGCGAGCAGATGGGGCTTGGTTAGGGTGTTGTGGTAGTACTGGTATGAGAAACAAAAGGAATCCATGGTTAGGTGCTCCAGTCTTCGCGGTGTGACCAAAGCAGTTGAAAACGGCGTAAAACCCCAATAAATTATATTAGAAAAATAAATTGTATCATTCCTCTTAAAGACAACTTCAATAGCATTTAGGGAAAGGAAATTGCTACACTTTCTCACTTTTTGATCAATACACGTTCTGTACTATTACTCATTAACATTTTGGCGTCTGCTTTAGCTTTCAAATGGACCCAATCTAAAATTGTATTCAATCGTATACAGGTTCTATCATTGGCAGAACTTAACATTATCCCACGGAACGTTAGAGACTTGGGGTGACTTTTGTCTGAGGAAGGACAACGACAACATATTCAACATCATCAATCTAGCCATTAACAAATACTGATTATATTGTTTATTTTATGATTGTATAGTCCCTGTAGAGTCCACTTTCAGCATAATAAAATGTCGTACATGTATACTTAATTAATAAATTTCCTGAGAGATGTTAAAACGTCAAAAGCGACTACAACAAAAAAGTTGCATGCTTTCTCTAAATTCATTTACAAGAAAAAATGGCATTATTATATTGAACAAAAACAAAATCTGTCATAAAAAGTAAAAAGCATTTTCCAAATCTTTTTTTGTCCGGGAGTAGGTCTTTCATAATATCTTTCCATTCTGGCTTCCCTAGTGTATGGACTTTTTTTGCTGAATTATTTTGCTTTGGGGAGTAGGATTAATTTTTACATTATTGCACGACGCTTCCTTAAATCTTTTTTCCACAAAAAGATAATTTCGCTAGCAGAAACGATTTTTCCCTTGTCCAACAGTGCTCAAATCCCAAGTGTTGAATTTTCGTTTTTCTTTGACGTTTGGAAAGTTTCTATACATTACAATGACAAAATTTAGCTAAAATTAGGACTACACGTGATTTTCTGGGGCCTTTTGATCGAGCATAACTAAAGTAGGACACATTTTGATGAAACGCAAATTTAAGTCGTAGGAACTACTTAGGACGTTTTGATGAAACTGACTTACGGACGTCCTACAAAAGGTCTCAGGACACTTTTTAAGTCATGTCCTAGGACGTTTTTGATGAAACCGGCCCCAGGTCTTGTTTAATTAACCCTTTTCCAAACGACTAAATTTTAGGGTGGTCCAATCTGAATGCTGTTACAGACGACTGCTGTTCTTCTCTAGGTTTCTGGTCTGTTCTTGCAGACATCGACGACCGTGGCTCTCCATTCATTTCTGCATCCAGTCAGTCTTATTAGATCAACGGTAGAGAGCTGGCAATTTGTAGCGATTCTGTTCAGACCATTCTGTAAATTTTGTTCGTAACCGTCCTCTGCTGTTTATGCCGTTGATCTTTCCTAACAGCAAATACTTCTCTAATCCATCTGCCCTCATAATATATATGCCCTCATAATATACTAGAAAAAAAAGAAACGCATCTTCCTTTTCAATTCTTTCTTACGCAAAGATATCAAATCAGATTTAAACAAAATTAAATGCATTTAAAACAATAACATTTCGCCTTGTAAAGTTCACAAAATCTTGTTTGTAGTAAATTCCATTAATAAGAAAACACCCAGTTTACACCAGGCGTCAACACAATTTGACAAAAAAGTGTATCACAATCTGTTTCGTTCAGTTTGGTCCGATATTCGGATATTGTGAAGTCCATGCGATTAATTAACGGTCTCCGTTGCAGTCTTAAACCTATCCCGTAGGTGGGGTTTACGTGATGACACGGTCCTGCCTTGACGTTATATCTCTTGCACGTCCGCTTCGTGCTCGATCGTTTGTGGTCCCATTGAGAGCCAACAACGTATACAGTCAAAAATGTGTCGATTTGTTCCCCCATCAATGTCTTACGACAACATTTTTACTTTTTCCACAACAACATCCGTAAGTTGCAGCCAGTTGCTGGTTTTGGCGTAGCCGTATTATGCGTAGGGTAGTGAGAAGTGTATGAACGCTTTGGTCTCTTCGTTGTCTATGTTTTAGCTTGTGTTTGATGAAAATTTGTGTTGATAGTAGTCACTTAGAAAACACGGCATGACAGAAAATTCGAGGAAGAGGCCCAAGCGATGCAGATCAAGTTCGACCAGCTAAACCACTCTCGATAACCAATGCCTACCGAGCTCGATATGCGTATGATCAGGCTTGAGTCAGTTGATTTACGGTGGAAATGTAATACAACTGTAAGCTGGAGTTCACGGTGAGGAATCATGTGAGACTACAAAATTGATTATTGCAGAAAAATCTTTAATAATTATGTCAATACATGACCGATTTGAATTTGATTTGAGGCATTGAAGGCGACAGAAGTTTGGAGTAATGCGCATTGTGTATTAATGTCCAATTTGGATAACGTGATACGTAAAAGCAGACGGTATGCCCTACATAATCACCATGGTGGTGAACTCGGCCAAAGCGATGGACGTTTTTCGCTACAACAAGGTACATAATTATTTTGCGTTTAAATGTGAGTTTAAAGATCTGAATGGATAGTTTTTCTGATAACAATGAATTTGTTATAAAAATAGACCGGGTTTACCGATATGTAATGACAAACCGTCGGTGTTATTATAAAATCTCGTAACTACGGCTTTATCGAAGCCGTAGTTACGATATTTTATACCAACACCGACGGAATATGGGAATACAATGATCGCGAAAAAACGTCCCACGTTTTGGCCGAGTTCACCACCAGTGACAATACCAACGGACTGAGCCTTTTCATTTCACGTTTCGGTCTCACGTGTCAAATAGAAAATAATTATACCTCTATCCCTATCCTCTTTCATATAGCATATCCTGGACCCTTTCCAAAACAACTATTTGAAACCTTTTACAGACGAAAAAATGTATTATATAGCCCAAATCGATATAAAAGAAGAACATACTAGTTGCTCCTTCTTAATTGTGACAAAGAAAACATTGAGGAAATGAAGAAAAATCTACCCATCTTCTATTCTGTCGGCGTTTTCAAAGGCATTCTCTTTTAAATGGGTATCAAAATAATGTATTGTTTTGGAAAGGATTGACGTCACGTGTCAAATTTCTGAAATGATGGCAACACTAATATGTAGGTGTTCAGACGGCCAAAGGTTTAATAAAATGCTTTCTATTACCCTTTCCGTAACAGTTCCAATTAACGACGGTCCAAAGTAATTGACCAAACGCCAATCGACAGATCGCTCCGCCCAACATAGAATTTAAGGCAAACAATGTGCATGTGGTCGGTAATAGGGAACGATTTTATCCAGTTAATCGTGACTTAAATTCGGACAAACAAAATAGTATTTCGTAGTTGTTGTTATAAAATCTAGTAACTACGGCTTTATTCAAGCCGTAGTTACGAGATTTATAACAACACCGACGCGGTTTATCAAAACATAACAGTGAACCTAGTCTATTGTTAGCACAAAATTCTTTGCCATTGGTACGTCGATTGTTTTGATTGTCAGTCGATAAATCGATACAAAACCACGTGCAACGATGAACAATTGGGGCATAACATTTTTGTGATCGTCCATTGGCTAATCGATGTTTTTGATTGACAGTCGGCGTTTGGTCAATTTAATATAACCTTGAAGTCAGAGAAAATAATATCATTTGACATACATTACCAACACACACATTGTAAAGTCAAAATCGTCGCTTTTTTTCGAAAGACGCAAAGTGACGAAATGTTTCGTCTTGACAAATATCTATCATCACCATATACATGCAAGAATTTTAAACAGGTTCCAATTAAAAAAGAATCGCTGCCGACAATATCAAGCTAATGAAATTTCGAGTAGAAAGCATCGTGGGAATTTCGAAATGTGGAAATTGTTGGTCACGAGCAATTCCTCTACATTGATTTCCTACGCCCGTATCTTATGTGTGTGTGTGGGAGGGGGGTCAAAATCGTCAGGCGGAAAGGGTTGAGCTGTTTGTAACACGTTGGAATTTTGCCGAGTTCAGAACTTTGACATTTTAGAAAGGGTTAATAACCATGACACGTGTCTGTCGTAATTATTCATCAAGAAAACAAAACGTATTTTGCGCGCCTTTTGACCCTTTCCCTTCGACAAACTATTGGGGTATGGTGGTCCAAATAGCATAATAGAACAGTGCGTCGTGGCAGGATCTACGTTAATTAGAGTTTTGCGTCTTACGTGGACTTCGACTGTGGACATCGGACGTGGACTTTTTATCGGGGGTCGTCTCAGCCTTTCATATAACGGTACATGTACTGGTATGGGGTTTAAAACAAAATAAAGTAAAATTCAGTTTAATGCATATATTTTAGATTTCCTTTTGCTCGAAAATGAATCTGGCTCTCAAAACAGTGAAGATATTTTGAACTTGATAAATCTATTATGCAGTCAAATCTCTATAAGTCGAACTCTGCAGGACCTACGAGAAAACTTCGACGTATAGAATGTTCGACGAAGAGATATTTTGGAGATAAGCGGTCGTCGTCGCTTTTATGGGCGCGTCATGTCGGTCGGACTTGCTGGCTATCTCCCCCTCCCACGGGTTGACCGGGTCCTTCATCAAACAAATCCAGTGTGGAATAAGTGTTAGATGCTTCTGTTGTCATTGTGAATCACAAATGTAACCCTGTAAACAATTTTCCGAGCATTTTTTTTTTTCATTTCAAATCATTAAATCACCCAATTTGACGTCCTCAACAGTAACTAATACAAGCGATACATGTAATTGTTTAATTGTTTTCAATAATTATACTTTTTCTTGGCATTTCGTTTCGAATGGCGTGTTTAAGGAATTGGGTCGTCTCCACTGCACGAGCAGCTTGATCAGGGTGATCACGAGATGTCCCAGGGAAAACGGTCTTGGATTTGCCGCACTCCTACAAAGCACATCTAGCTAATTCGATGGATGAGCCAAATAGGCCTAACCTCTCAGAATTCAAAATTATTCCTTTATCGTTTTTTTTTTCTTCTTTTCGTTTGCAGAACGACAGGTTTAATGTGCATATACACCAGCATGCACAGAAAAGGTTGTGAACTTTGAGTCATGTATTTATCATGTTTACAAAATAAATTCGCTTATTAAGTAATCATTATTTCTGAAAAGGTTTTCTTCTTGGCCATAAGATTTTTCTAAAACTGACTTACATAACTATCATTAAATAAATGAATAACTCACAAGTTGCAATTAGTCTAGGCAATGGTAGCACAATATGACAAGAATTATTCAGCAAATGAAGAAAGCATGATATTGAGCAAATTCAAATCGGGAACGTGTTAACAGATTTATTGAAGACTTTTTTTTCAATTATGCTCCGGATAAAACGAAATATGAAAAACAGCAAAGGACAATAAGTAAAAAAAATAAGCAGGACAGAGTTATGGTTCTTATGCGCTGCATTTCTCCTTGGTGAGATCTATCCACCAATGAAGCTTCATGAACCTAGTTATTATACTTTGAGAAATGTACTCGTGACAAACTTGAAGAATGACAAACAACAATAACTAATAATTTTGCCAGGCACAGTTATTGTCCTTATACACTGTACTTCCCCTTGATCAGATCTATGGGTAATTCTACATTATTTTACAAATTTGGCGGTCGAACCAATTTGTGTTTTCGCATGCTCAAAATATTTGATATTCATATCTAAACATTGAAACAGTTAATATTCTTACTAAAAATGACACAGTCCGCGCTTAATCATTGCACACTTAATAAAAATCTGCCTTGATTTAAATGCCCTGTGGCTCGTATGTCATTTCCACAACGATACTTTAAAATTATTTTATTCCAAACCATTATCATTATTTGACTTTCTTTCAAAAGATTCTGAAATAAACAAATTAATTCTGTCAGTGACTGTGGTTATGATTTAAAAACAACGAAAAAGATGTATTTTACAAGAACTTATTTCACATAGAGCCGTTTTGTGCCAAAATCATGGCAAACAAAATCTGTGAGCTCTTCCAAGAACATATTAATATGACTTTTTGTATGCTAATGATATAAAGTCAGCTGACTTTGGATACATTGATCATTTTTAAAGACAATATCATATGTAGTAGCAGAATATTTTTGAAAAAATACGTGCGTTGTGGTAATGACTTTGTGTTGTGGAAATGACTGCCTTTGTTACGGAAATGACAAAAACGCAAAAAAGGGTAGAAATAACACTGATACACAAACTATAACTAGTAAACTTTATTGCTAATACAAATTAAATGATACTAAACTATACATTCACTTGAGAAACACTATTTTTATACACTGTCTGCGTTTTTCCAGCTTATGAATAATCAACCTTGGAAATTCTGGCAATTCCAAAGCAGATTTTTGTAAGCTGAAAACCAGTAGATTATTCAAAAGTCGAACAACAACTGCCACTTGAAATATTTAATGTTTTCCTTAAGAAAACCTTGTTTTGATGTCCCTAGATTAGCAACAAACCCGGTAACCATCATATATCTACAGTTGGCGCCACATCGTATGGCACATGTTTATGTTTTGTTTAACGTTCAATTACGTTTGAACAAAATATAAACATTGTGCCATACGATGTGGCGACAACTGTAGACTGCTCATTTGCTTTGATGTTGTTCATGCAGCTTGTTATATTGTTAACTCATATCAACAGCCATTCCATTGTCTGCAGTGTGAGCTTTCATATTAGATCAGTATAGATAAGGTTTTTTTTTGTCATACGGGAAAGGGTTAAAAACTTGTTTCCATGTTTTCTGAGGAACAAGATGTATGTAGTTCCCTTTGGATCTACTGATTCGCTCCAAAATATAGAAAATGCACAATTTGTAATGATAGATCAGACAGATCAAAACTGAATAATGATTTTGCTGTAATTAAGACTGGAACTGACCCATGCGTCTCAAGCTTAGTTTTAGTTTTTTTTTAATTGTGTCACTACATTCGACTGATTTTCGAGATTCTTTCTTTTCAAAATTTCTTCCTGTGAATATGACATTTGGCAGTTGCCTGTGACGACCAGTTACATTTTCAGATTCATTCAAGAGAAGAGTGATGAATTTGTCCTTAATGTACCAGATATCTTCTGCAGGTTCGGGCAAACAGAAATGGTAAACACCGATTCTGTTCATTGTGGTAACCTTAACCATTTCTACGTCAATGTCACGACTTTTCCTTGGGTATGGCGAACCATCTAATCCATGCATCGACATCGACACAGAAATCGTAAACCAGACTTTCCGTGAAGTCATCGGGTACTCTTAACAGGCTCTGTCATTGTAAAATTAAACATAATTACACTTTAATGCCACGCTTATTGTCTCTGTTGGGACCTGAAAAAAATGAGTAACAGGGAATTTCGTCTTAGTGATGTTCGACATATAAAGATATTTGAGCGATGATGATGATGATATCATATGTGAAGCATACAAAAAGCAAAATCATGAGCTCTAAGGATTCTTAGATGAATGAATATAAACATTTAAAACAATTTTGGAACTGATTGAGCTAAAATTTGGATCACTAGTGCAAACAGAAGGACTTTAAAAGATACTATTGGACAATTTCCCGTCCTTAATTGGTTTCTGTCAAATCTTGTGAACATGTGAAGATAAAACGTTAAAATTTGTATGGCCAAGATAAAGTCAAGATATATGATGTGAACAAATTTGCCAGTGATTGAGTAAATAAATTGCTGTTCTTAAAGCAAAATTACGATTTGACATAGTGTTTGACCTGGTACGACTTTCATTTGAAATAATTAATATACCATTTAAAGAACATTTTGAAATTTCACAGTGATAGGTGAATTGTGTGGATTTATAACAAAGACAAGATTTAACCCAGTGACCTAGTTTTTGACCTCACTTGGCCTACTTTTTTACATGACCTAGGTTAATACCATGGATTATTATCACAATGATCGACAACAATTTTAGGTTCTTACAGAAAAAATATGATTGAACCAAGTGTTCTAGTTTTACACCTTGCATGGCCCACTTTTTACATGACCTAGATATCATCGGGATAAACATTCCGAACAGTTCTCCTATTTGAGCAAATACTGTTGTACTGAGTAGAAACAAAAGATTTGACCCTGTGGCCCAGTTTTTGACCTCCTGTGACTTTATTTTTATCATAACCTAGATATCATCAAGATAAACAGTTTGAACAATTTTAACAATGGTTTTACAAATATCATTGTTCTGAGAGAAAAATTAATACTTGATGTAGTGACTTAGTTTTTTACCATGCATGACCCACTTTTACATGACCTAAATACCATCAATATAAACTTTTTGAACATTTTCCCCCAATTATTTAGTAAGTATTATGGTTCTTAGAGTAAAAACAAGATCTGACACAGTAACCTGGTTTTTTACCTTGTATGACCCACTTTTTAATGTGACATAGAAATCACCAGGATAAACATTCAGGACTATTTTGACTTTGATTGGGTAAAATTGGAACCTTCGGAGCAAGAGAATGAATCCCATAACATTTGACCTTGTGAGAGTTTTTGACCTCACATTACCCACTTTTTGACATAAATATCATGATGAAATGAGATATTATCACGATTAACAATCAGGAAAATGTTTTTTTTTTAAGTATTTGGGCCAAAATTGGACATTCATATCTAAAAGAAGAATGTAATAATATTCTACCTAGTGACCTAGTTTTTAACTTACATGACCCGTTTTTATAGTGTCCTAGATATTATCAAGACAATCATTCTGGCTTATTTTTTATAGACCACTTGAGCAAAAACTAGATTTGACCTAGTGGTCAATTTTAGAACCCATTCTGACCCCACTTCCAATCCTTTAAAGTATTTTGAAAAAGGATGTTTCAAGGACCATATCTATAAATTTTGATTGAATTCTGTACAGTACTTTGGAGACTTTTTTTGTAGATTGTAATTGTGGACAAACAGGTGGACGTCGGACATCGGTCGATCATGATCTAGCTTATCCAGAGCACATAGTGCTCAGGTGAGCTAAAAAGAGGAATTGTTGGTTTCAGCAATTTCTTCTTTTCTCAATATGTTTTATTAAATTAGATCTAGATATTAATCTATTAATAGTGGGGGCGTCAAAAGCAGGTTTTGTTTGAGAAAGTGAACAACCTCTAAATGTCATTTCCGAAACGCTCATTGTCATTACCGCACCAATGAGTTCCGTTGTGGAAATGACCGTTTCGGGAATGACAAATCAATATTTATTGTTGAAATACACCTATGTGACTAGTGGTAGCATAGTGTATTCAACCTTCAAAACTCAAGATATACATATAGTTTGCGTTGTGTAACACAAGCAAGTGCCCAACATAAATAAAGAAGGAGAGGCGCCTCGTTCGGTAATGACATAGAGAAAACATACGCACCGAATTATTGAACTTATCATAGACTTTTTAAACTGTGCACAGGCCCAGTAACCAAGCAACCATGCCACAAATATTCGCGCTAAAGAAAGTTACAATGACGTCATATTTTATAATCGTAGTTGTTGTTCGATTTGCTTACAGTATGGAAATACATAACCGTTGCGGAAATGACATGAATTTTGGAGGACTGGTGAAAAAACACAGTAATGCGAAAACCTTGATTGTTACGATATTTTTTCTTCTTCTAACCTTTTCTGTAATGCCTGGCCATTGTAAAACACCCTTTAACGAATGAATCAAATCATGGTTATGTTTCTCAAGATAGTAAAAGATCACGCAAGGCAAGTGAGGGACATTACAATATTTTGTATGCGTGTCCATATATTTGGTAAAATTACCTCCGTTTTCGTAAGAAAGGGTTTTTATATGTGCATCACTTATTGTTTCCATATTGTTATGTATCCTAAAGGTCACGGAACATGCACTATCTGCCCATGGATATATTAAAACCTTATTACATAAGAGGGACAGTGTTTTGTAAAATAATGTAGAATTACCCCTATACACATATGAAGGTTCATTATCCTAGCTATTATACTTTTAAAAATATACTCCGGACAAGATACAAGTATGAAAAGCAACAAAGGGCAATTTAAAAAAAGTGGACTAGGTAGAGTTCTTGTGCACTGCACTCCGCAATGATGAAAAGAATATAACTACAAAGTTTCAAGTCAATCGGACATAAGGTGACAGAGTTATGCTCCGGACAAAGAAGTGACCGCTGCCCGGACACACAGACGCCGGACACCGGACACCACGGGTGATATCATGATACGTCCTATTTTCGACTGGCGTACAAAAAGGAAAAGTAGTCTGTCGTTACATACATTGTGTAATGAACCCATGTTAATTTACGCAATCTGTATTTATTTACAACTTTCAATTGATTAACTTGTAATTTAATAAAGTTCACTTTTTAAACGGTACAAATAAAACCCAATTGAGTGGGTCTAATATAATGAACACGAGTCTATTCGCTTTCGATTTTGACCGGTACATTTTACATGTACCGTTATATACAAAAGGCTGAGACGTCCCCCAATAAAAAGTCCACGTCCGATGTCCATTGTCGAAGTCCACGTAAGACGCAAAACTCTATTACGGAATTCATGTTCAGATGGTACTTTTTTGGCAGTTCTAAACGAGGGCCCGGTCGCCTTCTTTTCGTCCGCACTTATTTCAACTTGCAAATCGCCCTACTACTCCTAATCAAAATATGGATTGCCCGATGACCTGACCCAGAGTCCGTTTGGAATCCTCTTGATATACATAAATCTGACTAAACAGTTTACATTAATTTTTGTCCTCAAATCACACACCGTTCATCCAGATACAAAATACACGGATTGGTCTTCCAAACGCGGATTTGAAAATCAACAGCGTGGGAATACACAAGGTAAGAAAACATCAACATATAGCCTTTTAATTGCCGCAATATAAAAAGTGTTTGTGCAGAGCTGATGCAAAATGGTTTATCTTGAGGGTGCTGCAGTTTCATAACAATAGATTTGAGTAAACTATAGATACAAGCGATTTTAAATCGTAAATCAATATTTTCTCGCCTACTTCCCGTTTTGTTTTATATTTGCAGAAATTATTTAACTGGTTTCGAGCAAATATCTCTTCAAAATAAGTTTTCGACATCTATGGAACAAATCTATACCATTCATCAAACTGGAAAAATAAATTTTGGGTGTCTAAAGCCATGAATCAGTCTGTAGTCGGTCTAGATGTCGTTATATGAAGGTATATTTTACAGTTTTTGGTGACTAGATACGCAATTATGTGCCACTGTTTTCCTTCGAAACCCCCGTAACTGCAGCTTGTTTTAAGCAGGCAATTACGAGGCCTTTGAAGGAAAGCGACAGTTTTCTGCTTACATCTTATGGTAACTTCTAAACCACTCTGTGAATTTACTGAAAAGAAAAATAATAGGCCTTCTTTTCATCAGCATTGTATCCCTTTCCTCTAATACATAATGCGTTAATCCTTGCATACAGTCTTGCCTACAAGGATCTATCTTTTTTCAAGCACCGCATTTTATATCGACACTGATGACTTTGAAAAGTGGTGATATTTGATTGTTTGTCATTTCGCCATATTTTTCTGACTATTGGTATATAATGAAGAAATGACATCGGCAATTGCCTTTCTGACTAGCTGCCTAAGCAGCCAAACCACATGTAACTGGGTGGATTGAGCGCTTGACCATTTGGTCAAGGATCTTTGACATGACTTGTGGGTCGCAAACTACTTTCCTGTATTCTTTTTCGGCAATCAAGGAATGGTTTTGATGTCTATAATTAACCCTTTCTCAAATGGCCAAATTTTAAGGTGATCTACTTCAAAAACTGCCACAAATGACAAAATGGAAGTTATTAAAGATAGCAAGTGTGTAAAATATGGGATAGAAAATATTATGACAAAAGGAGAAACTGCTGGTTATCAGCAGTTTCTTCTTTTGTTTCAATGTTTTCTCAAGCCTTTTCTATTAGGGACGTCAAAACCAGGTCTTGTTTGGGAAAGGGTTAATACAGGTGACTTGAAAAATGATGTAAAAAATAACTTCGTTTGAGCTGGTCTTTCTCGGTCGGTTTTCGTGTTTAGGGAAAATGTCGAATTACCTTTTAGCCTAGCACATACATTCATTTCATATGCGACTTTGGGTTTTGAGAGACTGATCTCATAGGCCTAAGTATAAGTGGTTAGTTTCAAATACCTTTCCAAAGAGCTTTAGACAAACAGTAAAATGTACGTTGGCCTATTGACAAAATGGGTAATCCCACATTTTCGACTTTGAGACATTTCTTTGCTAAGGTATAAAATGTCTTGAAATTGTGCAAGATCGGCACATAATGATGTAGCTATTTGCTGCTTACATGTATATTAACTTGCCCAATATCTGTGCTGACTGAGAAAAGTACGAAAATGAAATTAATGTCTGTATGAATGACCGCGAAACAATTGTAAGTGCATTAGCACTTGGTATGGACCTAAAACGGATCTGAACTACATTATGAGCTAGCCTGGGTCTGTAAAAAAAAAAACATCCATTCTAATCAGGATCCATATGCTGCTTTCTTGCAGTTGCTACTAGTAATGGACCAACTATTATAGAACAGCGTGGATCCTGATCAGAATGTGTGTATACGCAGACTGATCTGTATCCATGCTTTTCTCAAATGCCTTAAGGACAGTTTTTTTCCAAATCCCGTCTCACATGTATGCTGCCGAGCCCGGACAGCTCAGTCAGTAACGTCGGAGTCTGTCAATCCTGAGGTCGTGAGTTCGAACCTATGCCATCTGACAAAAGTCATTAATCTTTCACCAAAGGGTGTGAATCATCTATGTGAGAGAGCAGCTGGAAGCTCAGTTTGGATTTCATGGTAACTGGTACTGGTTAGAGAAATGCCAGGAATCCAAGGTTATGTGCTCCAGTCGCCACTGCATGACCATAGCAGTTGAAAACGGTATTAGACCACAATAAATCAAACTCACACATATGCTAGATCGAGTGTGAACTCGCTCACAAGGTTCATAACGTGGGACAAAAGGTGGTTGACCAGGTTAACCCTTTCACTAACAAGTTCCATTATTGACGCGAAACAATGGAAAACATTTAGAAAAAAAAAAATAAAAAGCTGATATTTCTCCTGTCCGTAGTCGAATATTTACGTGTTATAGGCCTAGGCCTATATCCATATTCGGCTTTTATTTACAGTTGTTTTTTTTTTTTTTTTTTTTTTTTTTTTTGTCGTCTAAGTAAACTCTGAGTTTGCTATGTTACGTGCTACTTAATGGGAAAAGAGATGAAAGGTTTTTGGCGAATGATTGTGACGATAATTAATATGTCGCGAACATATATCAGTAAATGTGATAGGCCCAAGGACGTTCGGTATTATTGTACTATATATTAATTAACGAAGCAAAAAGTTACAGTGCACAGACAATTTTCAATCGACACTGAAAAGTCTGTACAGATTATTCTCAAAAACAGTGAAAAGCTAATTCAGAGTTTGTCGTGACTTCGAACGTCGAACATGGTAGGCTATACATGTAGATTTCTAAGCTAAGTACTAAACCTGTATATTGCGGTTTATGCTCTATTGAAACTCATAGACACCAAGAAAAGGTTAAGTTCTATAATCGAACATTTGGGCATTGGCTCGATCCCAGACCCCATTTGATGGGTTCTACATCCCAGCAAGCAATTTGTATGGGTCCCATATGGGTCCCTTATGGGCACCTTTATGGGTCCCATAAGGGCAACCCATATGGGACCCATTTAGGATGTGCAACCGGGGGCCACATGGGTCCTATCTGGGCAGCCCATATACATGCAATCTGGGACCCATATGGGTCCCAAATGGGCAGACCCATATAGACAGCCCTGATCTAACCCATTTCTATTGGCTTTCGTTTGGTGTTGATCGAAGATGAAAACCTTCCAGAGCTTCTCGCTCAGAAGGGGTAATTATTCCCCATCATAGAGGATTAAGGTCTCGCCAGGCATGTCTGACGACCTTGACACATTTTCTAAGGTTTGATACCTCGGAATTTGGTCTTGACTGTCATAACATTTTTTCGAGGCTTTCTATAACTATCTATATGTTTTTTTGATATATTTTTATGTCTAGATTTATTTCTATCTTTTTTTTGAAAATGTGTACACAATTTAATTCTTTTAACAGAATCATATAGGATTATCAAGCCAAATGCTTTCTTTACATAAACGCTTTGTAAAAACATGATTTATTGTCAAGATTTTAAATTATTTCCCTTTAATATACATAAAACTCCTTGTAACACACTAATTGATAAGATTATGTTAGTGATTTGAACATACTAATTTACAGTTTAAACACCGTTAAAACGACAAAATAATTAAGATGATCCAACATGAAGCCCATGTTTAAAAACGATATTGACAAAGAATGTACTTCTGTACACTAAAGCGCAGAAACAACTTATGCAAAAGAAGAAAATGCTGATTATCAACTTTTGCTAATATCTCTAGGCCTATGTTTTTTGGCAATTTAGGCCTACCTTTCTATTAGAGAAGTCAATACCAGGTTTTGTTCGAGAAAGGATTAGACATGTCTTATTGATGTTGCCTTACTTGTCTTGCTGAATCTAATGTTGTTGTTTTTCAATTTGTATTGATTTGATGGTCATTAATTTTGATGGATATAAATAAGATCGTCATTCAAATTGAAAACTTATAATTCTATAGGCTACATGATTCAGATACTGGATATTTTAGATATGCTCATGTATACATAATTATTCTGTTGTACTTGAATGGGCGCAAGCCGATTATTGTAACTGGGAACCCCATAGTCAAAACAACATGGGCTTTCCTACATAGGTCCTATATGGGCATACCCATATGGGCTTGCCCATACACAGCCCATATGCTGGGAATATGGGACCAATCTGGGTCCCTTATGATCAAACCCACATGGGCTTACCTACATAGGTCCTATTTGGGTCCAATATGGGCCTACCCACATGGGCTTACCCATACACATCCCATATGGGGCCCATATAAGCATGTTTGCTGGGATTAAACTTAAAAACTTCTTGGTTGTCATCCTGTTGACGTTTCGTTGTGACTTTATTTTTTTTCAAAAGTGTGTCCAAAATTGAAATTATGTGGGGAAATCAAGTCAAATAGTGAAAGGCATGTTCTCCCTTTCCCTCTACATTTTCCAGATCTAAACCCTAAATAATCAAAATGAGGAGTCTTGAACGTTGTTGTCTAAATTAAACCAGTCTGGTATACATGTATTTGTCGTTTCGGATCGGGTCGAGCTATCTTAGAACTCAGTTTTCCTAGAGCATTTTCTAATATTAGAACGGCAAGGTGCACGTGTGATTGGCCAGTGCAGAGTCGCGTGCTCTCGTGATACTCGCAGTACTTTCTGTTTTGGTTTGAAGGTCAAGGACAAAGACCGAGTTATTTTTAGTAACACAACTAGATCAAACCAGAAAAACCGACGATGGTTGCGTAGTTTCTTCATCGTAATCAGAAAGATTAGAGGACCGCGACAGAGCAGACATAGTGAAGTGTGTAATGAAAGAAAGGCCAGCTATTAGCTGTGCCACCTTGTGAAGTTGGAAAGTTATTTTTTGGAGGAATAAAGCACGCGGCTTAGCTGTTGTGTTTATTTTACGGACTACCATCATGTTGTAAACACGCGTCCAGGGGTTGGAGCCCCTGTCAGTTACCATCTGCGACTTTGTGATCAAAATAGAAAGAAACATTCCAATTTCCATCAAAGAATAAATTATCTAGCGCAACATAAGTGTATCAAAACCTCAGCCATGGAATCTGCGTTGACTGTAAGTTGATATGTGTTTGTAAACAAACGAGTTATCTCCCTTGTCAAAATTCAATCTGTCAAAATTTCTTATGCAATAAACCACTAACCTAAACCATGCTGCAGATTGAACACGACTCTCATTGTCACGGAAAATTGATTTAGAATTAGATGATAGATATAGAGATATGATTTGATGTGTAGAGTTAAAATTGAGTAAAATTTTCTGTCAAAATGGGCAACCTGAATTGGGCCTAAAAGAAAAATATGTGTGTTTCAGGTTTCCTCAGAAAATTCAACCTGGGTCGGTAGGTCGGATTTTTTTTTTTTTTTTTTTTTTTTTTTTTTTTTTCTTTTTTTTTTTTTTAACATCTATCCTCATGTAATCTGCAGTAGCGTTCAAAATAGAACACCCAATATTAAAAATTTGACTGTGAAATGATCATTATGACTACACAAGTCTTTAAAGAGTATTGTCTTTTACCAAAGTGATCTGACTAAAAGATGGGACCCTACTTATAATTCTTCAAAATAATTCATTTTATGTACCTAATTTCGGACATTTGGTAAAAAAGGTCTGAATCGGTACTTTTGTTTTTTTTATTTTTGGAAACTCCTTAAAAATAATTGAGTCGGCCATATTTTGGTTGAGTCGGTCGGGAAACCTGAAACACACATATTTTTTTTTAGGCCTTGATAATGCAGGACATGGTGACAGATCCAGATTTTATCTCTCAAGTAAGGACTTTCAATTTGGTGAATTCATAAATAACTGCAACATTTGTAGTTTTGTACATTTACTTGTATTCAAGTCTTTCAGTTCGTCTTCCTGTCCAAGACATGGCAAAGGGTTTGAGTTTATTGGGGTTTTACGCCGTTTTCAACTACCAGGGTCATATCACGGCGGCTGGAGTACCTAACCGTGGGTTCCTGGTATTTCTCGCACCAGTACAACCACAATATCCAAACTGAGCCTCCAGCTGCTCTCTCACATAGATGATTCACACCCATTGGTGAGAGACAAATGACTTGTCAAATGTCAGAATGGATACTGGCCGAGCCGGGGTTCGAACTCGAGACCCCTGGATTGACAGACTCCGACGTAACCGACTGAGCTATCCGGGCTCGGCGACATGGCGAAGGACTAGAATTTTTGTCAGACAATCACATTTGGATTTACATTGCTGAAAAATCTGTCGTACCAAATGAAGTATGGTCAGACCAAACTATGATTTACCATATCAAAAATCTTTTTCACTCTGTTTGACTGTCAGAAGGTAAAAAACAGTTAGACAGGGGGAAAATTTACATACATGTCTGAAGGTCAGACTGTCTATCCTTTGCCCAGTCTTTCCGAAAGTTGCAAAATCAGACAGAGTCATTTTTTACCAAACATGTCTGACGAGTTTCGGAAAGACTGCCTTTGCCATGACTGCAGTCCACTTGTAAAACATATTGTATTTTTGTTTTTCAGTCACCAGTTGTGAAGTCATTCCTAGCAGGCTCGCTGAGTGGAACATGTTCAACACTGTTATTTCAACCATTGGACCTTGTCAAAACCAGAGTGCAGTCATCAATCAACATCAATGGGTATAAATATATAATTTATTTCTTGAATCAGTGCACAATTATGAAGTTTAGACAGATATGCCATTAATCCGAAGGACTAGAAATATCCTGTCAATAATACCTGAAAGGCCCTTTCAGAAAGGGGAATTAGGCAGTGTAAAGATAGATAGATTTATAATCAATGTTCTTTCTGGTCTCTAGAAATCAAGACATTTGAAAATCTATTTTGGAAATGAATTGTAGAATTAGCCTGAATATGAAAATAAATGTTAATTCATAATTTGTAAACTGTAGCTGCATGATCATTTGTTATTATTTGAATGTTTGTTTTCAGAGCTCGCCCAGCTGGCATGGTAGCTGTGGTTGCCAATGTCGTACAACAAGAAAAGGTGGTCGGTCTGTGGAAAGGACTTGTACCAGTAAGTATATTTTAATAATAGGTGTAAAATTGTAACAGACATATATGTAAGAATACTGTGATGAATAATTTATTATCAACAAAACTATAGACATAGTCACGTTGTTTCATATCATCATTTAATCATTTCTACAGAGAACACTAAGTTGTAACACACATATATATATAGACTGATATGAAAGAAAACCATTTCTGAATACAATGTACTTTTTACATGATGTACAGTCTCCTATCAGTGGTCATTAATAATGTTACATACTGCAACTAAATATTCTAATTAATACGCTACATGCATTTGCATAAATAGCGATGAAAGTGTATCATACACTTTCATTGCTATTTATGCAGATGCATTAATTAGAATATTTAGTTGCATCATTCCTCTTCTACAATTTTATGTATGTAGCCATCTTTGCATTTGCAATCTACACAAAATTGTATTTATTTACTCAATAATTGCCAACGTTTTCACTTATCACGTCCAACTTTTCACAAAAAAGTCTTTTTTTTCAGTCAATATCACGATGTGTCCCTGGTATTGGGATTTACTTCTCATCCATACACTACCTGAAGGGCAAGGTTCAGCCCAAATCATCTATAGAGACCATGATGGTGGGCGGGGCAGCTAGATCAGTCGCTGTTATTACAATGCTGCCTTTTACTGTACTTAAAACCAGATACGAGGTAAACACTTTGGACAATCTTCTTTTAATTCTTTTGAAACCTTAGGTGATTTCAAATAAACAATTCAATAAGAAAACTTGATTCGCATTTAAAACTATTTCTTTGTTTACAGTAAAAAGTGATTTGACAATAATTTTATTCATTTTTGACCGGTCCAAATTTCTATAAATCCTGAGTGACATGCTGTGGACTATTTAGAATTTCCTCTGGCTGCTTCAATATTTTCTGTTCTGTAATTTAGACAGATTTGACCATCCTGTTTCGACAATTAATTTTGTAATCTGCAGTTTTCAAATTGGACCACTCTGTAATCTTGTTGTTTTGGAAAGTTTAAAATTGACTGAGTTACTTTCAGAGTGGAGAGTTTAGATATAATGGTATGGTAAGAAGTCTCATGTCCATTTACAGTCTGGAGGGTGTCAAAGGTAGGATTCTCTTATTTATATACCAAAACAATCAATAGCCTATTCGCCACTCTCTTGCACACGGTTCATTCATTACATTCACCTCTGTAGTTGCCTCAGAGAGTATTGCGTCATCATCTGCTAGATTACGTCACTTTCTATCACATCAAAACGGCAATAACATATAATTTTTCTTTTCCAAAGTCCAAAATATGTCATACTTCACGTTGCTTAAAACTTAATATCATTTTCCAACGAAAATAATTTAATTTTTTTAGATTGATGCCATTCATTCGAATTTTCTGTACGTTTCATTCTGATAGGGAACGATTTTATCCAGCTAACCGTGGCATATTTCGGACAAACAATAGTATTTCGTAAGTGTTGTTATAAAATCTCGCAACTACGACTTGATTCAAGCCGTAGATACGATATTATATAACAACACCGACGATTTATCAAAACAAAACATTAAACCTGGTCTATTTTTAGCACAAAATTCCTGCCATTGGTAAGGAGGCTTGAGAAAATAGTTCCATTGTATATGGGTTATTTCATCAGTTATAGTGCCTTTCAAATGTAACCAGAATCATCATTCCTTTGTCTACTTTATTATGTTACACATGAAACAGTTAAACAGTAATAATACACGTTTGCCTCGGTTTGACAAGATTCTTGTCATTCATACGCCCAGGCCGTTGCAGAGATGTATGTGAGAGTAACGAACGACAACTCTGCTCGGAGATTGCCTATTCGCCTGAATAATTTGAAACAAAATATGTTTTGCCTGTCTGACATCAATTGATGATGATAAGGGTAATATTGACAATTTCTTTTGATAATTAGTCATGAATAAAAAAAATCAAAATTCTTGTTTGATTCACTCTGACAAGACTTTTCTCTCATACAGTGAATTATCTAGGTTATGTTTTGAAAAAGACCATGTCTTGACTTCAATATTAGAAATGGCTTGGAAAAACATTGAGGCTAAAGAATTAAATGCTGATAATCAGATTTCTCTCCTTTTGCCTCAATGTGTTTTGGGGCTGCATTTTACAAAAGTCCTGTCTTTGCCTACATAACCTTTTTAGGTCTTTGTCAACATAACCTTTTTAGTTTGCTACTCCTATCAAATTTTACAAGTCTAGGAATTGCTGTTAATGGTAATGTACACTGATTAACTGATATAATGATAAATGTTGTATTCGTCAACAGGACTGTTCAGTGGTATCACAGCAACCATCATGAGAGATGTGCCATTCTCAGGGCTATACTTTATGTTCTACTCCAAGTTAAAGGAGACCAATCTGGGTAGGTTACAATCTTAATCTATTACGTAATGCTTTCCTGAAGATGAATAACACTTACGTCACTATGTATGTAGGTAACAATGTGTAGAATATAATGCTATACTTGCACATGCTAATTCTTTATCCATTTTCACTATATTCATCGGAAAAATAATCTTGAATATTAACTCTTTCCCAAACACGTCCTTGATTTGGCTTTCCTAATAGAAAAGGTTTACATAAATATTGAGACAAAAGAAGTAAATACTGATAATCAGAAAACAGACTCACTGTCATTGAAAACATAAAATTTGCATATCAGAAAAAGTATTGAGTACAAAGGAGAGATCGTGCCTCTCATTGTATTATCCACTCAATTTTCTTAAAATTTTCTAAAGCTTTTTGTGACAGAGTCATCAAAATTTTAGGTTGTTTGGGAAAGATAAAAAAAAAATCTCAAGCATACATAAGATTGTTAATCTGTTCAGAAAATGACATTGTTGATGAAAAATATAAGCCTAAGAAATGTCTAACAATTTCCTCTAATAGTTGTGATTTTAAATTTGATTTTTGGAGAAGAGACAATTATCTAATTACAAGATAAAGTTAAATTGTTGATGGATGGAGAATTTGCAATAAGTCTAAGATAACAATCTGTCTTCAATTCATGAGTGGTTAAATAATGTACAATGTGGAAAGAAAAGAAAAAGCACAAAATTCAACCAAGCACTTTTTGAGCTTTGAACAGTCTGAAAGCGTAGGTAAGGAGGAATGATGGCAATTAACTGTTTCCCAAACAAGACCTGATTTTGACGTCCCTATTAGAAAACGCTTGGGAAAACATTGAGACAAAAGAAGAAACTGCTAAATAACCAGCAGTTTCTTTTTTTGCCTCAATATTTTCTGTGCTACACAAAATTTATCTTTATCAATACTTATTTTGTCATTTACCGCAGCTTTCAAATTGGACTCCTCTTAAATGTTGTCATTTGGGAAAGGGTTAAATATACTCTTGTATATCACCAGTTTTATTAGTCATCTGCTGCAACAGCTATATAGAATGCCACATTTTCCCTTATCCAGAGCTTTTTGTTATGTTCATGGGATGTATTATGTTTATTGGGTTTCAATACCTTTTAGCTCTTGTCATTTTGTCGGATTTGTCTATGGACAAATGAATTTGAATACAGATTGTTATGAATTATTATAAGCAGTAAATTTTTATTTGTCTACAGATTCATGGACTATGTGGCATATGTTTATCTGTGTCGACACATGAAACTAATTCTATTTCCTGTACTGTCTTATTACTAGATTAAGTTAAATGTAAATAGGTTAAAGATAATCTCTTAAATGGCATTGAGCCAATTTGGCTCAATGAATTATACATTAATGTTATTGTTTGATTAGGAATTTGATAATATGATAATTCTTTTCCAAGTTTGGAGATTTATATTTAAGACACTCTATATTCATTTTCAAAATCATACAATGAATTAAAGATAAACTTCATAAAGCATGCACCTGGACTAAGTCTATTGTCTTCCTCTTCAAATAAAATTTTTAAGTATTGTCATATGCTTTCAGTTGTCAAAAAAAGTGATAAAGTCTATGATTTGTCTTAAATGCTGTCTCTTACCAACTTTAAACACTCTCTTGTTCACTATATATGGATAAGATGGGCAAATTATGTATTATCCATTTCCTACATGCACCTTAAAAACGAGTATTTGATTCAGAATTTCTTCACTTGCAACTTCATATTAAATATGCTTTTTTTAAGTTGGTAAATTTTGTCTGTGATATTGCAAAACCTTGTAACTTTAGCTTTAATCAAGCTGGAGCAACAAGTTTTTTCAATAACACCGACAATTTATTTTATCTTGTTTTGAGCAATCACTTGTTTCACACCTTACTCAATTTATTATCATTAAAATAAATCATCTTTATCTACCATTACACCACATATCTATATGAGGAACCTTGCCACATTCTCCACATCAGCCCGGTGGTGGGGGGCACTAATTGTAGTATTTCTTTTCTGTATAACTTTATAGACGCTTCCTTCCTCCAGCTTGTATGGGCATCAACTGCTAATTGTTACCACGAGGTAATTATATACAGCGTAAGTTGGGTAATGCATGCAAATTGTTGGGGGCTAAAGAACTGTCAAATCTACAATGTGTGTACAGAAACATGTTTTTACTCCAGTATTGTTTGGAGTTTTAGCAATTTTAGGTTTGAAAGACCAAGGAAAAGATAACATTTGAAGATGATGACTGACTAGTCTTCTCCTTTGTCATTATGCTCTTTACCAATTAGGGTAGAATACCCGTAATGTCGCCATTTTGAGATTCATTAAACATTGCAATTTTTCTCGAGTGGCATCGTTTCATATTCGAAGCTATTCTGGCGCAGTCGTAAATATTCGGCGGTGGAAAGTTCGAATAATTCCGACGTCACATGAATCTCATTAGGGGTGGACTACCTTTAGATCAGCGTTACTTGTTCATTTCTTAAAGACAGCTTTCAGTTTCGGATTTCGGACTATTCTAGAATATATTTTATATTTGATGAGTGATTGAGCGAAAATGTCATCTGGTTTAACAGAGATATTTAATACAATACTAGACAAGAAGCGTGTTTCTGTATGAAATAAAAAAACAATAATGTCTGATTTGATTTTTAGCCAGACTATACCAGCCTGTTCCTGGATAACACAGTTTCTTTCAGGCTTCTTTGCACATTATGAATGAAACAGAATATTGATTATTGAACAAAAAATAAGTCAAAATTTTTTACAATTAACTTAAGGTTAGCTGCATCCATTTGAAAGGAAATTATAAAGATACTCAAGTAACTGATTAACACTTGTTATGTTACTTCATTGGTTTGATTTTGTTTGCCTACTTATTTAAACTGCTTTTACAATTCAAAATGCATGCTTTTGTATCTTTAAATGGTTTCTAACCAATGAATGATATGCCAATTAGGTTTAATTGAAAGATGCAAGAAACTTTATATAGGGAACATAACAATAGGATCAGTGCTTAAGGTTTCACATCTAAAGTTAAGTATCATATCAACCATTTACTGTATTGTCTTGTATCTATTACAGGTGTGCCAGATTCTGGTTTACCCATGTTTAACTTTACCTGCGGTGTGACGGCAGGCATGATGGCATCAATGGTAACACAGCCAGCTGACGTCGTCAAAACGCACATGCAGCTTTATCCACACAAATATAAACGGATCAGAAATGCTGTCTTGTTTGTGTACCAGGTCAGTCAATCCTGTGTTATTAACCCATATCACAAAATGATGCTTTTTGAAGCCATACCGGATAAATGCTTCAGAAAACATTGTGAAAAAGGAAGAAATTGCTCATTATAGATACAATGATGTACCGGAGTAGTTAGATTACTATATTACATGCTGCAATATTTACATAAAGGAATGGATTCATACAGCTGTTATGTCTGTAAAATATATATTGGTAGTCTCAAGAATGCATTTGATTGACAATTTGGAGAATTATTTAAGTAGTAACACTCTGAACTTAGTAATGGTCTTTGTTTGCATGGTCAACTTTTTTCGAAGATTTAAATTGGCCTCTGAAGACCATTGTCAGTCAATGTTGAAATGTAACAGGTAAATTGACAAATGATTCAATTGTAATTATGGTTGTTGCCTTGTTTCAGAGAGATGGTATTGAAGGATTCTGGAGAGGTATTGTACCCCGAACAATCAG
Source organism: Fragum sueziense (assembly GCA_963680895.1). Lineage (NCBI taxonomy): Eukaryota > Metazoa > Mollusca > Bivalvia > Cardiida > Cardiidae > Fragum > Fragum sueziense. The sequence continues at coordinate 47,279,000 of OY804592.1, forward strand.
GCGTACATTGATGGCCGCCCTTGCATGGACAGTCTACGAAGAGGTAAGATGAAATATTTAGATATTTTCCTAAATTCACATTGTTGCTCTTAACTTGGCAATCAGCATGTTCCATGATGGAAACTCTTCTGACAGTCAGTTCTTTTTAGCTCACCTGAGCACAAAGTGCTCAAGGTGAGGTATTGTGATCGGTCGTTGTCCGTCGTCCGTCCGTCCGGCCGGCCGTCCGTCCACAATTTCTTTAAAGATTTTCTCCTCCTAAACCAGTGGACCAATCTTCTTGAAACTTGGCAGGAATGATCCTTTGGTGAAGGGCTTTCAAAGTTGTTAAAAGAATTTGATTCCATCAAAGACTCTGGCTGCCGCGGCACGAGAAAAGCAGAAAATAGCCAAATCTTTTAAAAATCTTCTTCTGCCTAACCAGTAGGCCAATATTCTTGAGACTTCACATGAATGATTCTTGAGTGAAGGGCTTTCAAAGTTGTTAAAAGAATTTGATTCCATTAAAGACTTTGGCTGCCGCGGCACAAGAAAAGGGGAAAATAGCCAAATCTTTTAAAAATCTTCTTCTGCCTAACTAGTCGGCCAATATTCTTGAAACTTCACATGAATGATCCTTGAGTGAAGGGCTTCAAAGTTGTTTAAAGAATTTGATTCCATCAAAGACTTAGGCTGCCGCGGCATAAGAAAAGGGGAAAATAGCCAAATCTTTTAAAAATCTTCTTCTGCCTAACTAGTCGGCCAATATTCTTGTAAATTAATATGGATGATCCTTGGGTGAAGGGCTTTCAAAGTTGTTAAATGAATTTGATTCCATCAAAGGCTTTGGCTGCGGTGGCATGAGAAAAGGGGAAAATAGCCAAATCTTGTAAAAATTTTCTGCCTTCAACTAGTTGGCCAATCTTCTTGAAACTTCCCATGAATGATCCTTGGGTAAAGGACTTTCAAAGTTTTTGAGAGACTTTGATTCCATCAAAGCCTTTGACTGCCGCGGCATGACAAAAGGGGAAAATTGCCAAATCTTTTATAAATCTTCTGGCTTACTACATGTAGTTGGCCAATATTTTTAAAACTTCACATGAATGATCTTTGGGTGAAGGACTTTCAAAGTTGTTTTTAGAATTTGATTAATATCAAAGCTCTTAGTGCAGCGGCATCAGAAAAAGGGCAAAAGAGCAAACACTTTTGAAAAGGCTGAATTTTGTTTCATTCTTTCGAAAAACTAAGGAAAAGGGGCTTTATTGCAAAATTCTTAATTTGCTGCTATACAGGTCAAAATGTTTATTTCAACAAGGCAAAAAATTTCAGGTGAGCGATCTAGGGCCATCGTGGCCCTCTTGTTGAAGCTTTTTCATTTCTAAACTTGTCCTTAGCCAGAAATCTTTAGTCAGTAAGCAAACACTCAATTCTTCTTCAGTTCAATATGTAAATGCTTATCCTCTTCACAACAGAGAGTTAGATATGTTGATAAATTGCTCAAAACATCTCCTTTAATCTGAAGATGTTTTCTTGATTGTTGTACATACTCTGTCTAAAACACATGTTTTAAATTTCACCGACCTCACCAAAATCAAATTACATGGAACTGTCTACTGACATTAAAAACTTCATTGAGACAAACAAAATACTCTTAAACCTTTCCCAAACAAGACCTGATTTTGACGTCCCTAATAGAAGTGGCTTGGGAAAACATCGGGGCAAAAGAAGAAACTGCTGATAACCAGCAGTTTCTCTTTTTGTCTCAATATTTCCTGTGCTATATAATACACAAATTCTGCCTTTATCAACGTCCATTTTGACTTCTTCAGTGGACTTTTAATTGGAAAAGTTTAATTTCTTGTCGTTTGGGAAAGGTTTAATTGCTTGTCCAATATATTTTAGGTGTCCAAGTCCTGTGGTTTGAAGTGATCCTGTAATTCAGCTGTGTCAAGACAATCATGGAGAGAGATCTGGAAAAACAAGCTTTTGTGTGTAGTGTTCTTGTAATATCCATAGCCCCTTCTGGCTTTCCCTTTTAAAGAAAATCTTTTCTGGTCAATATACAGTGATGCTCGGCATCAGATGATATATGATTTAAATTCTGTAACACAGAAAAAAAATTCAGAAGAAAGAAGAATGTGCTGGTCACCAACATTCTCTTCCTTTCTGGAAAGGTTTTTCAAACCTTGTTGATTTTGGATGTCAAAATCAGATAAAAGCTGAGCGACGGGGAAAGACAACATTCTGCGATATGAAGACATCAATTAAAAAAGATGCATATATAAAGTGTTTTTGCAGTATCCACATAGACAGCGATTGTGAGATATTTGCAGTAAAAGTGTGAGGCAAAACTATAATGTCAGTGTGAAGTGTTTCTATTCATGTATTCCTGAACTATTTCAAACCAAATTATTGGTTTACTGGTGAAAAGAGGGACAAATCATGGACTGAAAAGCCAGTTTATAGGAAGGGTCGTGGGTGAAAAGTACAGCGATAATGCAATGATTAGATAAGAAAAGATGTGAAAACAAAAAGAGGTCAATGTTGAAAAGATCTTCATTGAACTAACAAAAGCTGATGTGAAAAGAAATCAACTACGATCTCATGTTCCATTATTATCATAGTTTTAAAACAAGTACAAAACACAATAAGACAGCATGTCCATTTTTAAATTCTTTTCCATCAATGTTTTTCTCCTAAAGAAAGATATTTGGTACATCTAGTCGACTTAATTTGATCTGCAAATGTTCTCATTTTTTATCTGAACTGCATTGCTATATTTTAACTACAAAGTTAAGATTTTACATTGTATGGTTAAATATGAATCATGCTTGTTTGTTGGTTTCATGTTTATTTTACACTTATCAATTTCATTTTACATCATACTAAAATGTTTCCCATGTATCTTGTATCTTAGGCATGGGATTAATTTAAATTGCATTTTTCACCTTCAAATTTTATGCAAATTAAATGATATTGAAATTAACAAGTACTTCTTTGCAGAAATCGTTGTAATAATTCTTCTTTGGCTAAGTGAGTTTGGGCTTGGTTTATAGATTTCGATTGGTAGAATTTTTATAGAACTTGTTAGTTTCAGATTCTACCCTGTGTATGTATTGATGATAATTATTTGGGGAATTTTGATATGCATAGAAAATTGTTGAAACCATCATTATCCCTTTATACCTCACGATAAATGACCTGGCAGAGCAACCCATGCTAATCGAATGGAGTGCTCTGCCAGGTCAATTCTCGTCCGCTATACCAAACTGCAAAAATAAGACAAATTTGAAGGCAGTTGCAAACAACAGAATTATTGTAAAGAAAAGCAAGTTTGATGAACATCATGGCATGGAAAGCATTGAGGGGAAATGAGAAAATGCTGGTCATTAGAATTTTCTACATTTCCTACTATGTTTTCTGGGCATTCTCTTTCGGAGTTGCAAAACAAGGTCTTGTGTTGGAAAGGATACAACCTGAAATCCGATATATTTTGCAGTACAAGAAGCTTCAATTAGCTTTGAATTGCGTAAAGCTTTGAATGCAATTGAGTTGAAACCATCGGAATACATTTAAGTACCCATTTCATTTCTATTGTCATGGTTGTACTCAAGCTGCATATTAATTTGATAAATCGTTTCCAAATGATAAAATTCTATTCATATCTAAATTGAGATGTTGCAAGTGCAAAAAAAGTAATAATCTTTTACTTATTGCATATGATACTAGATATTCGTATTGGAAAATGCCCTTATTTAGAGCAACAGATATCACTGATGTGAAGGGTAATTTCTTGGTAGAAAATATTTTGGAAAATGAAGAAATTGCTTATCACAAGCAATTTCCTTATTTTCCACAATGTTTTTCAAAGCCTGAATCTTGTAGGGCGTCATATAGCGTCATTATATGGGAATGAGTTAAATGTGTAGCATCTCCAATGTCGGTGAATTCGAATAGGCTAAAGCTGGTTATAGTATTTTATCAAATGTTAGTAGACAAATAAAATAAGTTTGAATAACTTGACAATATTCTTAAACATAGTCTGTCTTCTAATTTTCGTTAAAAGGTATCAGAGACCAGGGTAATAAGAACATAATAAGTGAGTATTTGATCGTATGCTAGGGAAATATGGAGAATTCAGAAGAAAAGGCGGACTACTAGATTTGTCTTCTTTTCTCTGTTATTTCTACAGTTTCCGTTGGTGGACTAAAACTATGTATTGTTTGGGAAAGGGGCCGAAGGGTCTGTCAAATCGTAGAACGTTTTAGTGAACCTTTCATGCAAAATTGTTTTCTGGAAAGGGGTAAAAAATACTAATTAGTAATGGGATATATTATGTAGGCAGAGGTAGTTTCAGTGAACCTATTCCAAACTTTATTATGCCTTACTGCTCCAATTTTGTAGTTTATGCAGATGGCAAAATGGATTTAGATACAATTAAAATCCATGTACGTGTATTTTATAGCATAGAAACTAATGAGAGAAAGGGAGAAATTCTTGAAAATCATCATTTTCTTCCTTTACCTCAATGATTTCCCAACCTTTAGTACGTCAAACCCAGATCTCAATTGGGAAAGGATTTGTTCATTTTGACCTTTCATTTATATTATGCAGATTTCAGTCTTTCTTATTGTTCCTTGTGTAAATAATAATAAAATGAGTAAAACAGAAAGTGAATGTTTGCGTCTATTTTCTTTTTACTGCCATAATGAGCGTTAATCTTCATTCCCCCACAGTGACACTTTTCGACGCCTCTCAAGGAAAGGGATTGTGAAATCATTGTTGAAATGAAGAAATTCCACATGCAATCCTGATTTGCCACGTTTTCTGTCTCAAAAGACCAAAAAAGTAAATTTTCATTCACTTGAAATTGTCTTCATCATCTTTGAATTTGGACCAGCGCTGAATAGGAAACGATTTTATTCAGCTAACCGTGACGTAATTTCGGACAAACAATAGTATATCCGCGGGTGTTGTTACAAAATCTCATAACTACGGCTTGATTCAAGCCGTAGTTACGAGATTTTATAACAACACCGACGGTTTATCAAAACATAACAGTAAACCCATTCTATTTTTAGCACAAAATTCATTGCCATTACTAGTAACAAGTTGTAGACGATGTCAAATGGAAAGTTCTTCATGACTGGGGGATTACGATGTAGGACTTTACCCGTTATCACAAACGCTCTGGTTTTGACATACCTGCAGACTGTGATGTAATAAGCCATTGAATGGGAAGAAGAGAAAGCTGATAACCAGTATTTTCTATCTTCTCTCGGAGATACCTATTCCATTGGTTGAACTGTTTAAAATTTTGTCTTCGGGTTAAAAGGGTTAAATTATCGACTCGAAGCATGTTGCCGCGCCTAAAACACTGGCTCATATGTCCTTGGTAGTGATACCTAGGAATGCATTATCGTCGCTTTTCTTGCAAAACTTCGTAACTACAGCTTACTGTAATCTGTAGTTACGAGATTTTTGAAGAAAAGACACGGACTATGTACACACGTACCATTTAGAGATCGCTATGTTAAAATTTAGCATATGATATATTCCTAAGTGCAGTTTGTTTGGGATTCATGCTTTTTCATGCAAAAGCTAAAGGTCATAGCAGCCTAAGAAAAAATTGATCTGGATCGATCAGATTGTATGTAAGCGTTACTATGCTGATGTTGTTTCTTTTTTATCTCAAGTGCTGCATGGTATTTTACAAAATCCTGGCTCATTATTGACAAATGAAGTTCGTAGTCATGTTACATATGAGAGCGAGACGGGAAATGGCGTCCAAGGTGTATCTTGGTACAAGACATTTGCAATCTAGTATAAACTCAAATTAAAGTTCGTGGATAGATAATTCGAAGCTGGACAACAATTGTCATTCGGACAAGAGTGTACTGATTCAAGATTTCGTCCTGTGCTCGCTATTCTGTTCTAGTTTCATTGGGTGACTTATGGATAAGGTTCACAGGAACACCGCGGATCCTGGTCAGACTGCGTGTGATCCATGTTGGTATCAAATATCATCAGGTCCCCAATTCCACACCCTTCCCCATTTCTTACTGATATACTGTATAGCGGGTATTGTTCGCGGGTGTTTAATTTTAGCATTTTTCCCGTAAGGACTGGCAGAACTTTTTTTTTTGCTGAAATGTACCAGGTGATTATAATATTATCTGAATACAAGTAACTTATTCCCCAACAAAATTTGCTTTTGACTTCTGTAAACAATGGAGCAAAATCGACAAATCATGCACATTTTATGTCATCAGAATACTTATGTTCGTTATTATAGTACATGTACCGTGTCATTTTCTAATTAGTTTAGACAGTGCTTGTTTTGAACCATCGAAACGATAAACAAGTGGAGGGCACTCTCGCAATGTGTGCCTATTTAGTAAAGCATTTATCTCCCTTGACAATTTGTGAAGTTTGTATGCGGAAACAACTTTAAAAATGGTTAATCAACACTTTCTCTTGCACAATCTGGCTTTGTTGTTCACACGCATTTTTCGTCTAGAAACCTGTAAAAAGATAATAGTTATCAGAAAAGCCCCTTTCATTTGGTGGAGGGAGGGGGTGTACGACTAAATTGGCGTTTTTGATGATCCTTTGGGAGGGCAAATTCGAGGATACAATGGTTTTGTGTGAAAATAGCTTGGAAATATTGAGACAAAAGGAGTATGGATATTCTCAAGAAAATACGAAGACAAAAGGAGACAATGCTGACTAAATTTTAAAGCATTTTATTCTTTTGTCTCAAATATTTTCAATGGCGTTTCTGTTAGAGACGTTAAACCCATATCTTGTGTGGGACAGGTAGCCCATACACAAAGGCTAGACCTGGGATTGTCTGGGCAATAGCAATGTATTTTGTGCTAAAATTAGAATTGGTTTATCGAAAGGTTTTGATAAACCGTTGGTGCTGTTATAAAATCTGGTTACTATGGTTTGATTCAAGCAGTAGTTACGGGATTTTATAACAACACGTACAAAATGCTATAGTTTGTCCGAAATTACGACATGGTTTACTGGATAAAGTTGTTCCCTATTGGCTATCAGAAAACAAATAACTTTGCTTTTATTGAGGTCGAAGTTATCACATATTGACCTCAGTTGATGATCGATTTTTGATCATAATGGCCAATATTTTGCTGCTTTTCAACAAAAACCTCGTAACTGCAGCTTGTTTAAGCTGCAGTTACGAGTTTTTTGTTGAAAAGCGACGATTTGTAACCTCTTGAAATCGCCTTTCATAGCATATTACACAGCCTTTTACGTGAATGTTTTCCTCTTTTAATAATTCTGTTTCCTTGTTTTGGATAAAACGTTCCTGATCAATAACGTCATTTCGTCGGTGGGAAGTCAAAACCTTGTAACTCCAGCTTATTCAAGCTGCAGTTACGAGGTTTTGACACCACACCAACGAAATTTTGTTATTCAATCAAAGCTTTCGAAAACGACCGAAGGCTATTGGACTGGTCTGAATTTAAGGTAGACGACAAAAGTGTTGATAGAAGATAGTATTTTGTTATTGATATAAATCTAAATGAACATGTTTTAGGTAGGCATGCTCAGAAAACTGTGCAGCAAATTGTCTTAACTATATTCTTGTTAAAAAAGAACAACAACAATAGAGAAAAAACCCGTACCTACAGCTTGTTTTAATCCATTACCACACAGTGACTCTTTTTGACTCCCAAGAAGATAATGGCTTTGGAAAACATTGTGGAAAATGAAGAAATTGCTTGTGACAAGCGATTTCTTCATTTCCCACAATGTTTTCTACCCAAAAGGACAAAAGAATCAAAATTCCATGTACTTGTGATTGTTATCTGCAACACCTTTCAAATTGGAACAATTCCGTCTTGTAATGGGTTAAGCTTTATTCACGGGTTTTTAAGAATAAAGGCCATGTCAAACTTAAACATAGATCAGCGCGGGTTCTGACCGGACTACACTTAACCACAAACTGGTCTGGAGTTACACTGGTGGTGAACTAAAACAATTTTCGCTACAACAGGGTATATGTATTTTGCGTTTAAATGTGAGTTTATAGATTTTTTTCTAATGACAATGAACTTGTTCTAAAAACAGACCGGGTTTACCGTTTTGTATTGACAAACTGTCTGTGTTGTTATAAAATCTCGTAACTACGGCTTCGATAAAGCCGTAGTTACGATATTTCATAACAACACCGACAGAATACACTGATCGCAAAAAAACGCCCCTCGCTTTGGCCGAGTTCACCACCAGTGGTTACGGAACTGGAATCAATCAATTTTTGTTGGCTTTGCGATATTTTCCAATCTTATTCGAACACTCTCATTTTCTCCCGTCACTAATTAAAAGACGTGTTCTCATTGCTTGTATAATCGGCCAATGATCGAAAGAATCTATCCCTCGAGAAAATCCCGACGTAAAAACGCAGTGGGAAATTTAATTAAAGACGACATTCTAAGGGCACTCTCTGACATTTTGCAAGGACCGATTTTCCGCGTTGAGAGGTCCATTCATTACGTGTAACAATATGATATTGCGCTAGGAGAGAATGTGACTTTTTTAAAGGCAGAATAACACTTAACATCTTGCAAATTTTCCGAGAACTTCGTACAAAAAAATAAATATACATTATTAAAATATGGTCTTTAAATTGCATATATGCCAAATCTTAGCTTTCTACCTTGTGTATTGGCTTAGATGTCGACGGATTTAAAACCCCATGATTTGTTGTCCCGGGGATATTATTTACAATAATGGAACATATGGGGTTTTAAATCCGTCGACATCCTAGCCAATACACAAGATAGAAAGCTAAGATTTGGCATAGACGCAATTTAAAGGCCATATTTTCATAATACATATTTATTTTGTACGAAGTTCTCGGAAAATTTGCATGATTTTAAGTGCCATTCCCCCTTTAACTCGGTGTTTGAGATGTTAGAGAGTAAAACGGAGATAGAAGCAAATTAATGCTGTAAATTTGCATTATTTATTATACGGCTTATTACAAACGAAATACACATGTTCGTTTCGAATTATAAACACATACACACATCGTACGTATACGCCCTCATCCACTTATCCATCACAAGAACTAACGCATATCCATTTATTGATATTTTAGAGTTGCTATAGATTATTTACTAAATTTTGAATAGGCATTACGCAATTGGTACCCCCATCAAACGAAATGCACCAACTGCGGAAAAAAGTTTTGAACATTTTTCAAATTGTTTCAGTCCCATTTTGACACCACCCGACTTTTACAAGCATATCTACACGCTATGGCGCTTGTGTAGACCGCTGTTTTAGAACTGATCGACCTTCAGTAATGGCTGAATAAGAAAGTGGTCCTTGAACAAATCAGCAGAAAAAATGACAGAATCTTTAGAAGAATGTGTTATTATGTGATTGGAGTCGGACATGTTAGGGTTACCATTAATATGTGTGACGATAGCTTTGGTAGTAAAAAAGTCGTGCGGAATAGGTGCGTCTGTTTTGTTTATTTTACTTCCTTTTTTTCTTTGAACGAATTAATCTAGTAAAAACAATCAGAAAAACAGTATCTTTTCTACTACTACAGTTGGCGCCACATCGTATGACACATGTTTATATTTTGTTCAACGTTCAATTACATTTGAACAAAATATAAACATGTGCCATACGATGTGGCGCCAACTGTAGGATAGTGCATACATACGAGTATATTGAACAAAAGTGAAAACGCTACACCTACTTTGCTTGCCATATTTCTTCTAAATACAACAAGTAAAGAAATCAAATGAAAGTATTTCGCATTGTTCATTCACTTGGTTGTGCCATGCACTAAACGTTTTGCGGATCTTAATTACGGGGATGAAAAACGGGCCCTTTTAATGTGACAGGGATCCGTTTTTCAGGTGTACAATTTGAACGGAAATTTTACACAATTTAAACCTTTAGAAATCCAAGCAGAAGAATGCAAACCATGCCAGACTGCACGAAATGGTAGTCTGACGAGTTACAAGCCAGGAAGTGTAAAGGAACTTGCCTAAAATTGTTTCAGCATTTAGAAAATGATGTTTGAAAAGCAGAATTCTCATTATGTTCCAAAGCTTGAAAATTTTACAATGTAATCTCCATAGGAAATTGCAATCGCTATTGCATGGACATCTGGGGATAATGCAAGTCGAAGAAAGGGTTTAAAAATCCCATGTAAGGCCAGCATGATGTTGCAAAAAATCCCAATCGAAAACCGTGATAAATTTGTGAATACCAACCAATTTAAATTCCCTATTTGTTTATGTTAAAGGGAGGTAATTATCAAAATTGACAGAATAAACTTATATTTTAGAGCATGCTGCAAGAGATAATCAAGATTTTTAATGTTTTTCTGGCAACCCGGGCATGACCAGTTGCGAAAAAATAATAAAACGTTTTCTGCGCATGCGCATATGCTGCATTCAATGAAATTAGCTCTAAACGCATTAAGGGCTGTAACTGTGACAGTAAAGGAGACAAGGCAATGATATTTCGACAAAACGATTGCTGGAAGCCTGGGAAATAACGTTAAAATATATTCCATGCTACAGTTCGATACTTTTCCAGAAATAAGACATCTTGCAGTGTAGCGTTTTCACTTTTGTTCAGTATATAAGAAAATAAAATCTTAAAATATTTGTTTACATTGATGTATATCCTTATTTTTTCCGTTAGAATAAATAACACTCAATGATATCAATATTCGATTTCTCTGCTTTTTGACATAGATCTTTTATGTCGTTGTATGTCGTCTCTTTGAATTTGAATTAGTTGTCTGGACTTTTGCCGATGGAGTCAAAATGACATCTCTTTTTGTAGAACTTCTTTCTTTGTTAATGTTTGCAACAACAAACGGTTCACCAAGCTTGAACAGCCCATCGAACTTGGATCCTTCTCAAACTGTTCATATGAACAGACTGATCTTGATCAATTTTGTCAAGACAGCTATGTATGGGTACCCTTTGCAAAACCCTCTACTAAATAGTATCAATCTTAATTTTACAGCAGACTGCGGAAATCCTAGCTACAGTTTATCTAATCCGAGTCTTCTCTGATGTAAATACGCTCTTTGATATTTTGATTTTTCGCTATTTACTTATTTATTTGTAAATAGCGAAAAATCAAAATATCAAAGAGCGTATTTACATCAGAGAAGACTCGGATTACAGTTTATCCACCGATCAAGAATGCGGAGACATTAGCGTTACACGACCTGTCGCAACTACGATTACAAAACTTTATCTTTTTATCACCCTTCATCAAATGTTTTAACCCTTTCCCAAACAGCACAATCTTAAGGTGATCCACTTCAAAAACTGCCACATACAACAAAACGGGTGTTACTAAAGATTAGATTTGTGCAAAATATAGCATAGAAAATATTGAGACCAAAGGAGAAACTGCTGATTATCAGCAGTTTCTTCTTTTGTCACAATATTTTCCTATGATGTTTCAATTAAGCACGTCAAAACCAGGTCTTGTTTGGGAAAGGGTTAACCTTACATTTACAGCAGACTGTGGAATACCTAGCTACAGTCTATCCACCGATCAAGGATGCGGAGACATTAGCGTTACACCACCTGTTGTAACAACAGAGAACTGCACATTCCGTCGGTGTTATTGCAAAACCTCGTTACTCCAGCTTGGTCAAAGCTTGGGTAACGATGTTCTGCAATAACACCGATGATTTATCCTTTTTTATCTTCCATAAAACATTTAATATCTCATTTTACAGCGGACTGTGGTTTACCTAGCTACAGTCTCTCCACCGATCAAGGATGTGGAGACATTAGCGTTACACCACAAACGGCAACAACAGAAAACAACACTTTTACGTTCTTTTGTCAAACATTGTTAGTAAGGACAGAGGCTGTCATAGATTACTGCCCGGTCGGCACGTGTCAGGCGAATTCAGTATGGTCTAGTGCGTCGTTGTCGTGCGGAAGTAAGTATAGGCCTAGTCCTGTCAGGTTACTGTTATTCTGTGTAGCAAATCTTAAATTTTTCCAAGTCCCTATTCATGGTAAAGTGAGGCATAAACAATGAAAAATAACTACATTATGTTTATAACCACCTTAAAATTACTAAAGTACTGATGTGTCAATCAAATTATGACTGTGAAACATGTTTTTACTACAATTGGCAAGCCTGTCGGCCATCTTGCTTTTGTGTAGGGTTGTTGGAAATTTGGTTGGATTTTTCATAAAACAAGGTAATTTTTTATTTCAAAATTATACTGAAGTGAAAAACAATTGATTTATCTTTATCATACCATTTTTAGATCGAAATTTTGATTTCAAATGTAGTAGTTTGAGGGCTAAACCTCCGAAGTTTTCCGCACGGCGGAAGTGCTATAGACAAAATGGCGGAAATGATAAGACCTGGCATTACTTCAAAGATAAAATATGCCAGGGCTTATAGATAGGACTAGTATAGGCCCTACTTTCCAAAGATCCTTTCATTTGTGACCCATCGCGCTAAAGGAAACGTTCTGAGAAGTGAGAAACGCGTTGATCCTGCGCAGTCCTCGCAGATTGACTAGGGTCGAATCTTTTCACTCTATTGTGCGTCATCTGTTTGACGCCTTCTTAGTTAGATCTGTTTCTGGAAATTTGGATTTGTGGACTTAATTCGTATACAAGGAGCTATTAGCATCATGTGAGAACCTCGTATGACGGGTCACGTTTTAATTTTATACAAAACGCGAAACCTTACGACAGTAGTCAGACAGTGCATATTTCATAGACTTACCAGAGAAGAAAACTTTCATAGTACAGGAGCATTTGAGCCGTGATCTGCCAAACATTATTGACAGAAGCTATCATAGATTACTGCTCGGTCGATGTGTGTCGAATGCAGCATGGACTGGTGCGACATTGTCATGCGGAAAAAAGTGCATGTACATCAGTCCTCACTTAGGTATCGCTACAATATCTTTTATAAGAAATCTTTGTAGTACGGTGCATTGTGTAATTCTGTTTGATGTAAGTGAAAGAGGTTTAAATCAAATGGAATCGTAAAAAGGATAAGTAGACATCCCCAAAAAAGTTTGATGGACAGCCGTGGGCCTTAAAATGAACTTTATATACTCAGCGAAAGAACTAACGCATCACTTTTTAAAATCGCATAACTTCTTTATTGTCAAAGATTTAGATTTATAATTTGGCAAATGTTTATCCCACAAGTTTCTGCACTCATTTATAAGACAACTTCTAAGTTTTCTTTTTTATGTGACCGCGTCATACCAAAGGAGACCAAAACAGTTTTTCGGCTCCTGTAACTTGTGATCTTTTTCAACCATTTTTGTTTGAATTGATTTTGAAAGCTGGTTTATTGTGAAATTAAAGTCTGAAAAAATCAATTTTCTATCTAACATAACAAGGGCTGTTCCGGGACAACGTAGCTCGCATAGACGCACCTTTTTGAAAAAAAATGTCAATTTTTCAAGGTCAAGGTCACAAGGTCAAATTTTATAGTGTCAGGTGAAAGGTCTTGTTGGGGCCTGTCTATGTGTGAAATATCAAGACTGCATCTTATACAGTTCATAAGATATAGACCGATACGTTTTTGTCTACGTAACCTACGTCGCCGTCGACGCCATCAAAGACACCAACGGCACTAGTGATGTAACAATGCCTCTGTGGGAATACATTACGCGCCCATAAAAATGTTAAAGCCGTCGGTTTGATTTTTGAAGGGTAACTTGTATAAACAGAAACTCTTTCAGCCAATACAAAAGGTTTGAAAGTTATGCGTGAATTTTTCATTTTAATCAAATTTCAGACTTTATGAATTTTAGAATTAAGGGTGTCCTTATTAAAAGTTCAATATTTTACAAGATACTGTAACATTTACTATGAAATTTCATAGATATCTTATCAAATGGTGGTAGTCAGCATGTGCAAATTTTGAAGGTATTCCGTAGATTCGTTAAAAAATATTAACAAAGATCTGAGTGATGCGTTAGCAGTTTTGCCGAGTATATATAACGTCATAAAAGTTATGTTTTTATTTAACGCGTTCTTCTTTAGTTTCCCCATATAATTTCGTGTTCACATAATTATCACATCAATGGAAACTTTTATGATTATTATGTTGTCCGTATCTGATCTCCCCATATTACACATTTGTTGATTGATTGAAGCAGAAAATCCTGAGTTATCTGCCCTTGAATGTAAAAAATAAGTGTTTTATCTTTTTGTTCACTATATCATCTACAAATTTTGAAACGTCTTGACAAAACCTTGATAAAAAATTGGTCATGACAAGACCTTGCATGGATGTATCTTTCAGCTTGATCTGAATCTCACATCTAGAGTTATGAGCCCTTGAAATCGACAAAAACTACCGTTTTTCACTCTATCTTCGCCATAATAGCAACAAATCGACTGCTGAACGCAATACTGTTCTAAGTCACTTTTTGGCCAAAATGAGTTTTTGTCATCAATGTTTGTGTTTATCAAAGGTGCATATACTGACAAAATTTTAGAGTTGAAATCAAGAAGATTTTTGAGATATTCAATAATTCCATAAAAGTCTATCTCAATTGTTAAAATCCATTCCCTGCAATACTAGTCTAAGTTGACTTGGACCAGTATTGCATTGAAAAAATGTACAAAACTCTACCAAAGTTTGAATGCAATACTAATCTATGCATCTAATTTTGTATTTGTTATTGGTTGTTCAGAGCCAAATCTAGTTCACTTACTTATTAACTTTGATATATAACATAGTATCATCATCATGATGTTTTCAGAACGACTATTCGTATAATGTGGTGAGGGCTATTCTAGTCACCCAGGCATCGCTGTTAGCGTAATGCTTTGGTAAAGTTTTCACATGCACATTTTTCAAATCTCTGTTTCTACTAATGTTAATACTCTGAAACTTTGCACATGACTCTGTGACCATAATATCAGCCTCTAGGCAAAGATTCATCACTCTAACATATAATTTAGTTGAATTTTAACCCTTACAGACTTTCATAATTATATCTGTGATAACATTTTTTTCAGTAACAGCTATTGCTTTCAAACTTTGCACATGCTCCTGTGACCATGATATCAGGCTCTATGCAAAGATTTGTTACTCTGGCATTTAATCTAATGGAATTTAACCCTTTTCAAGCTTAGAACTTTTCAATATCTAGTACTTGATAGTTGTGTTTGGCTGTCAGGAGACAGCTCTTTTTATACATAGTTCTATGAAGAAATATACTAGGCAAGGAAAGCAGTCACAATGTTAAACAAAAATTTTCACTTTCATTTTTGTATGCATAAAACTTAATAATAATTTCCACTTGAGTTCTAATCTTCCTCAAGTACACTTTTAAGAGGAATCATCCTGGTTCACCAATAAGCATATTCAAGGGCAAATTAATTTGAAATATGCAAGAAATAGTGTAAGGTTATCAAACAAAATATGTTTTTATAGGTGCCATTTGACAATTTCCAGTAAACCTCAAAAGTGATTAACAAGGAGCAATAAAGCTTTAGTGAACTCTCGTAATTAGCTAAAGTAACAGGGACGAGTAAATAATAGTACTATTACTCTGGTATGCATCTAAGCAGAATATTCTTCCTTTAACTGACTTACAATATTGAATCATTGAAATCATTATATCAAGACAAGACTGATTTTATCTCAGCAGAGATCTGCAAAATGACAAATGATAAATAAACAAGAGGACCGTGATGGTCCGAAATCGCTCACCTAAAGATGATACTTTGCTATTTCTACTTTGATTATACTGAAATTCAGATTCATCCAAGATCCTCCAAGATCTTATGGTCACCAACATTCTTTCCAAGTTTCATCTTGATTGGTCAATATTTCTGGTTGATATAGCAAGGTGGAGATTGCATCATGGGATGGATAACAACTACATACAAAATAAATCTCGATTCTGGTAAGATATTTTGCAATAACTTCCTTATTTTCTGCATTGATTTTCAAATGGTTTGTTGCATGTACCCGCCTTATTTGTTTTTTATCGGATAAATAGCTTATAAGAAAACTCTAGGTAATTTTCCCAAAATATTGTCCAAACCGACCAGAATGCGAATTGGAAACAACTTCGACCAAATTAATCCGACTTCGGATAAGAATTTTTGCAATAACTTTCTTAATTCTGAATCAATTTACAGAGCCCTTTCCTTAGATGTATGACATATTTTTAAAACGTCTTGTACTTTTCCCAAAAATAGATCCTAACTGACCACAAAAACGATCTAAATTTTTTGTCGTTTTTCTGGTGGGTTGGGATCGATGTTTTCGAACAAGAGCTGTCTGAAGACAGCGCGCTCGACTTTCTAAGTTGCTTAGTATAAAGGGGGCATAACTCCAAATATAGTGGAGCCAGGATCATGGGCCCTAATAGTAAGGTAGAGGGTGTGATGGTGAATAAGTATTTCAAGTTTGGGTTGAATCCCTTTGATAGTATGGAAGTTATTGATGTTTGAAAAAACTTAAACCTTTGTTGCAACGCCGACGCCAACGCCAACACCAACGCCAACGCCGACGCCCGGGTGACAGTATAAGCTCTCATTTTCTTCAAAAAGTCGAGCTAAAAAGTACAAGGATTCCACAAACAATTCATATACCGGTATCTGAGAAAAGATCTCAATAAGTCAGGGTACATGCAACAAACCACTTTACTATTGACGCAAACATGAAAAAGTTATCGCACAATTTCTTACCTGAAGCGGGGCAAATTTGTCCTTATATGGTACCCATCCCATAATGCACAATCTCCACCGTGAGAGTGATAGCGTGTACACAAAGTTGAAAACTGCAATTTTGTCATATTCAAGGACAGATAACTCATGAAGTTCTACTCTGATTATGCTGAAATTTTAGTCTTGTGGTCACCAACAGTGTTTCCAAGTTTTGTCTTGATTGGTCATAACTTGTAGTTGTTAGAGTAGAAACAAAGTCGAAAACGCAATTTTTGTAAAATTCGCAGCCACATCATTGACTCATGACTTTCCAGACCAATCAAATTGAAAATCAAACTCATCTGATATCTTATTGTCACTGAAGTTGTGTCCAAGTTTCGTCTTGATTGGTCAATAATTCAAGGTGTCTTAGAGTGTAAACAAGGTCGAAAACAGCAGTTTTGTCTAATTCAAGGACTGATAAACATAACTTTAAAATAAAAGACGAACACATCAGCTTAATATCATTAACAACATTGTGTCATTGTGTCTTAACCCTTTCTCAAACAAGACCTGGTTTTTACGTCCCCTATAGAAATGGCTTGGGAAAACATTGAGACAAAAGAAGAAACTGCTGATACCAGTTTCTCCTTATGTCTCAATAATTTATGTGTCATATTGTACACAAATTCTATCTTAAACAAGTTCCATTTGTCGTCTGCAGCAGCTTTTGAAATGAAAATTTTGAAAATTTGCCGTTTTGGAAAAGTTAAATGGCCAATAATTAAAGATGCTAGAGTGTAAATATAGTCGTAAACAGCAATTTTGTCCAATTCAAGGGCGTATAACTCATAACTGCAAAATGAAAGTCAAACACATCCGAGATAATATCATTAAGAACATTTTGTCCAAGTTTCGTCTTGAATGGTCAACAATTGCAGATGCAAGAGTGTAAACAAAGTCGAAAACAGTGGAAACCGCAATTATATCAAATTCAAGGGCAGATAACTCATGACTTTCTAATCCGATCAAAATGAAACTTTACTGATATCAAAATGGTCCTCAATGTTTGGTCCAAGTGTTGCCTTGATTGATAAGTATTTGTAGATCTTAGAGTGTAAACAAAGTCAAAACTAGCTATTTTTGACGTTCACGTACAAAGTTTCAGAGCAATAAGCTCGAGAACAGAAATCACACTTGCAGGTTAAAACATTACCAAAGTTAACACCGATACAAACACCAACACTGACACTTGGTTGACCAAACTAAACCCCATATTCTATGAATAGTCATGCTAAAAATGCTTGGTAAAAGAAGGGCATAACCAATTTCTTATTTTGCCTCAATATCTTCTGTGCGTAATTGTACTTAAATCCTCTCTTCACTGCACGGAACATCCATTAGGTCATTGCTGCAGTGTTCAAATAAAATCACCAAACTATTTTGTTGTTTGGGAAAGGGTTGCACTAATCTATGTTGCTTACAAACTAGTGCAATCAAAGAAGAATAAAACATAGAATAGTATTGCAGTCAATAATTTTGTCTCATTTATTCAATTTTTGCATGCAATATTAGTCTATATCAACTTGGACCAGTATTGCATTCAAATTCTGACTTCAAAACTGCTGGTATTTGACTGCAATACTAAGCTAAGTCAACAAAATCATATTTCTCTTTTATCATTAACTTGAATGAAAAATGTAATAAATATAATTTAATCTTGTCTATCAGATTATATAATATCAAAAATTCAGATCATTTCATTCAGTTTTGACAAAATGAGAATGTTTTTTCCTTCTCCTGAAAAATGATGAAAAATGACTTAGACTAGTATTGCGTTCAGCAGTCGAAATGTTGACCAATTATAGCAAAACTTTTTTGCAAAATGTTGGTGACTGTAGGACTTTGCTTCAGATAATCTTTTTGTACAATTGCAATTTCATGTCTAGAGTTATGTGCGACAAAATTTCCATTTTTGACTTTATTTTCCCTCTTTCAGCCACAAATATTGACCAACTGAAACAAAAGTTAGACAAAACATTAATTTTGTGAATATAAGACCTTGCATAAGTGGAATATTAGCTTGGTCGAAGTCTTGCATACATAGTTATGGGCCCTGGAATTGGACAAAAATTTCCTTTTCAACCATTTTTTCTCTATAATTACCACAAATATTGATCAATTATGACAAAACTTAAACAAAATGTTGTTGACTCTAAGACTTTATACATGTGATTCTATTTAGCTTGATCGGACGCAAACAGTCGGAGTTATGTGCCCTTGAATTTATCAAAATAACAGGTCTACAATTTCTGTTGCCTCTTATATCCACAAAATTAATCGACGAATTGAGCGAAATTTTGGACAGAAATTTGGGTACTATAAGATCTTGCATCAGTGTGATTTTTAGCTTGATCGAAACGTAACATCCTGAGTTATAAACCCTTGAATTTGACTTAATTCGCTTTTCTGTCTTGTTGTTACTATAACAGCCAACACTATGGACTAATTAAGACGAAATTTGGAAAAAATATTGGTGACCATGGGATCTTGCTTAAGAGCGATTTTTAGCTTGATTGGAATCAAGCATTCAGAGTTATGTGCCTTGGTTTAGACAAAATTGCATATACGGCTTTATTTTAGCCACAAATATTGGTCAATTATATAAAACTTAACTTTAAGACCTCTCAAACATGTGATTGTTTAGCTTAATTGGAACATCACAGCTAGAGTTATGTGCCATTGAATTTGACAAAATTGCCTTTTCGAGCCACAAATATTTACCAATTTAGACGAAACTTTTAAGAAATGGGAAGCTTGCGTAAGGGCGATTGTTAGCTTGATCAAAATCAAACATTTAGAATAATTTGCTCTTGAAATTTTACAAAATTGCATTTTAGCATTTTTTCAGTGTAACAGCTACGCATATTGACAAATAAAAAGAATACATTATGTTAATGACTATAAAAGCTTGCATCAGTGAAATTTTCATCTGAATAGCAATGTCACGTCTAGAGTAATGTGCCATTGAATTTTTCAAAATTGCCGCTTTCAACAAAATTTTGACAACGTGTTTTGGACCATCTGATCTTGCATATGTGCATTTTTATTGATCGGAATCACACATCTAAAGTTGATATAAGCCTAGAATGGGAAATTGCCTTTTTTACTTTTCTTTCACTATAATAGCTACAAATATAAACCAATCAAAACAAAACTTTACTGAATTGTTTGTGCATGTTTTGTCATTGACCCGTTTAATGTTCTGATTCTTAAAGTTCAGTTTATTGAATAAGTATAATGGCCCAACGTTATATAAACAAAAAAAAATACTTACCAAACCCACCACTTTCTTCCTCTGTGATTTGATCATGCGCATTTTTAAATGTCATGAGATTTAGTTTTTCATCAAGGTCTAGCCTTTGCCTTACATTTTGTGGGACCTAGATTATTATTAATGCAATATCTTGAGCTCTACGTGGATTTTTTTCGTCTGATAGAATAAAACACCACGATTTGCCCACCCTCCAATCTTTATCTCTCTATTGCAGTCTTAGTACAATACACAATGTCACGATTTTTTGTTTTTCTATATTGTCCGGCCTTTGGCTAATATTCTGTGACAATTCAATTATTTCAAATGCAATATCTCGAGCTCTAACTCGAATAAGAGCTTTTTGAGCTTTGCTTATAGAGCAACCTCTAAATATGACAATTGCCGAAAAATCATTATGCCAATCGATGTGTACTATTCCTGTAAATGTACATGTAAAATTTTATAAAGGTATGATGATTATTACAAAAGTTATGCCCATTTGTAAAATTACGGGTTCGAAATTTTGTAAATTTAAGTCACCATTTTTCCTATTATTTTTAATTTTACAGCTGTCCATCAAAGTTAAATGATTAGAGCAATGTCTTAAGATCATGAAAACGTATGATGGAAACCTCTTTCACTTACATCAAGCAGAACCTAAAAAATGGACATAACGCACAATACTATTGGTTGGTTTTTGAACTTATTACAATATTGTTTAATACTGCTATTTTTAAAGAATATCCTTTGTGTGCCTAATTTCAAATTTAGACCATGCCATAGGTAAGAAAGCGGTGTTAAAAAGTATTAGAATGCACGTTTGGAAAATAAGATCGATTTCTTTTAGCACTGTTTGCTGAAAGGAATGAAACATAATCATGGCAAGTTTTATAATATTTCAGGTAGCGAATGTGTACAGGGACCCTCCACCAACTATACCGGTAGACGGACATGTACAGTATCCGGACGTGCGTGTAAGCGATGGGACACCCTGGTGAACACTAACTACACGGACCCGACCCTGTATCCCGGAAACTCCACGGCTGATGCGGCAAACTACTGCCGGGATCCCGGTGGGACACATGGATCTCCCTGGTGTTTTACGGTAGATGGGCCGGACGACTGGGAAACATGTGACGTTCCAAATTGTGCAGGTAAACCCATTTCTATACATTCTAGAATTTGTACAGTTTCTTCATTTAAACACGTGACGGGTATCAGAGAGCAACATAAATTCTCGTATATCTACATTTGAGCACAGTTTAAAATTCCATGAGGTACCGGTAGGCTTATTTTGTATGAACCATCATTACTTAACTAGTACGATGCATAGATACATGGAATTAAGATGTTAGATTTATTGGGGTTATACGCCGTTTTCAACTGTTATGGTCATATCACGGCGGCTGGAGCACATAACCAGGGCTTCCTGTTATTTCTCATACCAGTACTACCACAACACCCTAACCGAGCCTCCAACTGCTCGCCCATTGATACCAAATCATGGAATTAAGATGTTACCACCATTGTCGTGTGTTATCTTTCAACATTTGCTTTTAATTTCAGGAATGACCATGGGTCAGGGAACATGTCTAAACAGTAAGTGGTTATTTCGTAATTTTATCTTTGTTTTAACATGAGATGTATATAAAATGTAACAATTAGCTGTAGTAGGTACATTTGCGTATAGCCCGGTCACGTTTAATGGTACATGTTTTCGAAATTTACCTATGCGCAATTAACACACTATCTAACTACTGTATTTTTGCATGCGATGGTGCGTTCGAATCTTGCAGGTGTGTATTGTTTGACCAAATTTACCTGAGACTCATCGTTTTCCGTAAGCGTATTCCGGCATTCATCGGCGTATTCGATAGTTTCCGCGTGTTTATACCCTGCGCTGTGAAAACCGTTAGCTTTATTTCTGCATGATCTCATTGAACAAAGAACTAGCGTAGTGGAAAGACGCTGGACTTTCATATACAGAGACTCAAGATCGAACCCAGCATTTTACTGATGAAACTTTTGTTAAACTCTTTTTCTTTCTTTTTTTCCTATGAAATGGAATACTTAATTAACGTATTAATTTATTGATTGATGAAATACACATTTTTTTTAAATTTCACAATAACTACTTCACTAAATATCTTTTCCTTTTTTATCATAATCTTTATTCGTTCGTTTATCATTTAAAATCTTCCCTTGAATGTTGCTGATGTGTTGGTCTCTCGCAGCTTCTCTGGATTCAAAAAGACTTTGACCCTGCTTACTCCAATTGTATTGATTGTTAAGCGAGGAAAAAGGTTCTGGGTTCCTCAGTTGTCTAAAAAAAGTTGTAACATCAGCAAACACGTTTTTACATTACTTGTATCTAAACGGTTTCGACATTTCTTGAATGACTACTTAAAGTGAACTGGTTGAGGTTTACAAAATGTATACATGCATTTGAAAAAAAAAAATCAAATGTTGAAAGTAAAAATATTTAAAAAAAAAGCACTACTGGGATTCGAACCACGGACATATAGTTTACAGAAGTGTCGCCTTACACACTAGGCCACTATTATTCGGTGGTTATTACGAAGTGTATAACAGTACTTATACAGATTATAGTCCCGATGTAGAAAATACGGAAAGACCCGAATATTAAACGGAATATGCAAGGAGTCTCAGTTCAATCTGGTCAAACAATAATATTCAAACCAATGCATGCAAAGTTGCATTGAAAACAATGTAGATCCATGAACTTCATAAGTGGATAGATGCTAGTTTAGAGAAGTGCGGTGTTCAAGAACCGTTACTTTGCCGATCGTATTTTTGGAGTTATTGTTCTTTGTTGATTTTCAAATAAGATATTTGTACGGCGCATAACTCAATAAAATTTATGCACGTTAGAATCATGAAACTATAGGTAGATATTGTCCAGCAAGATTAACCCTTTCCCGAAAAAGACCTGGTTTTGACGTCTCTAATAGAATAGGCTTGGGAAAACATTGAGGCAAAAGAAGAAACTACTGATGACCAGCAGTTTCTCCTTTTGCCTCAATATTTTCTATGCTATATTACACAAATCAAATTGTTTTCAATCTTAATTTTGTCGTCTGCAGCATCCTTCATTTCGGAACACCTTGATTTATATCGTTTGGGAAAGGGTTAACCCGGGACATCTGCATATGTAATGACCCCACTTCGGCAATGTTGTGTTTAGACGCTCTACCTACGGACTTTGCACACGAAAATTAAGTTGTCCCGGGTTAATTTGGGTGGACAATAGATCTCTTTACGGAGAAATACAGTGCCAAAATATGTGACACTCTGTCAATCATAGTAATGGAGTTTTTGCCCTTTGTTGAATTTCGTACTTGATAAAATGCTACAATTGGACTGCTTCAATTGTTAGATGACTACATCAAAGGTAGGCATTGAGGGGGCAAATATGTGACCCGTCACACTAAAAGGGACCTTATCCGAACTCCAAAAATCCAAATTTTGACAAACTTGACAGACTCGGTACAGGTCAACCAGATCTCGTATGCGAAAATTGAACATATAGTTAGATAGGGAAAACATTCTAGACTTCTAGAAAATTACATAAAAGTGAAAAAGGTCGGCCCTAGTCTGGTTGCGCGGACTGCGCAGACAGGCTAGGGTCGATATTTTTCACACACCCGATAAGGTCCCTTTTAGCTTGACGGGTCACATATATATTTTACAAACATTTTCTATTTTCCTCTAGATTATTGTGGAGACCCGGACAAGACAGTAGTATCAGACCACATCTGTGCACATGCGTACGTACCCCCTCACGACAGAAGTGCCGGGTCCACCATGCAGATCAAGTGTCACAGTTTATTACTCGGGATAAACTCCAACATTTCATTCTGCCCGGTGATGGTGTGTAGGTCAGACTCGTTCTGGTCCGGAACAGCGCAAATAGGATGTGGGGGTAGGCGAATAATTATACACTTGAAGTAGAGTAATACATTTTAGCGATAACTATGACATACATTGCAATAGATTAGTTAGGAACAAAAGAACATCCGAAACACACATCAGACATGAAAGTTATGTTGATATTGACCGCGTATTTGATCAGCTTGGCAGCTTATGTTGTGTAAGCTACGAAGCTTATACAAGCAAATTTAGGTCCATTATTATTTTCGATTTAAATGAGCACGATCTTGTAAAAGGGTACTATAGGCCTACATTATTTTAGAAAAGTACATTTCCAGAAATAATATAATGGTAAAATACATTTTAATAGTGATCCATTTTGGTAACTTGCAGTTGCTACAGGTAATGAAGAAGCGATCAGAGAACAAGATGAATCTTGATCAGACTGCGTATACACGCAGGCAGATATAGATCCATGTTGGTGTCAAATTCTTAAAAGATTTCGGGCCCCAGATCCTGAATTGTATCTATGCGATCTATTCTTTTTTGTTTTTCAGCGAACGAGTGTTACAATGATGGCCAGGCTGACGTATATACTGGCCGTAGATCGTGCACTGTGAGCGGACTGGCCTGTCAAAGTTGGGACGACATTTCACCACATAACCATACATACTCACGTAAGTTGTTGACTGTTATCACATTTAGTTCTAGATAGGTTAGATAGGTTGTACGGATTTAACACTCTTTCAATTGCTAAGGTCATACTGCCGAGGCTGTAGCACAAAACCATGTATTCATGTCGTTTCTCTCACCAGTGCTACATAACACCCTTTCCAAGCATCCAGTGAGTAGATAAACATAAAACATGTAAAAGAATATCATGTGGGAAATTTCCGTAATGCTAGGTTCCCTCTGCCGGTCAGATCAACCCTTTAATATTAACAGAGTACTGAGAAATGCGTTAACTCCTGAGTACAGTTTCGTTAATGCATACCAATAAAAGTCCGGAAATATTAATTCTATGCATTTATAATACATAATTAATATGTATTTGAACCAGGATCTGGGAAAGGGTCCCTCGTGGCTTTTGAGCCCAACATGGTTCCAGATCAGCCTGCGTATACAAGCAGTGAGATCATAAACCATGTCGTTCTCCAATAGCTTCCTCGTGATCTTTAGCAACCGTAAGATAGCAGCATAAATCTCGGCCACTCTGCCACTAGGCACAGAAAGAGCTTAAAGTGACATTTCAGAATTTTTTGTCATAAATTTTACTTATATTTTTATCTGAAAGAGCATATTTCCTTATGAAAATTCTGAAAATTTCAAGCCAAAATATTGCGCCGTTTACGAGATATTTGTATTTTTGTGTTAAAATTGAACAAATTGTTGTGGACAACAGTTCGGATTTATATGCAATTTATCGATTATGTCTCAACTTTAAAGGGCGACGGTAACAGATGGTCTAATTGCAAAAAAAGAAATTTTTTGAAAAAATATGCAAAACTTTTGTGTTGACCACCTCGGGATGGTTAATAATATGCGATTCAGACAGAGAATGAGCCGAAATTACAAGACAGATAGCTGAATTTAGGGAGAATCCAAGCCTAAATTCAACCCCATCACTGATGGGGTTAGAATTATTTTTAAATTGTTGCGCATGCGCATACAGCGCGGACCATGATTCAAACGAGATTCATACTTAAATTTCAATATGACGTCATCATGTATGTTGTGACGTCATTTAAGAAAGTCGCATGTCCTACTGTTTTGACCTACTTTCGACATCGCTTCATGAATTTGGTATCAAATTGCGAAAAAATGAGTCGTTGCTTCAATAGTTTCTCGTAATCATTTAATCAGGTCATATAAAGCTTAAAAAGTGTACATTTCGTTTGTATTTGACAATTTTTGGGTCCAAATCTGGGAAATAGTAGCTTTAAATGCGTGTTTCTCGCTTATTGGCAACAACTTAAAAATACTGATAGTATTTATACTCATTAGAATAACCAATCTTGGCATGAAGACATATTTTAAAAAATTAAAATCGGAATGAAATGTCCCTTTAACCTTTTCCAAAACAAGACCTGGTTTTGACGTCCCTATAGAAAAGGCTTAGGAAAACATTGAAACAAAAGAAGAAACTGCTGATAACCAGCAGTTTCTTCTTTTGTCTCAATATTTTCTTCACCATATTTTACACAAATTCTGTCTTCAATAACTTCCATTTTGTCATTTCTGGCAGTGTTTGAAGTGGATCACACTGAAATTTGGCCGTTTGGGAAAAGGTTAAAACATGGCGGTCTCAAATGCTATAGGGGACGTTTTTTCCAGATCCTGACTCATCTATTTTTCAGTGCCCGGTGTGGGAGCTCACTGTAGAGACCCAAACAACGAGCAGAATGAACCCTGGTGTTTTACAATAGATCCCGGTGTGCGGTGGGAGGTGTGTGGGGTACCCGAATGCTCAAGTAAGATATTCAAATAACTTCACAAAATTTCTTTTCATCCATTTCCACATTATGTGTAATAGTTCGTATATCATTTTGAATATGCTGTGGACAATAAAATGATTTGATTTTGATTTGACACCAGGAAGAGGGACTTTTAATTGGTAATAATAAACGTTATTTAATTGGTAATAATAAACGTTATGAGAAAAGATGAATTTGCTCAAAATGAGCAATTTCTTTTTTTCCCATGATATTTTTAATTCATTCACAATTATTTGGATAAACACTGTTTCAAGTTTCAAGGTTTACCAATACTTATATAATATACCACTACAGATTCAAATTATTCTGTGGAGAAGCCTGGAAATGTAGAAGTTAATATTGCAA
The DNA here is from genome assembly GCA_963680895.1 of Fragum sueziense. Classification (NCBI taxonomy): domain Eukaryota; kingdom Metazoa; phylum Mollusca; class Bivalvia; order Cardiida; family Cardiidae; genus Fragum; species Fragum sueziense. Next base: position 47,305,705 of record OY804592.1, read on the forward strand.
AAACAAAATAAGATTATGATATCCAAAAACAATCATTAAAAATAACGTATTACATGATTCATTTGACATGGCACTGACTTTTACGCAAGACTTGTTCATATTCGGCAAATAGCCCAACACATATCAAATATACTTAAGGTAGAATACCAGTAATGTGATTTTGAGATTCATAAAACATCGGCTTTTTTTTCGAGCGTCATCGTTACGTATCTGAACCTATTCGGGCGCGGTCGTAAACATTCGGCGGTGGAGAGTTCCACCGCCGAATGTTTTCGATCGCGAACGAATAATTCCGAAGTCGTGCGAATCTCATTAGGGGTGGACTATCTTAAATCTTTGTACAAAGTTATGTGAAGAATGCAAGGAAATGTTATTGAAATGATTTACTATAATTAGGAAACAGCCATGGTGTAGAAGTTTTTTTTTTTTTAATAACAATTAAAGTTTATATGTGCCATGTTAATAAAACCCTATAATATTGAATGTAAATGATCTATTCCAGATATAACGATCGACTATGGAACCTGTACACCTCCGCGTATGTATATACCATGCTTCTTAATTGTTGACCAAACCCTTTGTTGTAGGTAATCATTGGTATCGTCTCGTCGAGACAATTCAAATGAGTACCCCCATCAAAGAGTTTGGAATTGAAATAACAAATTCAAAATGTCTATATCTCCTTTTGCTTGCTCTATCACTAGGTATGAAAGCATCGCTACGCTGATTTTCAACGAAAACCTCGTAACTGCAGCTTAAACCAAGCTGCAGTTACGACGTTTTTGTTGAATAGCGACGACAATCTACATTTGAAATAATGCAAAGCTTTCATAAATATAGGTGAAGTGTATTTGTATTTCTGAAGCTGTATACGATACAACATCACGGCACAGCCCACAATAAATGGCCTGGCAAATCATCTCTATCGATTAGCGAGAGATGATCTGCCTGGTCAGTTATCGTCCGGTGTAAAAGGACAAATTATATATTAAAAGAATACAGAGGGTCTACATGCCATTTAAAGGGAAACAGCTTTTGTAGTGTGTTGCTTCTGCTTTTGCAAATTAAAATACAACTGAAGTTATATTTTCATTTTTGTTGCCGCTTGTGCTGTGCTAAACATTAATTTCCTCTGGCCGCTTTAAATATTCTAATCTGTAAAATGATAGATGTGATTCAGGCAATATACGCCCATTTAATTGGGCAAAATCATTTTAAATAAGAATCATTTGATCATATATTATACACCTATTTTGTATGAACTTGCCGTAGATGATAAATAATGTACCAGAGCCATAGATTAGACGGACTAAATACGCTCTTAATTTTGGTATATCAAATCCAAACCCTTTGATGCAGGTATTTATTTTAATGAGTATTCCCAAGTTAGGGTGGGTTTGATTAACAACAATGAAAAGCAGCATTTTAATGCCAATACCCCTGTACATCTATATGTAGCTCCCGGGTTCGATACCCGGCCGCGGCAAATACCCTTAAAGGGCTTTCTGACAATAATGCCACCAATCAATGGTTTGGTATCGTGAATCTATGTGGGGGATCAGCTGGAGGCTCGGTTAGGGAGTTGTGGTAGTACTGGTATGAGAAACAACCAGAATACATGGTTAGGTGTTCCAGCCGCCGCGTTATGACCATAACAGTTAAAAACGACATGAAACCCCAATAAACCAAACCAAACTATCTCTAGTTCTATTCTAGTTCTATATTACCATAATGTCACTTGCTATCCTATTCTTCTGAGATACATATGCGCTGTTATTATGAATTTAAGGAATGCTTGCTTGCTGCATATTTTAATTTGCTCCCAGTCATTTTCAACAAACAAAACTGCTTGTTTTATGCTGCTATATACGTCCCGATAAATGACCTGGCAGAGCATCTCTGGCTAATAGCTAGAGATGTTCTGCCAGGTCATTTATCGAGACCTATACTATCATCATTTATTTGCTGCTTCTCCAGCTACGGTTGCCCCTACGACGACAACAACAGTACCCGCTCCCGTATTTCCAGGTAAGATGAAACATCGTCGTTTTACTTCGAAACCATCATAACTATAGACTATTAAACCCTTCCCCAAACAAGACCTGGTTTTGACCCCCCTGATAGTAAAGGATTGAGGAAACATTGAGACAAAAGAAGAAACTGCTGATAAACAGCAGTTTCTCCTTTTGCCTTAATATTTAATATAATTATGCTATATTTTACACAAATCTGATATTTATCAATGTCCATTTTGTTGTTTGTGGTGGCTTTCGAATGGAACAACCCGAGATTTTGTCATTTGGGAAAGGGTTAAAGCTGTATGTACGATGTTCTTGGCGAAAAGCTATTTTAGGCTTATGATAGACTGAAACACAAAGTTTATCTCTTTACCAAACGGCACATATTTATGGTTATCTAACTTTGTATGTGATCCAGAAAACACAATGTGGCTTTGAAATATGTATTTTGTGAATCGAAAAGTATTAAAAGAATGCTGGTTACAAGCATTATCTTCTTTCCCTGCATTGCTTTGCAAAATTGCACTTCAAAGTAACGTCTCGTTTTGGGAAAGGTTAAAGAGGAATAACTACACCAGTTGGTTAAAACAATTACATAACAATTAGATAAGAAAAAAAACATTACAATAGGTATGCTTTATGAATTCCAGGCTTTTGTCTTTTTATTTTTCAGGCTACATATGGGCGTTTTTTTTAATTATTTACAAAAGTAAACTTATTGCTTTATTTTACAGCTTTCGGACTTTCAGATATTCTTTGTGGGGAAAATAATAAGTAGCGCCCGCAGTTTGAGTATGTACCCCCGTTTAAATATTCCGTTGTACTTGCTCCAGCAGGACATATATGCATTTCTTCGGTGTTATTGCAAAGCCTCGTAACTTCAGTTTTAATTAAGCTGGGATTACGAGTTTTTGCAATAACACGGACGATTTTGGTGTTTGCAACCCATTGCTTCTATTTCTCTAAAGCTACCATTTCATCAACAGGCGTTGCCATACCAAGTGAAAAATACAAACGAACGCAGACAGATACGACGGGCTTCGCTTTACTTTATACATTATCTTCCACCGTGTCCAAGCGGCGATGTGCACAGCAATGCAGCCAACATTCACAGTGCATATTCTTCACGGTGGAAATGGACAGTACGTGTACGTTATACGAACAAAATGCATTGGATTTAACTTTGTTGCCTTGTGCATCGACTCATAAATGTTATTTTCACGAGAGTTTACCCCTTTCATAGTAAATGTGTAGGCCTAAAATTAATTCAACGCTGTTTTTTCTTCCTCTATTTTTTTCTCTTTTTTTACCAAACGACAACGCGAATGAGGTTATAATTAAAGGTTAGTCTAATCATGAATTAAGTTGACACATTAAGTATGAATTACCTTTGAATAGTTGACGTGGATCAAGTATTAATGTGACATGTACGTTCAGTCATAGTAAATGTCACGAATTTTGTCAAATACTAGAAAAAATATCATAAATGTATCGCAAAGCCTTTATCATATATACATGTCAGGACTGTACGACAAAGGGTGGGAGGGTGGGGTGTTATGGGCGGGCTCAGCCAAAGCTGACCAAAAATGCCAAAAATGTCTTATTTCACACTGAAAATTAAGAGAAAATCCAATTTATCCCCCCACCCAATAATCAGACACAGCGGCTTTAGCCCACCCAATATGAAATTGCTTCCTACGGGCCTACATGTACATACATTGTACCTGTATATAGTCGGATCGGGAAAGAGATGAGAAATAGGGGAAAGATGATGTCGGGATGCTAAGGGAAAGGTTTTGTTTGCTCGATAAATGACATTTTTCACATAAAAAACTTTACTTTTTTAATCATACAATAAAATAATCTGTCAATCTATTTACAGCCAATAACAGCATGATTGTACAAAAACAAAATGTACTCATTACGAACCTGAAAACGTTTGTCTTTCTACAAGAAGAATACAAGAAATTGTTCATCCATTGTTTGAGGTAGTCCATCCCTAATGAGATTCATGCAACGTCGCAATTTTTCGTGCGACGTCGTTTACATTCGTATTTACATTCTTATTCTTATTCGTATCCGAACCTATTCGGGCGACGTCGAAAACATTCGGCGGTGGAACATTCCACCGTCGAATGTTTACGACGTCGCCCGAATAATTCCGACGTCACTTAAATCTCATTAGGGGTGTTCTACCTTAAGATGTTCTGTGTACATGCTGCTTGCTGTCATAAGCATTTGCAAACAGTAGAATGAATTACATTGAAAATAAGAAAAGTGACAAATCTTAGTTGTGGAAACATCGAGAAAAAGAAAACAAAGTTCATCAGCATTTTCCTCTTGCCAATTCGTTAAATTGTATCATTTACCTGGAAAGTAAAATCACAAAAAACACCTTATGGTACATGTTTACGGTCATATAGGCAGTTTCATAACGAAACTTTTTCAATGCAATGTTGTTTCTGTCTGGTTGAACTTTAAAAAAAATCATAAAATTTTTATCTGGTAAGAGTAAAACATAAACAAGTCATTACATACATGTATACAAATTATGAACATACAGTTTCGAGTATTTATTTCCTTTAAAGTGACATTTCAGAATTTTTTGTCATAAATTTTAATTTTATTTTCATCTGAAAGAGCATATTTCCTTATGAAAATTCTGAAAATTTCAGGCAAAAATATTGCGCCGTTTACGAGAAATTTATATTTTTGTGTTAAAATTGAACAAATTGTTGTGGACAACAGTTCGGATTTATATGCAATTTATCGATTATATCTCAACTTTAAACGCGTGTTTCTCGCTTATTGGCAACAACTTAAAACAAGAGGACCCTGAGGGCCCTAAATCGCTCACCTGAGTAATGTTTTAATAATGCCAAATAACTTTGCATATGTTACACATTGTGGTCCCAGAGAAGAATTTGGCCATGTAGTTTAGGAGGAGATGTCGTTTACAAAAATTGATTAGTTTTATGACATTTCCCATTTTCTGATGCCACAGCAACCAGAGTTTTTCATGGATTTCAATTCTTTTAGCAATTTTCATAAGGGACTACCCAAGGAACATTTCTGCCAAGTTTGGTTGATTTTAACCCAGAGGTTAAGGAGGAGATGTTGTTTAAAGAAGTTAAGTTTTTGTGAAATTTACCATTTTCCAATGCCACGGCAACCAGAAATTTTCATGGATTTCAATTCTTTTAGCAATATTTATTAGGGACCAACCAAGGAACATTTTTGCCAAGTTTGGTTGATTTTAACCCAGAAGTTAAGGGGGAGATGTCGTTTAAAGAAATAGTTGAATTTTTGTGAAATTTCCCATTTTCCGATGCCACGGCAACCAGAGTTTTTCATGGATTTCAATTATTTTAGCAATTTTTATAAGGGACCACACAAGGAACATTTCTGCTAAGTTTGGTATATTTTGACCCAGTAGTTTAGGAGGAGATGTCGTTTAAAGAAATTGTTGAGCTTTTGTGAAATTTCCCATTTTCCGATGCCACGGCAACCAGAGTTTTTCATGGATTTCAATTCTTTTAGCAACTTTTATAAGGGACCACCCAAAGAACATTTCTGCCAAGTTTGGTTGATTTTGGACCCAGAAGTTAAGGAGGAGATGTCGTTTAAAGAAATTGATGAGCTTTTGTGAAATTTCCCATTTTCCGATGCCACGGCAACCAGAGTTTTTCATGGATTTCAATTCTTTTAGCAATTTTTATAAGGGACCACCCAAGGAACATTTCTGCCAAGTTTGGTTGATTTTGACCCAGTAGTTTAGGAGAAGATGTTGTTTAAAGAAATTGTTGAGCTTTTGTGAAATTTCCCATTTTCCGATGCCACGGCAACCAGAGTTTTTCATGGATTTCAATTCTTTTAGCAATTTTTATAAAGGACCACCCAAGGAACATTTCTGCCAAGTTTGGTTGATTTTGACCCAGTCGTTTAGGAGGAGATGTCGTTTAAAGAAATTGTTGAGCTTTTGTGAAATTTCCCATTTTCCGATGCCACGGCAACCAGAGTTTTTCATGGATTTCAATTCTTTTAGCAATTTTTATAAGGGACCACCCAAGGAACATTTCTGCCTAGTTTGGTTGATTTTAACCCAGTAGTTTAGGAGGAGATGTCGTTTAAAGAAATTGTTGAGCTTTTGTGAAATTTCCCATTTTCCGATGCCACGGCAACCAGAGTTTTTCATGGATTTCAATTCTTTTAGCAAATTTTATAAAGGACTACCCAAGGAACATTTCTGCCAAGTTTGGTTGATTTTGACCCAGTTGTTTTGGAGGAGATGTCGTTTAAAGAAATTGTTGAGCTTTTGTGAAATTTCCCATTTTCCGATGCCACGGCAACCAGAGTTTTTCATGGATTTCAATTCTTTTAGCAATTTTTATAAAGGACCACCAAAGGAACATTTCTGCAAAGTTTGGTTGATTTTGACCCAGTAGTTTAGGAGGAGATGTCGTTTAAAGAAATTGTTGAGCTTTTGTGAAATTTCCCATTTTCCGATGCCATGGCAACCAGAGTTTTCCATGGATTTCAATGATTTTAGCAATTTTCAAAAAGGACCACCCAAGGAACATTTCTGCCAAGTTTGGTTGATTTTGACCCGGTAGTTTAGGAGGAGATGTCGTTTAAAGAAATTGTTGAGCTTTTGTGAAATTTCCCATTTTCCGATGCCACGGCAACCAGAGTTTTTCATGGATTTCAATGATTTTAGCAATTTCCATACAGGACCACCCAAGGAACATTTCTGCCAAGTTTGGTTGATTTTGACCCAGTAGTTTAGGAGGAGATGTCGTTTAAAGAAATTGTTGAGCTTTTGTGAAATTTCCCATTTTCCGATGCCACTGCAACCAGAGTTTTTCATGGATTTCAATGATTTTAGCAATTTTCATAAAGGACCACCCAAGGAACATTTCTGCCAAGTTTGGTTGATTTTGACCCAGTAGTTTAGGAGGAGATGTCGTTTAAAGAAATTGTTGAGCTTTTGTGAAATTTCCCATTTTCCGATGCCACGGCAACCAGAGTTTTTCATGGATTTCAATGATTTTAGCAATTTTCATAAAGGACCACCCAAGGAACATTTCTGCCAAGTTTGGTTGATTTTGACCCAGTAGTTTAGGAGGAGATGTCGTTTAAAGAAATTGTTGACGCCGTGACGGACAGACGGACAGACGGACAGACGGACAGACGGACAGACGGACGCCGGACATTGATAGATCACAATACCTCACCTTGAGCACTTCGTGCTCAGGTGAGCTAAAAACTAATAGTATTTATACTCATTACAATAACCAATCTTTGCATCAAGACATACTTTAAAAATTGAAATTGGAATGAAATGTCCCTTTAACAGGAAGATAACTGTGAAATTTCAATGGTTAAATGGTCAATGAAAAAGATAGAAGCATCTTTTCTCGTAGTTTGTGATGTGATTTTTTTACTCGATCTATTTTATGTTTCTTATACAGTTACAAAACGGGACCAATATGTCATCTTTGCAAGCCTCTGGATGCAGAATCTTTGGCTTGCAAAGGTGATGGTATGCATTTAAATACGGATAACTATTGGAATGTTGATCCCATAATATTCTGATCACTTTTGAAGGCAGCATCGAACAAGATCAGCATACTTTTACGTGCTGTTTGACCTTTTCCTTTACTACCTTAAGGTAGAATACCCGCAATGTGCCCATTTCGGGCCGTTTAAAGAGATTTACACGACGTCGGAATTTTAAATTACTGCCACCGAGTTACTTCGACATCGCCCGAAAAATGACGACGTCGACTGAATCTCTATAACGGATATTCGTCCTTAATGTATCATGACAAGTAAAGATTAACCCATTACTGCACAGTGACGTCTTTTGACTCCCTCTCAAGAAAAGGCTTGGGAAAACATCGTGGAAAAAGAAGAAATTGCTTGTGACAAGCAATTTCTTCGTTTCCCACAATGTTTTTACCCAAATATAACAAACAATGCAAAATTTCATTCACTTTAAATTGTTGTCTGCAACATCTTTGAATTTGGACAAATCTAAATTTTTGCCGTTTGGCAATGGGTTGAACTAGATCTATACTTAATTATCTAAGCTTGGTCACACAGTTTTCACAATATAGCACAACGTTTTGGTTTTCTTTTTACAACTTCAGGATTTAAAACAACTCTAACGGCCTCCTCAAATACACTTTGTACTCCTTTTAAAGTCAATGCTGAACACTCGAGGTATCTTATTGCACATAGATTCTTCTTAGTGGCGAGTCCCTGAAGAAAAAATGAATGGGTGGTTGGAAGAAAATAGCTTTAAAAAGTTGATGAAATTTATAACGTTAAATTATGTTGCTGCCTTTCAACAAAAACCTCGTAACTGAAGCTTAAAACAAGCTGCAGTTACAAGGTGTTCGCTGAAAAGCGACGATATACACCTTTAAAACCATAAAGGGTAGACATGATATCATCCGTAATGATCCAAAACCAAATTCGATCGCAGTAAAGGAACGGACAACAGAACAAGCAATCGAGCTAATATTAGGACTAACAAACAAGCGAATGCATGAATGAGTGAATGAATGAATGGATGAATGAAAGAATGAATGAATGAATGAATGAATGAATGAATGAATCAATGAATCAATGAATGAATGAATGTGAATTAATGGATGAATGTGAGTCAAGTTATGAATATATGAGTGTGAATGAATGAATGTGATTAAATGAATGAATGAATGAATGATTGAATTAACGAAATGATTACACATGCAATTATCTTTAAAAAAGATAGTTTAATTAAGACTCATTTTCCTGATTTTAATTGACACCCTACTAAATCAATTAACTTTATTTTCCTGTCACTAACATCTGAATTATGAAATTGTGAAAATAAGGGATTCTCAGTAAGATTTTTTTCTTTGAAAATGAATGTAGGGAAACTTCATATAAGAAGTATTGTTTACTTTAATTCCTTTTCCAAGCAACCGGTACGTTTGATATGTCTATCAGTACATGTATAAAGTTTATATAAAGGATTACAACCAATCATTAGATACCAAACACTTCGGACATCTTCAGGCGTCATCCGTGACAACGGAAATTGACGAATGAAACACTCGTCAATTCACGGGCGTCATCCATAGCAACGGAAATTGACGAGGGATATCTTCGTCAATTTATTTTGCTACGTATGACACCCGAAGATGCATGAAACGTTTTGTAGTTAATGATAGGTTATAATCCTTAAAGCATACCTCATTAGTTGTCACAATAAGCCTTTCCCTCTTCTCCCCCGCAGCTTTGTGTTTATCTATGGTCTGGTACCCGTTTTCACGTAGATCCAGTTTGGTTCCCACTAATACTATTGGCACGTTTGGACAGTGGTGTTTTAACTCAGGATACCACTGGAAAAAGGAAACAGTTTTAAGGTACCGATATACCACCCATCATTAGATGCCAAACTTTTTTTGTAGAATTCCGCTACTAACTTCACAATTTTTCGTGACAACGGAAATTGAAGAGGGTATCCAGCTTATAAAATCCGGACACCCTCCTCAATGCACGTTGCCACGGATGGCGCAAAAGTTGGTTGCGGAATTACACGAAGTGTTAGGTGTCTATTGATAGGTGGTAAACCTTATAGTATAGGCTACACGAAGTCTGAACATGGTCCGTGTTAGTCTTTTTTCAGCGTATTTGTGCAGATCCTGGCTCATACTTTTATGTAATCATTATGGAATGGTTTAGGAATTTGCTGGTGCCTTATGACGAAGTCGTTTATAGAATATACACCGGCAAATCTGTAAGATACATGCACATAGAAAAAGTCTTGTAAAATATTTGGACGAAAGACGAAAATGCAATTTTCATATCACTGTCTTTTTGTACCAGGCAAAACCGACGAAGAATCGTAACACATGTCAACTTTTTTTTTTTTTTTCTTTTTTTTTTTTTTTTTTTTTTTTTTTTTTTTTTTTTAATCTTTATTTACCCAATTTGTACAATAAATAATGCATGTCATATAACAATATATAACAAATTAATGGAATTTCTTAAATAGCATACATGGTATTGTTTTAATACATTGCTAGCGAATCAAAAAAATAATTATCTATTCTTCAAATCTATGAGGAAAGAGTGCAGTAGGAAAAGACGATAGAAGAAATAGATCTATTTTCTGAAATGGGTCTTTAAAACATTTCTGTTCTAGCGTTTTTTAACTATTATATTGAAGATTTCCTCAATAATTATGTCTTCTAGCAATGGATTAAAACATTCGGATTATGCTATCTAGTAGTACACTGATGTATAATTGTATAGTTACCTCAAGCATGTGTAGCTTTACATAATTAATGAATAAGGATAAACAAAGATATATGCTAATTAAAGATAGAAATAAAGAATGTTAGATGATCTTATTTCTTAAGCTTTCATGTATGTTTTGTTAAGTTCTCTGTGCCATCCTCCTGACAATTGCCCAGTTTATTTTAAGCCGTTCTTTATTTTTTGTTTTATCGATTATTTCGATCATTAGCTTTAAGAAGTTTAAAAATCCGTTAACAGATGGGTTAGTCTTTTTTAATTTACGCATATAGATATACTTTTTGTATTCTAAACATAATATATCAATATTTGATTTATTATTGCACCCTAACATCACATCTATACTGTTTAGATGAAAATTGGTATAAAAATCGTTGATACTTAGGTTTAGCAGATGGATTATCGGCTTTACCTTAACACAGTCATAAAAAAGGTGTAAAAGAGTCTCTTCATTTGACTGACAAAAGGTACATAGGTCATCATCAGTGATGGCCATTTTTTTTAAAAGAGGGTTCGTTGGGAGTATTCGGTGAGATATCCTTGTTTGAAACCATTGCGTGTAAGTATCATTAGTTAATTTGAAAATTTTGGAATAAATAGTTTTCCAGTCTGTGTTAAAATGATTGTAAATTGAAAGCCACTTAGTTTGACTTGTTGGTTTTTCATTGTTTATTACTAACGTTGAATAGATGTTTTTGTTCATATTGTTTTTTGTGATCAATGGAAAGATAAAACAAGATGCACATGGGTTATGTGCTGTAAATAGCTTCGAGTTATCAACTTCAAAGTTTTGTTCTCTTACGAAAGCTTTAACTGCATTTCGAATGCTGTAAAACTCCAGAAAAAGCAATCTACCTTTTACGTGATCTTTTATATCTTGATAATTCTTAAAACTGCCATTTTCAGTCAGAATATCTTTAACGAATCTTACACCGTTTTGATAGAGACAATCGTTATAGACAAACTTTGAATCTATTGTAATTTTGTCGTTGTAAAAAAGCGGGAAATGTAGAACTTGAGTCAACATGTCAACTTAAGGTAGTCTACCCCTAATGAGATTCGCGAGACGTCGGAATTATTCGGGCGCAGTCGAAAACATTCGGCGGTGGAACTTCCACCGCCGAATATTAACGACAGCACCCGAATAGGTTCGGACACGTGACGAAGCCGGACGAAAAGACAGCAACGTTGTTTTATGAATCTCAAAATGGCCACATTATGGATATTCTACCTTAATACAAGCTACGTTAAGACTAATTCATTTTGAAAGATGTGCAGACAACAAATAGGTGATGATAACAAAAGATTGTGTACAATATAGCACAGAGGATATTGAAACTAAAAAAGAGAAAATGGTGATTGTCAGCATTTTCTTCTTTTATCTTGAACAGTGTTTCCTCGAGCATTTTCTATTAGGGACATCAAAACCATGTCTCGTTTGGGAAAGGGATAACACAAACGTTATAACTTACCCTAACTATCACACTGTTTAAAGAGTCTGGACTGCTCAGTGAGAAACATAAAATAAACACATCCTGAAAGAAGCAACAGTGAAAATATTTTGAAATCCGTTTTGGGTTAAATTTCATAAAAATAACCACAAGTATTCAAAGAAAACATTTTGTTGTGAGATGTTTTCTCTAAAACAACAGAGTTCGTCGTCCAATGGCAAATAGAAATAAAACTCTTGATTTTTTTTTAGTTTGATAAAGAACGATTGTCGTAGCTTTCTATTTGGTTCTAATAAATGAAACGAAGCTTTCGCTTGAACAGTTAACTATATATGATAAGACGAAATTATGGTAAAAGTAGCCTATTAATTACGGCACCGAATTGATTGACCAAAACGTTTTCTTTCGACCAGGCCAGGAATCAAATCACCATAAAAACATTTTTACGTAGTAATGAATATACTCAAAAGAAAAAGTTTAGTCTGTATTTTCGATGGTAAATTTTTCGGCCAAAATACAACGTATCAATGTAGAATTGCACACAATATTTGTTCAATCGACGCATAACAAAACCCTACAAGTAATGTTGCTAAATTTAAGTTTTTTAGGTTTGCACTAAAGGAATTTCAAAATGCGACAGGTGCACTTACTGCAGTTAAGGTGTAAGCCTTTTTCCTAAAATAATGTATGCAAACCGAAGACAAAAACCTAGATACAAAAAATCCACAGAAAAATTGATACCAGTTTACAAGATTTTAGCACTCTGGCTTAATCAATTTCGCAAGAAATGACAATTTTCTATAGACCATCTACCTAGCCTACAAACCCTGGTGGTCTCCTACAGTTTGAACTTTGTAAGCATTTACAGTTTGTAGCATTGATGTAGTTGTTTCCAAAAATGGGCATATGCGTGAGATTTTGTCATTGATACCTCTGAAAACGGCGTATATGGAATTTACGTTCGTTGTGACGTCACCAAGTTACGTCACGTCCAATCTGATGCACTAACATTGAAATCGATCACATTGTAACCAATTTATGTTAAACATAAAGGCATGTTTTCCAAAAAGTTTGTGTTTTACTTTCCTGGCCGTTTACCCGGAAGTTGGATTTTTGAGCATTGGCTCAGCTAGATCTCGGCCATTGTTTGAAAAACATTGAGTGTCATGTATTTTTTCTAAGTGTCTGTCTACAAGTAATAACTTTGTCTGAGTGGTAAGCCAGCTTCTGATCCTGATAGAACGATTTCTTGAAAACGCAGTTAAATGCATTGAGCAACAGGTTGGGTGCATAAGTCGCCATTATTTACTGTGAATTCCTTTAAAATGGAGTTTCCTCACTCACAGTCAACAAAGAGACTTCTATTCTACCAAGAAATGATACAAAGATCGCCTTTTCATGTCCATAACCAGGAATTTAGAGTCTACAAAAAGTCACTGCCTGAGCTGTGAATTTTCAATTTGACCCCATTTGGATTGATTTGTTGAAAGGAAGGTTAAGTAAAACATTGATGCCAATGGAATTTCACCGACTTGTTCTAAGTTGGTCGAAGATTAATCTGAGTAAAAATGTTGGCATTTAAAAACGTTTTTTCACAAAATTATTGACCAAAAACTTTATATTGACTAAACTTTTTCATCTCAGTATATTTGAGGACTTATCTTTTTTTCATCAATTATTTCATTTTGGGAAACCCAATTCCAGTCAATAGTTTTACACGTTTGAGACATTCCGTGTTTCTACCATCAATGTATAAGCCTAATCTGTGTTTATTTCACGATAAGTAGCAATTCTTATGCACCATAAAGGCTGACTTTATTTCGTATTATCACTCGACTATAGCTTGACCACAGATTCAAGTGAACACTGATGGTGATAGCTATTTGTCGTGATTTCCACAAGCCTAATCTGATGAACATCAAACCTGTGGTCAAGAAATCGAGCCATTTAGTCCAAATGAACATATCAAACCAATCAGTGTGGAGATAAACAGAAATATTTTTGATTGAGATTTTGTTTGGCTAACACAGAATGGGGTTGACTGAAATATATGGAACAACCAAACTATAGATTGATTATCGCAAATCAAAGTCGGCCAAAATGTGGTTATGAACAGTGCTGGAGTTCTAAAAGTAGATGTCACGGAACCGATCGTTACTCCATGCCCTTATAAATTTTACATCCCCAATGACGATTTTACACTCCAATAGCATACCATATGATATTGTACGGCGCGTGCAAAAACAGTTCTGAATACAAAGCAAGATTATTTACAATATATATGAATTCTTACTGTTTGTGGGTATGCCAAATGTCTCAATCTGTCATGATTGGTCTGACCAGCAGTGTCCCACAAACCGAGGCTCACACTCTCTCCATCTACAGCTATAGTCGTCGTGTAGTTATCGAACCTGTAACCATTTCAAATTAGTTTTAGCCAATAATTATACATAAGACGAGATCTGGACATATCTCCCTTACAGTATTTTAGAAAGTCAAGTTTCCATATCAAATTATGGCTAAACGCAGTCTAATAAGGGCACGCCATTCTTCTAAATGAAAGGTGCTACAGCTTGTGAAGAGGCTATTAGAGAACAAAATGGATCTTGAACAGAGCGTGCACATGCATAGGCGGATCTAGATCCATGTTGTTCTAAATTCCGTAAAAGACCTGAGGCGCGTTCTTTAGAACGAGATTTTTTAAGATTTCTTAAGGTGTTTTGGATAAAGCGTTTTTAAGGTATATGACTCACCATTAAAAACTCCACTTTCTAGCAATGGGACATGTATCAAATTACATACTCCTGTAAATGCACTTCAAATAAATTGATGCACCGTGCCGGATTGCAAGATTATGCTTCAAGAAGAAAATAATTTACAAATATCTTCTTACTCTATATTCATATGCAAGGGAGGTAATTTATAACATTTTTGTCAAATATTTTCATAATTATGCATTAATTCAAAGTTCTAAACCGTTCAAAATGCTTATGTTTGTATTTGGAACGGAAATATAACACAGTTTAGGATTTACTGAGACTTTTTGAATTTCGATTCTGGCTCTTTGGTGCTAATGATGGGTTGTATACTTTAAGACCGAGTTTTTGACCGAGCTGCAGTTTATGAATTATGGAGTGTTCGGAACAACTCGGTCAAATCTCTTTTATATTGTTTGTACAGAGTTGACCGAGGGGTTCCGCACGAAGTATAGGGTAATGGCGCCTCCCATTGAGCGTCTTAAAAATCTTGCTCTAAAGAACGCTTTATCCGAAAGTATCTTAAGAAATCTCAAGATATCTCAAGAAATCTCGCTCTAAAGAACGCGCATCTGTTTATAGAATTCTCTGATGAGGAGCCTACCATTTATCTAGAACGACATGTCACAATACATATGATATCCAACATTCATTTTGTACGATGTAATCCCTCTTGTTGTAACCTTTTCCCAAAATACACATTTTGAAACTATTCCAAAACTAAAGTTGATGAAGAACAAACAAAAAATTCTGAAAGTACATGTAATAACATTAATTTTCATCGTTATTGCACAGAACACATTAACGGAAAATTATAAAATGAAAGTTTCTCTTTTTAATTCGAAGTTTTCCCATGCTTTTTCTTGTGGGAACGACAAAACCTTGTATTGGTTGGAAAAGCGTTTTTCAGCCTTTTTCAGAATTCCTTTGACGCCTAAATGGTGACATTTTGTTCTACAATTAAGCAATTAAGCCTTTTAAAGAGCAATAGACCCGGCTCTTAACCCTTTCCCAAACGAGAAAATTTTAGGATGCTCTAAATTCAAAAGAGGTGCGGACAACAAAATGGATGTTATCAAAGATAAGATTTGTGTGTAATATGGTACAGAAAATATTGAGGCAAAAGGAGAAACTGTTGATTATCAGCAGTTTCTTCTTTTGTCTCAATGTTTTCCCAAGCCATTTCTATTATGAATGTCAAAACCAGGTCTTGTTTGGGAAAGGGTTAATAAGTCAGAGATATAATCTTACTCTTTTGAACTAATGTTACGCGGATGCAAACTCCACACAGCGACAAAGCCTTACATTATCACTGCAGGCATATAAATCACGTGACCATGGTAAATGTCAAGTGATATCGTAAAGATGACGAAAATTAATTTATATTTCTGAAATCATTTTTTAAATCTAATTATATTCTTTATTTGGATTCATAAATGCCACCTCATGTTCTTAAAACATCACTTAAAACATGTTTACTTTTTTAAATAAAAATCAAAATAAAAAAAACATCAATTACCTGAAATATTGGTAACTCAAGCTGTGCCGGCAGAGATCTCCCCAATCCAAATTCAGGGGAGATAACTGCGAAGGAGATTGACGCGAATGAAATAAAACATTCCTCTCACTGTTACATAATTTCATTTTACAAAATCGAAATGAAAATCAAGCATGCTTTCTGTCAGTCTTGCGTGAATAATTTCCCCGTCTTTTGCTATAATATACTAGGACAAAAAAGATACGCAACCCCAATTTTTCATAATATTTTCGACAAAATATGTTTTTAATGACTGTTGAGTACATTTTTAAAATACCTGCATCCATACGCATAAATACAGTGCTATTTTCTTCAGATGTCGTACATTCATCACGTGATACATGGTAAATTGTTAAAAACTGTTTATCCCCTGCCGTGTTTTCTAGATGACTACTATCAAATAAATTTTCATCAAACACAAGCTAGAACATAGACAAAGAAGACGACAAAGCGTTCACACACTTTTCACTACGCTACGCATAGCAAGGCTAGGCAAAAACCAGCGTCTAACTGCAGTACAGATGTTGTTGGTGGAAAAGGTTCAAAATGTTGTCGTAAGACATTGATGGGGCAAAAAGTCGACGCATTTTTGACTGTATACGTTGTTGGCTCTCAATTGGATCACAACCAATTGAGCACGAGGCGGACGTGCAAGAGATATGACGTCAAGGCAGGACCGAATAATCACGTTAACCCCACCTACGAGATAGGTTTAAGACTGCAACAGAGACCGCTAATAACTCGTATGGACTTCACAACATTTGAATATCGGACCAAATAGAACGAAACAGATTGTCTTTTTCGACCTCCGTCCAATTTTTTTGTCGTATAGTGTTGACGCTCGGTTTATACTGGGTGTTTTCTTACTAATGAAATTGACTACCAACAAGATTTTGTGAACTTTACAAGGTGAAATGTTATTGCTTTAAATGTATTAAGTTTTGTTTAAATCTGATTTGATGTCCTTGCGTAAGAAGGAATTGAAAATGAAGTTGCGTTTCATTTTTGTTTCAGTATAGTTGTAAAATAGTTCCATTTAGCAACGATACGCTCGGTCGGCTTCCATTCACTTAAACATTCCCCCCTTCCCCAATATTGTAAACCTTCCTATGCCTAGATGTAATAGATGAATGCATGCATAGTTAAATAATAATTCAATTTTGATGTCTACACCATTTTTTAACTTTGACAATGTTTTCAAGTGCGTTGTTTGAGACTAAAGTATCTAAAATGTACATACACTGTGGGAACATAATCCTCTGGAAAAGCATTCTCTACAAACGTCTTCATAAGGCACGTCTTACCAACATTCCTGGAAAAGGAGAAACAATTATTCAATTGTACATTAAAAATTTTTAATCTTTGTCCTCTCTGTTGTACATTTTTCTTGTAGTGTAGTCTTGTTGTGTTTGTATTGCCTTAATCATTTGTGTTTCTATATATGTTTTAATGTAATATGTTGCTCTTCAGTATCAGGAGGAAAAATAAAGTATAATTTAACTATACGTACTTTATCTGACTAAGTTTTCGCTAGCGGTTCAGTGGATACGGGGGCGTGGCTATGTATAGACGTCACATAAACTAGTCGACATTCTCGTTTATGCGAAATATAGCGGCAACTTTTTTTTACACATACTGCCATTTCATTGGTCCAAAAGTAGGTCGAACACTTAATCAATGTATAGATCTAATACAACGGTTTTTCTTTTTTCAC
This sequence comes from Fragum sueziense, assembly GCA_963680895.1. Lineage (NCBI taxonomy): Eukaryota > Metazoa > Mollusca > Bivalvia > Cardiida > Cardiidae > Fragum > Fragum sueziense. Next base: position 47,323,494 of record OY804592.1, read on the forward strand.
GAACCCCGTCCAAAACGACAAAGTTAGGAATCTCCAGGCTGGTGCAGATGACAAAACATATGTTAAGATATCATTTGTGTAATATATAATATATTATTTTTATCAGCGTTTTATTAGTATTTCATTCTTTTGTCCCTATGTTTTTCTATGCAATTTCTACTATTGTGGGCGCAAGATCGTATGGCACATGTTAACATTTTGTCCAAATGTAAACAAAACAGTGTTGTATAAAAGATGATTAATTTTTTTATAAGTAGTGACGTAGACATGTTGAAAATTTAGGTACATTGATAGAGCGGTCACGTTCACTGTTCATAGTTTTCTGCGTTTTATCGAAAAATGTTTTGTTTACATTTGAGCTTAACGTAAACATGTGTCATACGATCATGCGCATACAATAGGGACGTCAAACCAGACCTTGTTTGTGAAATGGTTAATTCGTATAATTATACCTATTGATATACTGTACTTGGTATCACCATTAGGCCTAAGTAGACTGTTGGTTTGAAAGCCTGCAGAGCAACAGTTAAGAGGAGGTAAAGTCTCTAAATTGGCTATTTCAAATCGAAACCCTATGCTGTGGATTTTCATTGGAATCGTCTCGATGTATACAGACGGTGTTGAAGGTTGTATGTACAAATTTGCGTTATTTGTATACATATACAACTACATGTATAGGTTCTAATTAATGTATGCACATAGCTTCCCAACATACGCTCGTATGCTATATGTTAATCTTGTTCAACGTGACTCTTTAGATGTCAAAATATTCCGTTGTTAGCACGACAATGTTTTTGAAAGACTTTAGATATAAAGAAATAGATTTACGTGTATATGGATCTTTCCAGTCGCAGAAAAAAATAATAAAAACAACATCATTTTGATGGTCACGTGAAGACGTTTCATTGTGCCTACACATGATAAAGGTTGTTGAAAGTATGATATATACATAATAAAAAAAGTTTTGCAACAAAATGTAAATATCTGTAGTAACCAAAATAGTTTTGTTTTCACATAAAATCAAACGTTTACACAATAGATTATAGCTAGAGAACACAAACAGATGAATTTTATACCGCAATCGCGTGCGTCGCGCATTCCAGGTGCGCATTTCCGGTTTTCATGTCTGCCATGGTATTCATGTGTATGGAGCATAGTTCTAGAAAACATTTAGATGTGAACGTAATTGTCTTTGCCCAGCATAAAAAAGGCCACTAAAAAGAATTTTCTGCAACGCTGTGGGACTACGCCATGGACTTACGTTAGAAGGACGTTATATCGCTAAAGTGTTTCTACGTGGCAGAACCGGCGAATAAGATGCCTTTTTGAATTTTGCGCATCTCAAAGCATAAGTAACAATTTGAGGATGCTATGTGAGCCAATTTGTGTGGTTTGAGATAGTCCCGGTCAAGGACGTCGTAGAAAAAGGCCACGAGAAGATGACCGCCATAATTTCGTTACGTCACGGCAAAGATGTTCCTTATTAACACCAAAACTTACGAGTGGCTTCCACAAGAATTTCAATATAGAGTATCCACACTTACCATCCGTGATCGTCTCCACAGATGAACGGTTATTAGACGTTGACCATACGTTGTAATTTCCCTGACGCTACACCATGAACGCACCAGACTTGACTGGTATAGAGTCCTAAATGCTTTAAGCCAAATTAAGCGTATACAACACTGATGGACTCCCATTATCATCCATTTCTTTCTGTTTGCCATCCAAAGAGCACATACGGTGCATTTAAGGAAGACGTGTGCGTGATCGTACTGACGCGAATGACGTTCAATCTCTTGATAAAGTAATGAATGTTGATACTGTGTACAAACAATTTAAGTGGATTAGAAAACTTTTCACGGTTGTTCTTGCTTGAAAATGGCCGCACAGTCGATACCGAATTCTATTGTAACTTTTTATTTTGACCCCTCACCTACGTCAAGAAAATGTTTCTAACACAATATTTAACGTTACCACAAAGCGACCTTTGAATGTTCTGCGTAAATGCATATGCTAAAATATATATAACGGTTGTGAAATAAATATCACAGAAAATACATTTTTTCAATTAACAAAGTCAGTGTTGCTAAACTTTTTTTACATGGTATATATTCAAATTAGTCACTCTTGTTTTATAAGTGTTTGGATATGAGAATGTATCCGATAAAGTCGTCTCGTGCAACTTGAAGGGTCTTTTTAAGTACACCATAAGCTTTAACTCTGTACCAAACGACGAAATTTTAGAACGGTTCAATAGCAATGAATTTTTGTTCTAAATTTAGATCAGGTTTACTGTTATGTTTTGATAAACCGACGATGTTGTAATAATATCTCGTAACTACAGCTTGAATCAAGCTGTAGACTTTACGAGATTTTATAACAACACAAACCAAATACTACTGCTTGTCCGAAATTACGGCATGGTTAACTGGATAAAATCGTTCCTTATTTGAAAGCAGACGGCAAGATGGATGTTGATAAAAGCAGGATTTTTGTTTAATACAGAACAGAAAATATTGATGGCAAATGTGGTAAATGTTGGTTATCAGCATTTTTCTTGTATAAGCTCGAATGTTTAACCCATTAATTACAAGACGGTAAAATTTTGGGGTAGTCCAAAATTCAAAGATGTTGCAGACGATAACTTCATGTGAACGAGGGTTCACATATTTTGTTATTTTAAGGAGAAAACATTGTGGAAAATGATAAAATGGCTTTTCACAAACAATTCCTTCATTTTCCACAACGTTTTAAAAACCATTATCTTGCAGTGCATCAAAAAGAGTCATTGAGGGTGAATGGGATAATGATATAAAATATTTGAAAAGAAACCATGCATATATATAGTAGGTAATGTAACTTTGTACTCTTGTCCTTTCCTAAACAACTTCTGATTTTGATGTCCCTGAAATGGAATGCATCGGAAAACACTGTGAGAGGACGAAAAGGACGAAAGGTTGAAAACAACCATGCAATTGCTATCTATCCATGCTTTCAACGTTTTGAATCACTGATTCGACAATTCCTTATATGTATTCAGTAACACTGACTCTCCGTCTTAATATGAACCAAGTAACATGTTGTCATTTCGAGAAGTGTTAAGTTTACTATAATTTTATACCTTTTATGTACTTTTTGGTTACTTTATAATTCACAAATATAATAAATTTCATTTTACTTACACAAGAAGAAGTACGTTGTCAAAAGTCACTGGAGCAATAATACACAACATACGAAAATTGACTTCAAATCGTCGCTTTTCAACAAAAACCTCGTAACTGTAGCTTTTTTTAGACTGCAGTTACGAGGTTTTCGTTGGAAAGCGGCGAAATATTCTCCAGAGCAACATATCGTCGCTTTTCTTCGAAAACTTCGTAATTGAAGCATATGTACAGCTGCAGTTACGAGGGTCTTTTTTTTAAAAGATCGACGATATAATAGAAGAAACATTCTGAATTTGACATTCAAAACCCAAACCCTGTCCTGTAGGTACTAATTGAGACGATTCAAATGAGTACCCACAACATACGGTTTGGTGAACACCGAAAGATAATGTAAGTTTTGAAATTACCCCGCTTATCTGTATCAATGCATTTTGGTCAACATTATAACATTCAAAAATGAGAAATAAACTCTTACCCATCACCAACCACGACACATTTGATATGTGGGCAGGTCATTCTCCTCTACCATCAATGTCCCTTTTTTAAAAAAAATAGTCCAATATTTTCACATTACACCTGTAGTCATTTTCTGTTTTAGTTTTGTATCATTTTTACAGCAAAGTTGAATAATCTAAAGCTATTTGTAAAGGCCTATACACCTAAATCAGTTGCCTAATGCAAGTTATGTAAATGTTCGAATACGGTATTTTGCGATATCAATGTCAGCTGTTTGTGAATGGGATGAATTTTAACTTCTTTATAAATTAATAAATTATAACACACAATGTATCTTTTACCACTATATGACAATCAGCATCCCTTATCGTCGGTGGGGAGTCAAAACCTCGTAACTCCAGCTTATTTAAGCTGTAGTTACGAGGTTTTGACTCCCCACCAGCGTTATGCGACATTAATAGAATACACTTGGCATCTAGGAGAATAAAGATAGGTCCATTAGATGTTTAAACGTTCGTTTTATTCACTATACTTTCCAAATTAATACATGTTACATAAGTAGCTTATGACACAAATTGTGTTTCCCAAATGATATAAAATTAGATATTTATACGTCAAACGCAATAATTTCCTAATAACAGCAAATCCCAAAACACAAGTTTTCCAAGTATTCTTATTTCATTAGTTACTTCTACACTATAATTCACATCATTGCGTACTTCACATGTTCTTTAGTAATATTCCGTCATAGCACTTAAAACACGTCTCGCTCTTTCAAGCCTATATATGTAGATTATTATACTTTCCTATCCTTTACTTGAATGATTCACACTTCTCTTCGTGGTGATTATGGGACAATAAAAGAGTTAGACCAATTATCAGACTGCACTGTTCCTTAAGGCAGTCTGACCGTTGGCCTTTGAAGCAACATGTTCCATTATATCACTGCTTTTCAACAGAGACCTCGTAACTGCAGCTTTAAGCTGCAGTTACGAGGTTTTTGTTGAAAAGCAACAATATCTTACAGTCAATGTATGATATTTGCATATTGCCAATGATTAAAGTAAACTGTCATAAAGATTGATAAAAGAAAATCACAGAGATTTTTTGGAGAGAAAGGGACCAAGCAATGCACTTTAGTATGGTTGACCTTTGACCTATGCAACCGCACTTTTTATGTTTTTTTTTATGGTTCTTTATGGTGTAATCAAATACATGTATCAAGAAATACCAAAGTTTTTATACTTCAAGGGTGAAATATAGGCCTAGATAATAAAACTGATACAGAGGGAAAATACAAAATAAAAGGTCATAGAAAATTATATCAAAATTAAACCACAGTACTTTCTGCTTAAATACAGTCAAAATATATCATCTATAATGAAAAAGAACAACGCTAGATTTGAAAAAAAAAAATAACGCATTTATGACGAAAGTGTATCAAAACTTGTTATTGGAAGGAAAGGGATCAAACTAGGCACTTAACATATCGGATGTGCATGGCCCTTGAAAAGTCGCGAACACTTAGTCCCCAAATATCGTGACTTTTTATCATCAACAGTTTTGTGTCATAATCCGATAACAAGAAAATAAAGAATCGATGAAGATGATTTATAATAAGGATGGTTAATGATTATGATAGCCAAAATCTAAGTCCAATCAATAATATCAAACAAGTTTCGGTTAAAATAAAATTGGTTGCTGGTTCAGAGAAAAGGTTCAGTGGATATCAACGAATTCTGATTTTTCCCCGAAACCAATGTATCTTTACACTGGTTTTAAGCGATTGGAAAGGTAGAGCAAATAATAGTTTTGAATATTTTTTCGGACGAGACGCGGTCAGGGTTATCTCTCTGTAACCCTCACTCCATATTAAACAAGAGTGCCATGGTCACAATATACGCCGAACTAATAAACCTTGAGAAACAAAAATGACATTGACAAGGATTTATAAATATCCACACAAAAACCTGTAAAAAGTTGTGTTCACAAAAAAAACCCTGGAAGGAGTTGCGTTCAAAATATCATTAAGCCCCAGAGACTAAGTATTAAGGGGACATAACTCAGGCAAAAATCAATGAGCCATAAAATCATTACTTCATGCAAATCTACCAATAAAGGTAATAACATCCACCAAGTTTCATTAAGATCCAGTAAGAAACTTAGGAGTTGCGTTCACAAGGTTGTAATTTCAATAAGCCCCAGAGACTAAGTTTTAAGGGAGCATAACTCAGGGAAAAAATAAATGAGCCATAAAATCATTACTTCATGCAAATCTACCAATAAAGGTAATAACATCCACCAAGTTTCATTAGGATCCAGCCAGAATCTTAGAAGGAGTTGCATTGACAAGGCTGCAATTTCAATAAGCGCAATAGACTAAGTTTTAAGGGGGCATAACTCTGGCAAAAATCAATGAACCATAAAATCCTTCCTTCATGCACATCTACCAATTGAGGTGATAACATGACCTAGTTTCATTAAGACACAGCCAGAGACTAAGGAGGAGTTGTGTTGACAAGGCTGCAATTTCAATAAGCCCCAGAGACTAAGTTTTAAGGGGGCATAACACTGACAAAAATCAATGAACCATAAAATCATTACTTTATGCACATCTACCAATTGAGGTGATAACATTGACCTAGTTTCATTAAGATCCTGCCAGAATCTTAGAAGGAGTTGCGTTGACAAGGCAGCAATTTCAATAAGCCTCAGAGACTAAGTTTTAAGGGGGCATAACTTTGACAAAAATCAATGAACCATAAAATCCTTCCTTCATGAACATTTACCAATTGAGGTGATAACATTATTTTAGTGTCATTAAGATCCAGCCAGAAACTTAGGAGGAGTTGCGTTGACAAGGCTGCAATTTCAATAAGCCCCAGAGACTAAGTTTTAAGGGGGCATAACTCTAACAAAAATCAATGAATCATAAAATCCTTCCTTCATGCACATCTACCAATTGAGGTGATAACAATGACCAAGTTTCAAGAGGATCCAGCCAGAAACTTAGGAGGAGTTGCGTTGACAAGAAAAGTTGACGGACGTACGGACGGACGGATGGACGGACGGACGGACAGACGGAGAAGATGACGACAATATACGTCCGCCTCCGGCGGCGTATAAAAAGGCTAAAACGACGTCTAGTCTAATTAACATCCACATTTCTTTCTTAGAATTACTTCATTACCTATACCGTACTTTTCCTTTATTGTTTACAAAATGCTTTATTCCGTACGATAAAAAATATATTCCAGTCTATACCAGAGAAGGGGTTGATATAAGATTCTGTGAATGAGGAACATTATCACAAAGAGATACGACTAGAGGCCTATATTTTATGTTCCACGTCATTTAATCTCCTCAAAAACCCATTTATGTGTGCCACGGCAAACTGAAAGGTGCCTTATTTGCAAATCGACGGTATTCCGATTTTTTTTCAGATTCAATACTGCAATGTCTTTGAAAAAATATATACAAACTATGTTAACATATAAGCGAAAGACCAAGACTTCTATCTACAACATGCATGGAATAGAAGCATGGGTTAAAATTTCATTATAAGAACATAACTAAACCATTATTGTTCACATTACAAGCAAGAATCAAAATAAAAAAATAAGACAACAAAAGACTGACATGACTGTATTTTCCACTCTTTTAAAAGAATACTGAATTTAGGACCATTTTATGCCACCGTGTTTCTATATCAACCTGTTACAAATGCAGCATACTCAAGATCGATCCTGCTCTCTTACGGTTGTCTACAGGTTATGAAAAATCGCCTTTAAAAACAGCATGGGTTTTGGCCAGACTCAGATGTCATAAGGGTATATTGTAAAGGTTCCGACTCAAAAGTGTTCTTATAGACAAATACCTAAAGGCAAATTATTATATTAAATTTATGAAAGAGCATTGATAAGTAAATCTGTTCATAATTTCCATTTCATAGTCAGTTCCTAGAATTGAAAATTGATACTAGAGACTAGATAGAGATTTGGATAATGTTGAGGGCAAGGAAGCATGTAGGGATTTTCATTTAGCATGTTTTGAAAAAAGGCGGGTTCTGTCTGTGTGACCGTTTGATTTTCAGTCACTATTATTTTCGCGCTCTTTCTTGACATTTCGTAGGTGTTATAGGAAAACATCGTAACTCCAGCTTTAATCAAGCTGGAGTTACGAGGTCTTGAAATAGCACCGACGATTTACAAATTCGAGAATTTTGACAGTTTCTACTTTCGATCGATAATCTATAAAATGTTATTTTCAAAACTATAGACTGAATTCGATTATCGGAGACATGATTTTATGATTTTCACACTCGTTTTGTATTGACAGTTCAGCTGCAGGTGGGACTCATTCGCCATGACCAATCAAAGAGTGTTGTTGGGCAACAGGTCCGGCTGGGAACCGGTATCACGACGTCGACATTCGGCAAACATCGGATGTCATTGAATGTCCTCCTCGACGCATTGTTCAGTGGCCACGGACAACAGTATCACTGTGGATACATGTACCTGACAATTACCTCGGAATCGCGAAACTTCGGCGTCATGCATGGAAACGAATATTGACGAGATAATCCGGCTTTTTTTCGGTATAACCTCGTCAATATTCGTTGTCACGGAAACCGCATACGATGAAGGCGAAATTGCGCGAAGTGTTCGATATTTTATGATGAGTGGCATACTTTTACACACACAAGAAGAAAAATTTTGAAAAATATGAAAACCCTATAATGACCTTTTCACAAACAACAATATGTTACGTTGGACCAACGTAAATACGGGCAAAAACGAATGTTTACGCCTAGAGTAAATTCCGAGAAAAAGGGAGATTCTGGAAAAGCAATGTTTCTTTTTTTAATACTCGTTTTTCTACGTCTTCAATTAGAAGGAAAGACAAAATGGCTTACTTTAGTAAGGGTTTATAATTCAGTTTTGCGATTGTTTTTCAAAGCTTTGTGAGTGGCAATTCGTCACCCAACTCACCCCGAACATGTTTTCTTCGAACTTTTAAAATAACATTTTACAAATATAATTATTTTCGATCATTTTTTCTCCTTTAAGGGGCATTAAATAGTATCCCCAGGCCTATATCCGTTATGATCCACAGAAGTTGGCTTTTAGCATATTGTCGCGCCGTTTATAGACTTTATAACACAGAATGCAAGAATCATACAGTAAATGACATAAATCGATAATCATGCAGCGGTGTAAAAGTAAGCATCCTCGGAAGCCCCGCGGCCATAGCTACGCTACATGACCCCTGGGGCATTTGGCCGGAAAAACTTTGTATTGGCCGCTCCCAAATGCCGCCGTTTCATTGGTTCCATCATCATTTCATGATGGGCGAGTAGACCAATCAATCTGGCCGATACAAATCGCCAACATCTAAACAGTGATTACGTCAGAGATACGTAATTTTATCCTGATTCAGGGTAGATAACTGCGTAGGAGATTGACAAATCGCTTCGGGTAAGTTGTCAATATGGAAGATTAATATCGTTTAGCATGCAAAAAATTTTGTGTTTCGAGTTTAAAATACTTCCAAAAGAGACTTTCCCCATCTTTCTATTTAAAAGCCGTATAAGATATCAGCGGTCTGTAATTCTTATATAGTTGTCACACAAATTACAACTTATCATGAGCGCAGCCATCTTGGTTGTAATTGACAACGCCTTGACTTACGAGAGCTGTTATTTGATTGGGTCTTGCGCTCACGCATTTCGTATCGATTTTCGGCGGCTAATTCAAAGTTTAACTGGCCAAGTGCCCCAGGGGTCATGTAGCGTAGCTATGACCGCGAGGTTTCCGAGGATGAAAAGTAAGTAAAATATTTAAAGTGACATTTCACATTTACTTCATTCTTTAAAAGTATGTCTTGATGCAAAGATTGTTTATTCTAATGCGTAGAAATGCTATCAGTTTTTTGAAGTTGGTATTTATAAGCGAAAAATATGCCTTTAAAGTTGAGACAGAAATGACAAATTCGATATAAATCTGAACTGTTGTCCACAAAAATTTGTCTAATTTTAGCACAAAAATATATATTTTTCGTAAACGGTTCAATATTTTGACTTGAAATTTTCAGAATTTCCATAAGAAATGATGATCTTTCAGATAGAATAAAATTAAAATTTATGTAAAAATTATTGTGAAATGTCTCCGTTCATCCAGATACAAAATACACGGATTGGTCTTCCAAACGCAGATGTAAACAATTTTATTTTGAACGGCGGGAAAAAAGAGTGAGTATTTATTATCTTTAATTGCAACGAATATCGGCCGAGTTGATTTTTGTGTTACATACGATGAAAACGTACATAACTTTGCCAATTTTTACCTAAAATCCTGTCTCATAAAATCTGTTAGTAAGATAAATATATGCTACTGAATCTGACTTTGATGCACGAAAAGAGAAAAATCTTGGTAAGAATGTCTGTAAATCATTATTAAAGCACATAATTATTGTCAAATTGATGTTTCACGGAGGATCGGGGATCGCTTCAAGTGTTTTCTTTACAAGAACCCATAAAAAAACTACAGAAAAAGAACAAGAACTATTTGAAATTGGGTACTGTCAGTTGCTATGGTGCAACATACCACGGTGCAAATTCTCCAGCAGGTAAAACAAACTCGGACCCATCGATACAACCGACACGGATAATAAAAAACAAATTCCGGTCTTTTTTTAAGGGAAATTGGCTGCATCCTTGTTAAACCCAATTTTATATCGTTTAGAGTCAATAGATGTTTGGTTTAAGACCAATTATGGCTTATTTTGGCTTACTAAAACTAAAAGGCTTGTGGATGAGCACTTTTGACGGTGAAGACATTAGTAAAGAATGTTTACATGTTTTATAAAGAGATAGGCGAATATCAGCTGCATATTAACAGATAAGTTGTCCGTGTCTTTGTTTTCAATCTTTAAATTCTAGGATTAAAACCCTCATTATCATCTTGTTTCATTGCAGTTTGATAGTGAGCTCCAAAAGGTTTTCATCTTCGATATTCAAACAGCAACTCTATTACGCATGTTTGTCAATTATTACATGTAAACACACGGTATATGGGTGCATTTCTTTCATGAAGATATTGCCAAGAATATTTATCATGATTGTCTCTCTTACTCTTTAGTGTGGGTTGAAGTGAAAGTCTTTATGAAAGGCCATCTACGACAGCATGTAAAACAAACTATTGAATCTTTTTATGGGAAAACATATTATTTGAAGGGATTTCTTGCATTTATTTTATTGGTTTTATCCAATAGTCTACATTTGTTTCTAGAAAGGTAGATTATTTACGAAAAAGAAATTATTTTCTGTAATTTTTGTCACCAACAATATTTTCCTTTTATAAAAACGTTCTACCTGCCTTTCTGGCATTTTTAATTATAATGCAACAATCATCTTGAAACGTTGAGAAACACATATAAATTAGCATATTTTTTATACTCAATACTTTTTCTAATATTCCTTTGCTTGATAGATTTTTTGAAGGTTTAGATTCGGATACTCATGTACTGTCCGGATACTCTTCCTTTTGTACTTTCAGTTTCGTGTATATAGGAATGATTTCGGTAGTTACCAATGTGTAAATACGTAAAAACCAATTTACAGTGGATATTGAGTATTAGAAATTGTCAATAGAATCTTTTTCTATTGTTTCAACACTTTAAAACCCTTTCCCAAATGGCAAAATTTTAGGTAGGTCGACTTCAAAAGCTGCTGCATGCGTCCAAATGGTAATTAAATTTACGATTTGTATATATTATAGCAGAGAAAATATTGAGGTATAGGAGAAAATACTGGTATCAGCATTTTCCTCTTTTGTCTCAATGTTTTCCCAAACCCTTTTTTCAGGGACGTCAAAACCAGGTCTTGTTTGGGAAAGGGTTAAAATAGTCTGGGTGTCCAATGGAAAACTCGGTTACGTCGGAGTCTGTCAATCCAGGGGTCTCGAGTTCGAACCCCGGCTCGGCCAGTATCCATTCTGACATTTGACAAAAGTCACTTGTCTCTCACCAATGGGTGTGAATCATCTATGTGAGAGAGCAGCTGGGGGCTCGGTTTGGATATTGTGGTTGTACTGGTGCGAGAAATACCAGGAACCCACGGTTAGGTGCTCCAGCCGCCACGATATGACCCTGGTAGTTGAAAACGGCGTAAAACCCCATTAAACTCAAACTCAAACTCCAATGGAAAAAGTTCAGACTAATGGCCTACAAGCCTAGCCGACGGTTTTTGAGACATCCGTGAGTCAAGATCAGAAATGAAGCCTTATCAAGATCATGCTGCTCAATCAAATGTAATGAAACAGATTTTAAAAATAACACGGATCCAAATCAGACAGCGTAGGTTCATGCTGGACAAGCGCGGATCCAGGCATTTTCCTAAAGGGAACAAGCGTTTTATACGAATGTTTTACAAAATTGAGAGGGTGTCCGGATCCACAAGGACATGTCTTCTCATTTCAAACAGAAAAGGAGTTTGATCTTGAAACGGATCCCTGGTGGCTTTTGAAAACACCATGGATAAAGATCAGCGCGCAAAATATCTAATACGTCAATCTGTTGCTTATCAAATATTTCTACCATATTTGCGTATCTGGATGGATAACGGTCGATCTGGGAATCAAACTCGAGCTAAACTATTACTTAACAAACTTAGATTGATGGACTCCAAGATTTCTTACTCACACCATTCATCCAGATACAAAAAACACGGATTGGTCTTCTAAACGCGGATGTAAAAAACAACACCGCGGGAATACACAAGGTTAGAAAACATTAACATATAGCCTTTTAATTGCTGCTATATAAACAGTGTTTGTGCAGAGCTGATGCAAAATGGTTTATCTTGAGGGTGCTGCAGTTTTATAACAAAAGATTTGAGTAAACTATAGATACAAGCGATTTTAAATCGTAAATCACTATTTTCTCGCCTACTTCCCGTTTTGTTTTATATTTGTAGAAATTATTTACGCCCCTTTTAAGATTATTTCAACTCGAATGAGACGAGACAGTCAGTAGGTGGTGCGAAAGCAGGAGAACCCCAAGAAAAATCACCTGGTACACCCGCAAGCAGAACTTGGCATCTCTCATATGTGCCTCGTATAGATCTCAAACACACACAAGACACAGCGGTAACATGATCAAGTGATTGAGGGCGGTAATGAGAACAAAGATCATTCCAAAACACAGTTTGGTACATAAGATAAAATTCTTAAGCGTGTAATGCAAAGTAAATAACCGACTATAAAAGTCAACAGGATGCGGTTATAGCACGTTTACTTTATAAAAATCAAGCATTTGTCATTGTATTTTAATTAGAAACGTCATTTTAAGTGTTTTGCACTATTAAACCCGCTTTTCGCATCCGAGTTTGTTTTACCCAAATTATGTGGATCATCCGTGGTGTGTGGTATCAACATCCGTGGTAAGTTGTACCTTGAAGCAAACTAGGCTAATTTTTAAACATGGCTTTAGACACCAAAAAATTATTTTTCCAGTTTGATGAATGGTATAGATTTGTTCCATAGATGTCGAAAACTTATTTCGAAGAGATATTTGCTCGAAACCAGTTAAATAATTTCTGCAAATATAAAACAAAACGGGAAGTAGGCGAGAAAATAGTGATTTACGATTTAAAATCGCTTGTATCTATAGTTTACTCAAATCTTTTGTTATGAAACTGCAGCACCCTCAAGATAAACCATTTTGCATCAGCTCTGCACAAACACTTTTCACATTGCGGCAATTAAAAGGCTATATGTTGATGTTTTCTTACCCTGTGTCCCACGCCGTTGATTTTCAAATCAACGTTTGGAAGACCAATCCGTGTATTTTGTATCTGGATGAACGGTGTGCTTTAAAGCGGGTTGATCGTTTTTACGAAATAATGTGAGATTGGGTTTTAAATCCATCGTAATCTAAGACAATACAGATCAGACAGAGCTGAAATTTTGCACAGAGAAAAACTAAAGGCCATATGTTAATAATGTTAAGTTATTTTTACAGCAATTTAGCCCAAAAATAACTAAGCAACTGTAAAATTACATGTATCTTTAAAGAGAATATTTTCTTATAAAAAATCTGAAATTTTCAAGCCAAAGAAGTATTGCGCCTTTTACGAGAAATTTACATTTTTATGTCAAAATAAAACATATTGATGTCAGGCCCGTAGGAACGGCGGGTAAGGGTAGGTGTGTGTGGGGGGGGGGGGGGCTTAGTCCCCAAAAGTTAGCCAAAAAAGTCAAATTTTCTTAATTTTACACTAAACATTTTTGGAAAATCCAAATTACCCCCCTCCCAATATTTAGAACAAGGGCTTTACCGCCCCCATATGAAATTCTTCCTACGGGCCTGGATGTGGACAGCAGTTCAGGTGTATATGGAATTTGTCATTTCTCTCAACTTTAAAGGCGTGTTTTTCGCTTATCAGCAACAACATAAAAACTGATATTTATATATAGCAACTAAAATATGCGTGAACATGGGTGCAAATTTACGAACACTGATAATGCATTTCTTCCTTGACCTAATTCTTTCCCAAAGCGACGAAAAAGAAGGCGGTTCTAATTTAAAAGCCATTGCAGAATGAATCTAGACAAAAACTACCCAACAAGAGACTGCTACTGGTCATAATGTTCTTCTTTTCTCTATTTTCAATCAACTTTCCCAATACAAGAACATTTACATGGACGTCAAAAACCGGGTTGTGTTAAAGGAAAATGATATGCCGCTGCTTTTTTCCAAAACCTCGTAACTACAGATTGACTAAGCTGTAGTTACGAGGTTTTTGAAGAAAGGTAACACTATATACATGTACGTAAAAACACTATACATTTAATTGAAATTGATATAGGCTGGACCAGTGATGCACTAGCGAGCACGTACAAGGAAGTTGTTTCTCCCTCTTTTGTTTTGTGTGTGTGTGTTGTATACCTCACGAAAAATGACCTGGCAATGCATCCCTAGCTAAAAGCTAGATATGCTCTGCCAGATTATTTATCGTCAGTTATAGAGTCATCTTGTAAGACATAATAAAGAACACTGTAGAGCTACAGAAAAAAGGGAGTGAAAGCATTTCATTAATTGTTCATCAGCCGTATGTAGTGAGTACTCGTTGAAATCGTCTCATCGATTCCAATGAGTACCCACAACACAGGATTTAGATTTGAAATAATTAATTTAGAGTAAAACTAACCTCACCTCTCTTATATCGCTGCTTTGATACCCTAACCTTTTACTGAGGTAGAATACCCGACCCGTAGTGTGGCCATTTTGAGATTCATAAAACATAGGATTTTTTGAGCAGAGTCCTTACGTATCCGAACTTATTCGGGTGCTGTCGTTAACATTCGGCGGTGGAAAGTTCCATTGCCGAATGTTTTTGACGTCATCCGAATAATTCCGGCGTCGCGCGAATCTCATTACGGGTGTAGACTACCTTAATCCTTTTCCAGGCAACGTTTTGCTTCGACACTATGCCCTTTTTGTTTAGAAAAGTTAAAGCGTCCCATGCTAGATATTCCAGACATCCGAACAAAAGAGGGACATGTCAAAATTTACGTAATTGTGAAGTGCATCGCATTATTTAGGACCAAAAGAAAACAATTTAGCACCGGTAACAGCAAAATTTTACGGTGTTTCAAATTGAAAGATCATGCAGACGACAATTTCAAGGGAACACTTTTTTTTAATTTTGGGTCTCTTTGGATGGAAAACATTGTGGGAAATGAAGAAATTGCTTGTCACAAGCAATTTCTTCATTTCCCACAATGTTTTCTAAAGCCATTATCTAGAATGGAGTCAAAGAGTCATTGTGTTGTATATGTAATGGGCTATCAAAGATAAGATTTCTAAAAAATGTTATTAGAAATGCGGATAAATTAAATACTAAGATACATTTTTGGTATAGAGGGTCTAAATGAAATTGATTGAAATTTTCCTTGAACAGAAGTAATCTATCCATACTAATACATGAGGTAATTCTTAAATAACTTGAATTACACGTTTGCATGCTACTCTGGCAAACTAGCATGGACTATTTCAAAACAACTCTGGTGGTTAAAGTAGAAAGACAACTGCTAGATATTTTACGTACACGTTTATTTTGCAAAACAACATTATAAGTGCAATATTTACACTGTAAATAGCATGGAGAAGTATAACTGCAAACATGAATGAACAAAAATATCACAGAACGAGCGATTATGAATGTATAAAATGTCATAGAAAATACAAACAGTAATAGCTTAATCCCTTATTGGACTAATGCAAATAGAAATGGTATGTAAAAACCTAAAACAAAAATAAGACAATGTTCTTATTCGGCGTTATTTACGTCTTTCCCGTCGACGACTCTTTAAACATGTCTCTTTAAAGAAATGTAATAACAACGTATTTTTAAAATGGTCAAATGCTGGACAACAATTAACGATAAACACAGACCAATGTGGATCGAGCTAATTTGCGAATCGCGAATCTTGAATCAAGTGTCTAAATCTCGACAATGGCATAGAAATGAATGCTTGAACAAGAATAATAATACTGTTATGAGATATTCGCATGTACATGTATATATAATTCTTTGAAAAGGTAAACGATTTATGAAATTTGCAAACAACAATACTTTCGTACAATCTACTTTCATAACTGAAACAAGCTTTTAAATGTCATCATTCAGATATTTTAAGTTATTTGAGGTCTAGTAACAACGATTTTTTTTATACTAGTAGGCTACATTATAATAATTTGAAAAAAAATATCATTTACAATTATCAAATTTTTAAGTACTTATGTGTACATTTTGCAACTAACCAAATTATTGAAAATGTCTTATACATCCACGCATAACATATTGACAGAAGGGGTCAATAACATCATTACTCCATACGTTACGATATTATTGTAGCCTAACAACAACAACTAACAAAAATAAAACAAGAATAGAATTACATTAGAAACATAACTACAAAAGAAACAATACAACTAGACTGACTATGTATCACAACTTATATTATCACATGCTCTCTAGCATTCGTTTGCTTTATTTATAAAAACTTCAACCCGACAGTGCTTTGCCTGTTAAATAGCTACTAGTAATATACAAGCCGGAAGAGACAGCATCTGGTTGAGAATTATCCACCAAGCTGATCAAACTCTCTGCCATCCGAATTAATCATTTATACGCAAATGTCCACATTAAAATTCTTATAGAGGTCAAATGGAATTTCACGCACTTTGTCCACCAACATCGTCAACGCCTTCACTACAGCTCATTCAAGCCGCGGCAATGCTTCTTGGTGCCAAGTGGTAACATCGAAAGCACGAGTCCGTTGGAAACAGACATTGATATAAAAATATGTCAAAAACACGCACATGTTTTTCGAGTGTTCTTAATAAAAAACAATGTATATCAAACAGCTACGAATACTGCGAACTCATCAAAGAAATATATATCTTTGCATTAAAAAATGTTTCATTCGCGCCAATGATTAAGAAAATGATAACATTTTACATATGAATCTAAATGAGACACCCTTTATGAATAATTTACTTAAATACAATGTAATTTTTATAGCATTCACGTGGACGTCGTTCTATACACCTGTTGAGTGTTGGTTTCGTCCAGTATGTTCCATAAATGATGTGGTTTGTTTGGAAAAGAAACTGTTTTTATGCTTTTAAAACGTCTTTTTAAAGATCCCGCTTCATTGCAATTGAAAACGAAAGAATGTATCCAACAAAGTACACCATTGTGCTCACTAAACGACGATATACACTGCACAATATTTCAGGGTTTCTGTGTTTTAAGATGGTTTTATCAAAGTTTTCAAAACCACCACTCAACAGATTAATATAAACGTCCAATGATAATCATGAAAAATAGAATGACTATTTAATGCAGGTATCTACATTCACAAAGGTTTTACACTATGACGTGTTGCAGGTTTAAATGTCTCTGCGATGAATTTTTCATAGCTAATCTTGCCAGACATATCTTCATCAAACTTGTTGAGTACATGATACACCTCATCCTCGTCAAGGAGAACATTTGCTAGCTTCAGCACTGATCTAAACTCTGGCACGGACAAGTAACCGTTCTTGTTTTTGTCGAGTTTCTGGAAAGCACGACGGAGATTCTTCCAGTCACCGGCAAGCTGAAAGAATATCATTTTATGAATTACGTGGGATCAATATTTTGCTACTTGCGAGTGGTCTTTCAATCATGAAATACAGCGTATCTTTGTTCATTACAACATTGCGTCTTTTGTTAGAAAATTGCATTTTGTCAAAGATTTATCGCAGATTCCGATGGAGAAGATGATATGGACATAGATCTAGACAAAGACGTACATCTAGACAAAGACCAGCTAGATTGCATATACATATATCATACTAGAATCATAATAGATATCTTATTACCAGAATGAAAGAGTGCCGTTTTTGAACTAGGTTTTTTAAGTATACATGCATATTTACAATATTTACCTTTTGTCTAAGTTTAGCCGTGATACCATGTAGACCTTTCTGTGGTGGTTCTACAATATCGCCTATAGGTAGTTCAGCTTGGGCGTGTTGTAACAAAGACAACATGTTGTTGCCGTGACGCCATGTCTGCTTGCGCAATGCAAATGGCTTCAAAAACTCGATATATGATACCCTGAAACGAGTCAAACAGGTTTTGTATATAGTATATATGTCGTAAGCAATCTTGAAACTATGCAGTCTTAAGACTGCGCAGATGTTACGGAACTCATTTTGAGCAGTTTCGAAACTGCGTAATATAGCGATTATATTGTTATTTTGACGTATAACGGCGTTCTCTCGATGCAGAACTCATCTTAAACATATTCCTTTTGAGAAGGAAATTTAACAAATCACAAAACAAACCATATTAGGCTGTTTTTATTTGAAAACGTGTTCGGTACCGAACAGCCGAAGTTCTGCACCGAACCGAAAAACAGCTTCCGGTTTACCGAAAATGATTCGTACCCTAGAAATTTCGTACCTTAATTTTACCAGTTCGTCTACATTTACAAAACAATGCATATCGTCCAATTTATAGACAATATTGTCATAATGGAGATATGGTTTCTCGGTTCTGATTAATTATTTTGGAAAATGATGCAGTAAGTCGTACTATTCCATTTCGTAACATTATTTACAGATTGTAAATGTCTGTAGGCCTATTCTGTTTGTGAACTATTATCCAGCGAGATTAACCCGGTACATCTGCATATGTAATGAACCCACTTCGGCAATGTTTTGTTAAGACACTCAACTAACGGACTTTGCACACGAAAATTAATCAGTATCAGTTCAATGTGGTCAGACAATACGATTGTATGTATTGTTATGAGCATCCTAACAACCTATCTATAGGATTTTTTTAAAAAAAATAAGATGAAATTGATGTAATCAGGTCTAATAGGAAATTTTAGTTGACAAAGTTGGCATTTTGAAAAAAAAAAACTCCTTGAAAGTAAGCAAGTTTTATTACGGAACATTTCTCCCTTTAAGGGGGAATGCTCCAGATTCCTAAATCTTTTCCCAATAATAGAGTTTATTTATATTTTGTGTGTTGAAATTACATGTTATTACCAATTGAAAAAAAATCATCCCTCCTATAATGTCGGTCAGTATACACGAACTACCCGGGTGAAGCTAAATCATTCATCCTATAATGTCGGTTAGTATACGTGAACTACCTGGTGAAGCTAAATCATTCATCCTATAATGTCGGTCAGTATACGCGAACTACCCAATGGAGTTAAATCATTCATCCTATAATGTCGGTCAGTATACACGAACTACCCGGTTGAGCTAAATCATTCATCATATAATGTCGGTCAGTATACGCGAACTACCTGGTGGAGCTAATTCATTCATCCTATAATGTCGGTCAGTATACGCAAACTACCCAATGGAGCTAAATCATTCATCCTATAATGTCGGTCAGTATACGCGAACTACCCAGTTGAGC
The DNA here is from genome assembly GCA_963680895.1 of Fragum sueziense. Classification (NCBI taxonomy): domain Eukaryota; kingdom Metazoa; phylum Mollusca; class Bivalvia; order Cardiida; family Cardiidae; genus Fragum; species Fragum sueziense. The sequence continues at coordinate 47,343,111 of OY804592.1, forward strand.
TAAATCATTCATCCTATAATGTCGGTCAGTATACTCGAACCAATCGGTGGAGCTATATCATTCATCCTATAATGTCGGTCAGTATACGCGAACTACCCGGTGGAGCTAATTCATTCATCCTATAATGTCGGTCAGTACACACAAACTACCCGGTGGAGCTAAATCATTCATCCTATAATGTCGGTCAGTATACACGAACTACCCGATGGAGGTAAATCATTCATCCTATAATGTCGGTCAGTATACGCAACTACCCGTTTGAGCTAAATCATTCATCTTATAATGTCGGTCAGTATACACGAACCAATCAGTGGAGCTATATCATTCATCCTATAATGTCGGTCAGTATACGCGAACTACCCAATGGAGCTAAATCATTTGTCCTATAATGTCGGTCTGTATACGTGAACTACCCAATGGAGCTAAATCATTCATCCTATAATGTCGGTCAGTATACGCGAACTACCCGGTTGAGCTAAATCATTCATCCTATAATGTCGGTCAGTATACGTGAACTACCCAATGGAGTTAAATCATTCATCCTATAATGTCGGTCAGTATACGCGAACTACCCAATGGAGCTAAATCATTCATCCTATAATGTCGGTTATTATACGCAAACTACCCGGTTGAGCTAAATCATTCATCCTATAATGTCGGTGAGTATACGTGAACTACCCAATGGAGCTAAATCATTCATCCTATAATGTCGGTCAGTATACGCGAACTACCTGGTGGAGCTAATTCATTCATCCTATAATGTCGGTCAGTATACGTGAACTACCCAATGGAGCTAAATCATTCGTCCTATAATGTCGGTCTGTATACGCTAACTACCCAATGGAGCTAAATCATTCATCCTATAATGTCGGTCAGTATACGCGAAATACCCAATGGAGCTAAATCATTCATCCTATAATGTCGGTCAGTATACGCAAACTACCCGGTTGAGCTAAATCATTCATCCTATAATGTCGGTCAGTATACATGAACTACCCGGTGAAGCTAAATCATTCATCCTATAATGTCGGTCAGTATAGGCGAACTAGCCGATGGAGTTAAATCATTCATCCTATAATGTCAGTCAGTATACACAAACTACCCGGTTGAGCTAAATCATTCATCATATAATGTCGGTCAGTACACATGAACTACCTGGTGGAGCTAATTCATCCTATAATATCGGTCGGTATACGCAAACTACCCAATGGAGCTAAATCATTCATCCTATAATGTTGGTCAGTATTCGCGAACTACCCGGTTGAGCTAAATCATTCATCCTATAATGTCAGTCAGTATACTCGAACCAATCGGTGGAGCTATATCATTCATCCTATAATGTCGGTCAGTATACGCGAACTACCCAATGGAGCTAAATCATTCGTCCTATAATGTCGGTCTGTATATGTGAACTACCCAATGGAGCTAAATCATTCATCCTATAATGTCGGTCAGTATACACAAACTACCCGGTTGAGCTAAATCATTCATCCTATAATGTCGGTCAGTATACGTGAACTACCCAATGGAGCTAAATCATTCATCCTACAATGTCGGTCAGTATATGCAAACTACCCGGTTGAGCTAAATCATTCATCCTATAATGTCGGTCAGTATACGCAAACTACCCAATGTAGCTAAATCATTTGTCCTATAATGTCGGTCTGTATACGCTAACTACCCAATGGAGCTAAATCATTCATCCTATAATGTCGGTCGGTATACGCGAACTACCCAATGGAGCTAAATCATTCATCCTATAATGTCGGTCAGTATACGCAAACTACCCGGTTGAGCTAAATCATTCATCCTATAATGTCGGTCAGTTACGTGAACTACCCAAAGGAGCTAAAATATTCATCCTATAATGTCAGTCTGTATACGCGAACTACCCGATGGAGCTAAATCATTCATCCTATAATGTCAGTCTGTATACGCGAAATACCCGGTTGAGCTAAATCATTCACCCTATAATGTCGGTCAGTATACGCGAACAAATAGGCCTAGGTAGATCTGGGCCCAGCTGCGGATCCAGGGATTCTGTGGACGGGGTTCGAACGTAGGCCTACAAATAGGAGGGGAGGTTCGTTTTCCTAATATCACACAAATTTTACTGAATTTCTACATGAAATTGAAATAAAATGTTCGTCCCCCCCCCCTAACCCACTTTGGATCCATTACTGGGGCCTACAAAATTTCATCTGAATTTTTGTTCCCCGATCCCGCTAATATTGAAATTTTTCAATGTTGGCTAACGTAGATCTAGATCTATCAAAAGTTTGTAACAATTTCTTGTACCGACAATTTTAAGTGAACAAAAATATTGTCTTTTGGGACAAAAATCATCGTGAGAAATAAAGAAAATGCTCATGGTCGGAAGTAATTCCTTCATTATCTACGATGTTTAACTTTTTCCGAGCCATCTCATCAACAAACAATTCTGACTTGGGGATCATTGCCTAGCAACGTAACGCTAGGTAGATAGATAAGCAGGTGCGCAATAAAATCTCGGCTTACGAGACTCCACGTTATTTCGCGGAGTTTCCAATCTCTGTTGTTATTATTATATCTTTGTCAGAAGTGAATCGATCAAAAATCAAAATTTACCCGTAAAAAGTCCTTTCAGGTCGTTGTTTGATTTGAATATCAATAATTCAGTGAAAATAAACAGTCTGAATGGTTCTGCATAACATACAGAACTCATGCATAAGCAGTTTTAAAACTGGATGAGCAGTTTCGAAACTGCTCATGCAGTTTTGAAACTGAGTAAAGTTCCGTATACGCAGTTTTAAAACTGCTTAAGTTCTAAAACGTTTCACAACATATATATACACTCTTTTTTCACGACATTTGGAAAAGTATTTAAATCGACAATAGCATTCCTCTACAGATATTTAAGAAACATGGAATCAATATTTATCAATCTGCATGAATTTATTACGGATTTATTTGCCTGTCAAATAGATGGATTATAATTTCATCAAATGATATATCGCAGGAGCATGATTGATTAAGGACTAGAGTAAAAGAATATAAGTACTTAATCACTAACAAGTCAAACTACACGACCATGCATCTGTACAAAAGTCAATGACGACTTCATTGATCTGTCAATACACGATTCTGTCGAAAACAAATAAAATGATATTTACCTTCCATCTCTAGTCATATCAAACTTGTTAGTGAGTAGATTCAGTTCGTATTCACTCAGATGTACACACAACTCGGTCAGCACATCACGGAACTCCTCTTTGTTCACGAACCCAGTACCATAGGGGTCCATGGTCACAAACTCCTTCCTAAGGTCCTCCCACATATAGTCAATCTGAGAAACAAATCAAATGTACACATGAAAATAGGCGGCATTTGATTTTTTCATAGCAAAAAGGTATTTCAAATCATTGGTAATTTGGTGTGTCTTACGTTTTCGCAAAAATAGACTATTGCCTTAGAAGAGACAAAAATGACAAACAGTGTACTTAATCTTTAATCCCAAAGGAAATGTGAAGTATGTGGGGGTACGTTTCTAAATAAGATTCATTTTATCCTTCCAGCGCATATAATATTATAACTTTCAAAAACATATCGAAACATGTTGAGTAAGAGAGATGACCAGACCTTAAAGAAAATAGGACAAACCAAATGTAAATAGAATCACCGGACCCATGTAAATTGACGACTTTTGGTACTTTAGAAAATATATGTAAACTAGGTGTAGGTCCCGATAAATGCACTAGCAGAACATCTCTAGCTAATAGCTAGAGATGCTCTGCCAGGCCAATTATCGAGACTTTTATCTAATGCTCGAGTCAAGTGGAATACCACACTCACCTTAGCTCTAAGGTTATCTTGCAACATGTCAGCAGCACAGTTCAGTTTTCTGGATCTGATCATAAAGTCCGCATCGCCGTGTCTTGGTGGGTTACGTTTAGCATTGGGGAAGACTGCTGCAGACTTGGAGAAGCCAAAATGTCGGACAAACTCGTAATAATCCAGAGTCTTGTCTTTATTTGTGATGAACGTCTTCCATAAATCTCTAACCTCACCTCGAGTCACTTCTGGCTTGATTTCAGGGAACCTGAAAACACAGTTGTTAGTGTAATCATATATACTTTATCAATCAATGTTTTGTCATTTTTGCTTTGAAAACACTTATGAATAGTACAAAGTCGTATAAGAAAATCATACGTCGATCGGCATTCTTGATATATAAAAAGTTCTATCAATTAACAGAGAACGCCACAGAATTAAATCAATGATTTGTAAATGTATAGTTCTCTACAATCAATAAGGAAAAGGAAAGTATTTTGGTAAAATAATTCAAATACGCATGACGAATCTACAAGTATCATGCAAATCCAAAATATCGCTACTTTTCAACAAAAACTTCGTAACTACAGCTTGTTTAAAGCTGTAGTAACGAGGTTTTTGTTGAAAAGCGACGATATATAAATCATTATATGTAAAGACTATATACTTTGTCCTTACCTTCTAAGTAATTGGAACATTTGTTCTTGTGACAACCTCATGGAGTTAATTTCGTCCAAATCGAAGAAGACTCGTTCAACATCATTGAATCGTTTACTCAGTAAATCTTTAATAACCCTAAACAGTTCGTGTGGTGTTCGTCGTGGACCGGTCTCGTCTATCATTGGTGGTTCTTCAAATGTGATGTACTCGGCTGGCTCTGTCTGTACGACCGGCGGAGGGGCGGGGCCTTTTTTCTCCCCCATCTCCTCACCCTCGGGCAGTGGACCGACCTTGGCCTTCTTTTTTGGTGCAGCTTCGTTTGCTGGGAACAAACTTGGTGCTACACCTCTGTTGAATAGATTCAAAAAGATGCGTCAATGTCCTACTAAATGATCGTATTTTTTTTTTTAATAAATGTTGGTCAATTACAGTTTTACGGCTTTTTAATTGTTTTAGTCCATTAGTAATTTTATATATAGTGTCATTTTGGCACCTCCAGATTTGAACGTAATTTTCTCCTGTCGTTTCAAAACAGGCCAATAAAAATGTAATAAAAGTAGCATATGATTAAGAAAGGTGATATAATGAATACATATTCATTTTCAATGTATATCTTGGATTCGTTATATAGTCTTCAGAAAAGGAATATACATTCGGTGTTATTGCAAGACCTCGTAACTACAGCTTTAATCAAGCTGTAGTTACGAGGTTTTGCAATAACACCGACGATATGGTTGTATTGGTGGCCTACCCAACGTACCTGGTATCAAACTGTTGCATGAACTCTGTATATTTGACATTTCCGTCCTCATCTAGTGGTAGTCTATCTACAAATCCATCAAACTGTTCGTCTGTCAGAGATAGGTTAAATCTGCTCTCCATCGCCGCACGGAACTCCTCCTGACTGATCACACTTGTCTCTAACTTGTCTATACTCCTGGAAAATAGGATGGCGGAATGGCGATAAGGGGATAATTTAGAACTTAATATTCCTTTAATTGCATTTTCAGTATATTTGCAGACAAAATTAGCAAAATTGTTCAAAAGACTTTTTCAGCCAATGTTTTCTTATTTAGAACATACTTCACAAACGTAGTACTGAATACATGGAATTTGAATCATGGTAGAACATAGACATATTTTTTTCTGAAACAAGAAACCGTACATTAATTTTTGTCTTCTGCAATGGCTTTGATTTTGTACTCTTAAAAACTTCATTGTTTTGGGAAAAGGATTTAAAAAGTTAACTAACTTGAATGTGCCTAGTAAAGCAAGGAAGTCTCTCTGGAACATGTTCATGAGTTGTGCTTCAATATTGCTTAAGTTCGACTGAGCACCAGGAGATTCTCGACCATCGTTAAACCTGTAACGTCAAAATGGTGATAATGTAGAATTAGAACATTGTAGATATATTGGTGTAATTCGAATTCATCTGTATCACTAAAAGATAAGGAAATCACAATGGAATATAATTTTAACAGAAGACAGGGCTTCAAAGATGAATTGTAGTCCCTATATTTTGTTTTGCCAAAATATTCTAGATGAGAGAGGAACATTATTTCATTATCTACACTTCATTCACAAAAGTCTATGAATTAATGTAATGTATTAATTGTAATGAATGTACAAAATTAAAAAAAAAAAACATCCAATAATTGTTTGGCACAGTTACACATTAACCTTAAAACAAACGTTTCAATAAATAAAGACGAGGATTATCCCAATAATTTTTCATGCACCATCATTAATTCTCCGTCATTGTTTTCGTGGAATTCATCAGCCAATAGGAATCGTTTGCAAAATAAATACTAAGTACGTCTATGGATAATATCTTATTAGTAACTTTGATGGGATTGATACAGTGCTGCTCAACGCAATCAAAGCCCGAAATACTAAAATATGGTTTGTATATTCATTGTTTTAAACAATATTTTCAACTTGATACTTGTTGGATATTGTTGTTATTTTCACTATGTAGCCCTCAATCTAACTAAAGGTATCTACGAACTAAATCTATCTATATAATAGGCCACTAATGGTAACTATTTTAAAATCTTCCCATTATGTATATAGCATGTCCAATGGTAGTTGAACATTACATCAAATTATCATAATGCTTGACAATTCTGTTAAAATATACAGAGTGTCCCAAAAAAAAACGGAGCCCTAATTCAAATTCAAATATTTTAAAACGTAAGCTGAGAACCTAATTTTTGAATCTGCAGTACTGGAGATACATTATTTTTGCATTTGTGTTCCAAATTTCACTTAAAAATATGCATCGGTTCAAAAGTTATAAGCAAATTAAAAATGGCACTAAAAACCGATCTGACATGATATTGATTTTTGCGTCTTGTTTATTCGTGAAAGCGCGCTGATGGTCAGTTGTTGAATTCTGTAACATTGTACATGTATGTACCGATTTTCTCAAAATTTAATATGTAGACGTGCTGTACCTTCAAATTGAGTCCATAGGGTGGTTGTTTGAATTAATTTCTAATTATAATTTGATTCATTTCACATGGCAAACTTTTAACTTTTATTTTCATAAATTACAAGCTTGATATGTTTCCCAAAATTAGTCCAGTCTTAATTTTCTTGCCTAGTATACATTCCATTGGACTATGATTTAATTCTTTTTGGCGAATTGTGTGTTATGTGTCATATATGAACATGTTGTGCATAAAGGTCAGTGTCAGGTCAATGAAACCCGTAATACTTTTCAATTGAGCGGTGACCGGCATGTTGGTCAGAAATAAAATAAGTGCCTATGATTATTATTCATGAGTCTGTGATGCACTTTTATATTATGTTTGTATTCATTTTAGTTACATCGCAGCTCTTCTTAAACAGTTTATTTATTAGCAAAAAGATGAAATGAAAATGCACTATTGTGAATACAATGTTTCAAAATCACTTTTGTATTGTATTGAATATATTCAACCAATTGTGAAGCATCAATTTATTAAATGAGAGTAGGCACGCACAGTCACTGCGAAACGAAAAAGATCGATATCGTGTTAAAATGGTTTTACGGGTATATTCATTTGAATGCCAATATTTTCAGAACTAATCATTATTGTTCAACCAAATTTTCACTGCTAATAGAAAACTGTCGTTGCTATTGCACATGTAAATTTGGTGGAGAAATATTACTTGATATATGAGAAATGTACTTTCAAAAATGGGTTCCGTTTTTTTGGGACACTCTGTACTTTACAATATAACGTATGTAGTACTCGTATAATAATTATGGTAAATTCTCGAATAGAGAAAATGTCTTCAATCAGATTCATTTTAAACACTATAACAAAGGAGAAACAAACAAAATGCAACGATAGATTTCAAATGATAAACTAATCGGTATAAATCTTAAATTTTAGTAGTACTTAGTGCAGTGACTGTAAGAATGCAGAATAAATCATGAACTTTCACAAATTCTCTGAGACGTGCTTTGAATTATTTAGAATTACTTACAAAACGACTATCAGTAAGGTTAATTAACCAAGTTTCCCAAAAGATATCGTTAATCTGACAATGAATGATTTTGAAAATGAGGTGGAATGTGGAGCAATGGGTCTTATCAGATGAGACAATCATAGATCCAGAACATCCTGTGTATATGAACAGACCAGTTATATCCATATTTTCCCTTATTATTTCTTTTAAAATTCACCACAAATACGTAGAGAGCTGCACTGATCTTGCTCAGACTAAGACATGCAGTGATCTCCCCGGTCTATATCGACAATGGTCTCAAATGGCACTGGGCCCTTTTCAATGCCTCAGCTCAATTGAATACCATTGCATGGTCATTGGTTCAATGTCGTGTAGTAATTAGATGAAATGATTATGGATTGACAAGTATTAATGAACAATGCAACAAAAAAAGAACCCACAAAGAAAGGAGTTTGTATTCTTTCTGAAAGAGAAACTAAATTAAATATAATGAAAATGAATAATGAGCAAAAGGAACACCATAGAACATTTCATGTAATTTAACGTTATAATTTGTTAAATGGTTGCAAACAATTTTATGCAAAAACAATAGGTTCTTTAAGACTAGAACCGTCCAAAGAAACCTTTGATGTTTTTCAACTTTCGACTACAAGCATATATAGCTTTGCCAAAGTCATTAATACATGTCCAATATTTTTCTGAATCTTAAACTTGCCTTATTTACCATGGTGTCTCTTTTTATGTATACGAACCAGACCTAGAGATCTAGAAGAGCGGTTAAGATTGGAGCCACTCCACTATGTCACACTGAGGTGCGGGTCGACACACATATAATTAACAAAACTAACAGTCTAACTAGCCTGTGTTTCGTGTCCGTTAAGATCGTGTGAGTCATCCCGCGCTCACTACGATCCTGGAACCGATGTAAGAAGTCCCTGTACGGTATCGTCCCGTTCTTGTTGGCTGTGATGCTGCATCGTGACAGAAACGCAGCCAAATACTTCTTCTCTAGCTTCAACCCGAAGTTGCAAAGAATGTCAATGAAATCGTCGAATGGAACCTGTTTCGATAAAGAATGAGAATATCATCGAATGCCTTTACATAGCACTTGAATATGTGGACATCTAATATTTACATGCAACACTTCAACATTTAGCACTTTCCGGTTATGCCGAAAAATTACAGACTTCAAAAGGCATCCCCTAACGCCAAATATTGTATACAGCGAAAGCGATTCGTAGACACATATTCACTGCAATAAGTAATCTTTAATCAGATTGTCATATTGGTACGAAACAAAAAAGATTCATTTAGATAAGGTACAAAACTGTGTTACCATACAAAAAACTAAGTGGTCATATACATTTTGTTCTGTTTTAAAAAAAATGCCTACCTCTCCTGCTAATTTGGGATCTTTAGCTTCAAATGCTTCTCGCATACTGGCGAACCCCTCCCTGAACTTGTTCTTCAACCATCTCTCTATATCTATCTGTTGTCGTCTCTCCATCTCCTTCCTGCGTGGTGTGCGCTTCTGTGATCGATCTAAAGTAAACAATGTAATATGTGTTTATTTGTGTTAAGGTTCTTGGATTTCAAATCTATATATCTATCTCATAAATGTGTTTACAATAGGAAAGTTTTTCTTAAGCAGTGCAACCACATTAATAGCTCCAAAACAAAATCGGTGCATGTTCCCAAAAACATGCAAATATATCATCCTTACAAAAAACACAAGGTATAACAGGAAATTATGCCCAATTTTGAGTTTCATGAACGTATGTGCATAAAATATAAATACATTCGTTACTTTACATTCGCACATCCGTTTCCAGTCTCGCCGAAACCTTTTCTAATGGGACAAGCGACGTTTTGATAGCATTTGTCTTGTGTATGAGCCGGGATCTGGAAAAACGTCCCTTATAGCATTTGAGATAGCCATGTTTCAAGATCAATCTGTGCCTAGATGCAATCTAGCCAGCATCCATGTTACTCTCATATGGTTACTTCAGACCATGAGACAGCTATTGGAGAACAACATGGTTCCTGGTCAGACTGCGTGTATATGCAGGCTGATCTGGAACCATGTTGTTCTCAAATGCTATAAGGGACGTTTTTCCAGATCCTGGTTCGTATTTATTTGACCATATACTAATCAACCGTTGCTTTTGAACATCTCCGCTAATTATCGTTGGAAAAAATGTAAAAGTAACGACACTGGTTGTCAGAAGAGAAATAGTTTTTTTTGCTGTGTGCTAATCGTTTATAGTAAGGGTAATCTAGACATTGCTGTTCGAAAAATGATAAAAAAACGTGCATTTTTTAAATGAAGATGATTCGTCTATCGAAATGGATAATTACGTAAACAGGAAAAAAGAAGCATTAAACTATAACCATGGGTGCAAAGTCATCTGTGCAAGAACTTACTGAGATCTCTAAATTCTTCGATAACTTTTCGGTCAGAAATTTTCAACTTTCGCTTCACTATTTGAAAGAAATGAGAAAAGACACTAACTACATAAATTGGTTCAAAATGATTCAGATCACACAATTTGACTTTCGAGCGTTTCATACATATATGTATACAAGTATGGTCGTGAAATATTTATGGATACTTTGAGACGATTGTTCCCTGGGTATTTATAGATATTGCAGAGGAAAATGTAGAAAATCAAGGCACTTTCTGGATATATTATAAACTATCTTTCTGGATGAATTTTTTTTTATATAATGCTACTATGTTAGGTAAAAAGGACGACGTTTCAATTCCACAATGATACACGTAGATAATGAAAGATTTTCTGTAAATTATTACGGAATATTCAATGTGTAGCATATCGATGGCTCAGCGCGAAACTGTTGTAACTGCCTATAAACATATAGGCAGTTACAACCGTTTCGCACTGAGTCATCGATAGAGGCTAAAATAAAAGTTCATCACTTCCGCTTCAATGTTTTCGTGAGAGATGTCCACAGACTTGTAATCCAATTGTTTTGAGAAATTACGCAACATGTTAAGACCAACAGTATGCGAGTTATTTAAGATTTGGAACACTTCCCTTTTTAAAATAGATCGTTGACGTATATTTGCAACAAAGATCAGCAATGATAGGGAAGCGGAAGATGCTGAAAATCAGCACCGTCTTATTTCCCTCAATGTTTTTAATCATTGAAATCCAAACTTCCGTATTGAAGTAAGATAATCATACACGATCACATGAATGTGCATCCTTTTATGATAATTCCTATCTTTTGGCGTTTGGGTACATTTTAAACTCTTCAACAATAATAAACATTTAGAATAGCCTTGGCATAACTGAAAGAAATACCATAATTATGCAATGATTCGTACGCTTGGAACTGGTAATTGAAAATGGAAATTATATATATAACCGTTATTCTTTCAATTATTTCAATACGACATTGAAAAGTAGAGACTGTAAGCGAAGTACAGTCGACACTCATTGTGTCGAAGTCGGAGGGGCCGTCAAAATACCTCGACATATCCGGAGTTAGACTTATCCGATTTTGTTCGGCTTCGATAAAGTTGATATTTGACTGTTTTGATACTAATCAAGTACGATTATTATTGAAATATAGTAGGAAAAGGAAAGAAATTGCTCGTTTCGAGCAATTTCTATCCTTATCCTACTATGTTTCAATAGCTATATTGAGTTCGAAATTATTTTGTTTGAAAAAAAAATGCCTATTGATGAAGACGGGCCCAGATTTAACTTTCGACTTAAGCGAAAATTCGACTGATCCGATGTCGACATAACGAGTGTCGAGTGTAGTTGAGTAAGGTGAATCTCCACACACCTGATTCTGGTATTGGTGAGAGTCTGCCATTCTCCATCTGCCCGGCTGTACCATTTCTAAAGTTGATTCCCAGCTTATTGAGGAACTTCTCGCCATTAATGGTACCAGCTGCATCAGGGTCATATCTGAAGGTCACAAACATACAAGGTCAAATATATATGGTAATGATTATTTTCTTAATTTTACAATTAGATGAAGTGACAACGTATGTCACTAAATGATTTATTTCGAAATATTCAATTACATTTATCAAGCAAAACAAAAATTTTAATTAAGTTAGATGACAGTATATAAAATAAGAAAATTCGAAGTAGATCTATTTCCATAAAAATGTTTCCATTTATTCTTGTCTTCAATCAATTAATTGTAGGTGAAATTGTAAGGTTTCTTGTACAGCATGAAACTGAATCATAATTAATATGGAAAGCCCTGGCTTTCATTAGGTTTGTCAATTCTGCAAAGCCAAAGTGGAGATGCAGTTCTTTACAAGTACAAGTACTTACTTTTGCCAGAGTTTCTCGAACTCCACATCATCCATATAAAACATGAGTTTATTGAGCATCTGTCTGAACTCCGGCTTCAATATGCGGCCTGAACCTCCGGGGTTTAATTGTGGGAACAACTCGGCCACGTCCATGAACCTGTAAACAGAATTACAAAGTTTGTCGACATATATTTCTTAACGAGGACAGGTTTTTGGTGTCTCCAATAGAAAAGGCATGGGAAAATATTGAGAAAAAAGAAGAAAATGCTGATAATCAGCATTTTCTCCTTTTGTCTCAATATTTTCTGGTTTACAGTATTTACAAAATAATTAATTATATATTTATCATACCAACATCCTTTTTTCTTCTGCGTCAGCTTTCGACACAGAGGAATTCTAAGTTTTTACCCCCACCGGGTAAAAACTAGGGCTTGTTGGTGGGGACACGAATTTCAAGTTGCTTTGGGTTAGTTTGTTATGATCAGTCAAGGACGATAAAAGACCAGTCTTGTCTAAAAAAATCACATCAGTTATAAGCGGAAGTATACGGAACAAAGTTCAAGTCACATGACCTGTTGAACCTCGTGGTCGGCAACATCCGCATTGCTGTCGACATGTGCTGTTTAGAATGCCGTACGTCACTTTTCAACAAAAACATCGTAGCTGCAGCTTGTTTTAAACTCAAGTTACAAGGTTTGTTGGACTTCAGCGATATGGATAGTTAAAAAAGGAAAAATGTCGACTTTTACTACTTCATCAATGTCATATGTGTTGTATTAATCAGTTCAAAAACGGCAAAAAATAAGTGTAGTCGAATTTAATGGTTGCTGCAGACCACATATATGATTTTTGTACAAAGTAGCACAGAAATTATTTAGAGAAAAAAAAAATTAATGAGAATTTGCTTATTTCTTCTTTTCCATCATTTTGTCCTAAAACCTAATTTATTAGGGTCGTGAAAACCGGTCTTGTTTGGAAAAGAGGTTAATTCTTTCGGAGAAAGTACAAAGGGAATCCAAGAAATCCCAGCAATAATAATTTTCGTTTTCCACGTATAACTTTGCATCAAGCTTCCTCATTAGATTTAGAACTATGTATAGACAACCATCAAGGTTTCTTTTTGGGAAAATGTTCAAGAGATCGTCTACTATACATGTATAAAGGCATCATTAATAAGTGTTTTGAAGAGTCTATGGCTATCCGATTTGTTACACTTCCCGTTTTGCAAAGTTCCAAGTATATATTTACCAACACATCGTCGGTGTTATTGCAATACCTCGCAACTACAGCTTGATTAAAGCTGTAGCTAGGCCTACGAGGTTTTGCAATTACACCGACGACATACTTCATACTGTATGTTACTGTATAATTGGTAACACTATATACCTTTGATTGATATTTTCTTTCTGGCGGCGCTGCAAATAAAGGGATCCCTCCATTTTGGACGAATATCCCAGTTTAGAGAGACATCATAGGACAAAATCAGCCTGTACACACAAGCAGTATGACCATTTCCTATGCAACATATTTAGTTTGATTCAGCACGACAACAATTAAGGTAGTCCATCCCCTATGATATTTACGCGGCGCCGGAATTATTCGGCACCTTCGTTAAACATTCGGCAGTGGAACGCCGAATGTTTACGACGTCGCCAGAATAGATTCGAATACAACGACGTCGCCCGAATAATTCCAACTTCGCGTCGTGAATCCCATTAGGGATGGACTACCTTTAAAAGGGGATGATATGATAAAACATAGGCCTACCTCTGTTTTGCCTTTTCTTTGAGTTGCGCGTGCACCTGTGATGACGTCATGACGGCCTTCTCTAGGTGCTGTCTTTGGACTGGGTCCATCCATTTAGGGTACGACGAATCTTCTTCGTTCATGTTTCGGAATAATGAGAAAAATTCTGTGTAGTTGATCACGACCTTGTTGGCGAATCCGAGTCTCTCTAATAACCTGTTGTATTGTGACTGGCCTATAGGACGACTTAGTACTGTGGTGAGGATTCGGTATAAAGCTTCTCTGAAAAGATGAGAAAAAAATCTGACTCAATTGCTGTCTTTTGCTAAAGCAAGACAGCAAAGACCTGACTGCACAAACTAGCAAGTGAAAACATTGAATCTATGTTTGATATATTTTGACAAGGGGCATAATCATGTGTTATAGATATAGAACATATTAACAGGATTGTATCCCTTTATGTACGAAATTTCAAAAGTAACTATTTCCGTCTAATTCAAGTCTTAAGATATTTCCCTACATTTCTAGACCGGTAGAACGGGGGTTGGAAACTGATTCTCGACTAGCGTGAAAAAAGTATAGGCTATCCGCGCCATGAGTCTATTCGTTTTGGCCTGGGATAATGCCTTGTGTCTTACAACTGCACGTGCTCCGACCGCCTCACATTGTTCTGATGCCTTCATAATCTGGCATGATATCCTTTAAATGTGGTGCCTTAGAATTGATGTTTTTAAGCTCTAGTCTAAAGATTTAATCGTAAAATAACCCTACCGTGAAACGTTTCCTTTCCCCTCTGGATCATTATTCTGAAACTGTTTTCTAATTTCGAAGAAATTTCCTCGCATTCTGTTTCTTAGCATCATCTCCAACTGAAAAATACGGGTAATAATTCTTGTAATAGGTACCATACAGCATAGGGGAAGTATAGATTTTTCCCACACTAGGTTAGTGTGCTTAGCCCACATGAGTCGTTTTTTTTTTTTTTTTTTTTTTTTTTGGGGGGGGGGGATTAATGGATTCTCGAGAAATCATTTTTGCACATGACGCAAAACACAGGGAAAGGTAAAGAGCCCATAATTATATATCATTGGAGACCATCATTGATCAAGATCAGCCTGCGTATGCACGCAGTCTGATCAAGATACATGTTGTTCTCCAATAGCTTTTTCGTGACCTCTGGTAACAGTAAGACTAACTTCCCTTATACAAATACTAATTTGGATAAAATGTTGTTTCACTAGCTCTGAAATGATATAGGCCTAAGACACTTTTTACAAACCCTGTCTCATATTTGTACGAATGCTATTCGTGTACATATACTTAAACATGTATGTATTAAATATTGATGAACGGGTAACATCATATAAACTATTGTACATGTGCTAATGAAGTGTCATGTATACTAACATAGTTATGCATTCATAACCATCGTTCCATCTCATTTATTTGATGAACATCTTACATGTCCTACTATGTAAATATCGCGGCATTCAAAATGAGTTTCTTGTGGAACCAGTAGAAATCGGATAATTTCTTCGCTTATTACTGAATATTTACTAGATAGATCTACATTATATTGCTTAGAAGATTATCCTAAGAGCTGCAAAAATATATACTGGTGCCTTGCAATTTTGGCGGCACCACCCGGCACCAACACGAAAACATGACCAAGATCGTTTCGTTATAACGCCTACGAACAATAGATTTTCAAGTTTTGCCTTTCGAATATTCATATTCGTTGTAAAGTCTTTGAATGTACTATCAGATTTCACGATAATCTATAAATCTTTCACACACAATAGTTATCCGTATAAATATCTT
This sequence comes from Fragum sueziense, assembly GCA_963680895.1. Taxonomy (NCBI): domain Eukaryota; kingdom Metazoa; phylum Mollusca; class Bivalvia; order Cardiida; family Cardiidae; genus Fragum; species Fragum sueziense. The sequence goes on from OY804592.1 coordinate 47,358,907, forward strand.
GAACATTTGAATAAAAGAATGCTACGCAATCTCGTAAAAACAACTTTATGCTTTTATGTAGTATTCATGTTTCACACTATAACTCAGGCAATGAGGAAAGCACAAAAACATCAAAAATTTCACGATTAACAATGATTTAACTACTGAACAAAAGTGAAAACGCTACACCTACTTTGCTGGTCTTATTTCTTCTACATACAACAAGTAAAAAAATTAAATGAAGGTGTTTCGCATTGTTCATTGACTTGGCTAAGCTAAGCACTAAAAGGTTTGTGGATCTTAATTACGAGGATGAAATGCGGACCCTTTTAATGTGACAGGGGTCTGTTTTTCAGGTGTACAATTTGAACGGAAATTATACACAATTTAAACCTTCAGGAAATCCAAGCACAAGAATGCAAACCATGCCGGACTGCACGGAATGGTAGTCTGACAAGTTGACAGTCAGGAAATTTAAAGAAGCTTGCTTAAAAGTGTTTCAGCGTTTGGAAAATGATGTTTGAAAAGCAAAATTTTCATTATGTTCCAAAGCTTGAAAATTTTACAATGTAATCTCCATAGGAAATTCAAATCGCTACTGCATGGACATCTGGGAACAAACCTAGTCGAAGAAAGGGTTCAAAAATCCTCTGTAAGGCTTGCATGATATTGCAAAAAATTCCAATCGAAAACCGTGATAAATTTGTGAATACCGAGTATTTTAAATTCCCTATTTGCTTATGTCAAAGGGAGGTAATTCGCAAAATTGACAGATTAGACTTTGATTTTAGAGCTTGCAACAAGAAATAAGTGAGTTTTTTAGTGTTTTATTGGCAACCTGGATATGTCCAATTCCGAAAAAATAATGAAACGTTTTCTGCGCATGCGTATATGCGGCATCTGATGAAATTATCTCTAAACGCATTAAGGGCTGTAACTCTGACATTAAAGGAGACAATGCAATGAAATTTCGACAAGACGATTGCTGAAAGCCTGGGAAATAACGTTTACATATAATGCATGGTATTAGTACGATACTTTTCCAGAAATAAGAAATCTTGGAGTGTAGCGTTTTCATTTTTGTTCAGTATATATTTTTACATAAACGATGCTTGTTATAAAAACAACCTTTGATTGAACGAACTACATGCTACACGTTACTACGAAAGTTATAGTCAAGAACGTTTTCTTGTCATCATTTTTCCTCCGTGTATCTCAAAAGAATCAACAAGTAGGGCCTACCATTCTAAAGACAATCAATACAATGTAAGTTCATAGTGAAGCAATATTGTTTTGATTTTCTTTAAAATAGTACAATGGTGTAAATCAAAATACCAAACTATGACTGATAAGAGATTCGAACCACATAAGCATACCTCGTCTATTTCTAGTCTAGCCTGTGCTGAAGCATTTGAGAGTCTGGAAGCACCTCGGCTTGGTGGCATGTCTTGTCGGCTCGCCATACCGGCTCGGCTACCTGCAAGCAGAATCGTGAAATTAGTAATACAATTTTACTTGAATCTTACCCTAATACAAGGCAGCAAAGAACCACTGACCAATTACCACGCACTGACTCTTTTTGACTCCTCCAAGATAATGGCTGTGGAAAACATTGTGGAAAATGCAGAAATTGCTTGTGACAAGCAATTTCTTCATTTCCCACAGTGTTTTCTACCCCAAAAGCCAACAAGAATTTGAGTTTTATTCATTTGAAAGTGTCGTCTGCAACATCTTTGAGTTTGGATCAATCTAAAGTTTTGTCGTTTGGTAATGGGTTAAGGCATCTGATGTCTTGTGAAATATATACTAACCCAAACTGCCAACGCAACATGATATTTTGTTGTAACTTTTTAATGAGATATGATAAAACAACGAAACTTCAGATTTCATTATTCTATATAGTGATTATATTGTCCGCACAAAAAGAACGTTAGAATTGTCATGCTTCGCTGAACACAGAGTCCTTGGTTCAATCCCCTAAATCCGCGCTGCACGTGCAACAGTGCGTGTAATAAAGCAGTGCACGTGCATTTTTGGAAAGTCGCAAGATAGCCCGATAAGATTATGTAAAAAACCTGTCTGGCGATAGACAAAAATGCCACAATTTAGTATTGTCCCAAAAGGCGCAGGTGATTGGATCGCTCCGGGCTGACCGTTGTTAACGCGCCCACTGGACTTTGTAGGGTCTACGACAGCATGACTATAGCGGAAGTTTCAGCAAACCAGTATGTTCAATCTATCTTACCCATTAGTCATGTCGGATTGTGTTAGAAGTTCCATTTGGGTTAATAATTCCATATTTTGTTATTTTCACGGTCATTCACTTTTCTTGCTTACGTTTGTTTTGACGTTTCCGGTAATGTGTATGACATGCCAAGAGCCTTCAGAAGTCGTGTAACTACCAAGGTACAGGACAATATGTTGAGAAACCAAAATCGCAGAGACCGGTTTCGGCTAGCAACAAAAAGGTTGCTGTAACTGCTGGGAACCACGGTCGCCGTATAAGTGCACAGACACGTAACAGGTTACGTAAACATGGGTTCCGAACTCGACGTCCTTATGTTGGTCCCAATTTACTACCTATGCACACATGAGTCTGTCTCCAGTGGTGCGACGCCCAAAAGTGGTAATCTGACCACCTGACCAAATATGGAACCTGCTTGACATGCGTTTACGTCAACGCCCAGTCCAACCACAGACCTTGCGTCCAATGGGGCAAACATAAATTCAAGAGTGAAAGAATATTACTATAAACGGTTGCCGACGTTAGTTACGTTCGATGTCACAGAGATGTTGTGCTGTGTTCAATGCTACAGAAGGGCACATGAGATACTGATCTTGGTTTCATTTTTTAAACACACCCCTGCATTACGTTTGTAACGTTATTTGCGTTACGGAATCGATTTAGACACATTTGTTTTTTCCTGGTGATCTCATAATGGTCAGCAGTCAAAATGAAGTCAATATCAACGAATTCACATTTTCAATAATCAAAATATTGTAATTTAAAGTTCGTGTTGCGTTGGCTCTTTGGGTTAGTATACAATATCTAAAGGAATTGATGGTGACAAGCATTTCCCAAAATGTCTTCTAGACAAAATGCCACAAAATTGTATTTAAAATTGTTTTCTGTAACATCTTTGAATTCGGACAAGTCTTACATTTCACAGTCTTGTAAACGGTAAAAGACCCTGAAATGAAATGCATTTGGAATTATCAAGGTGAAAAAAGAAGAATAAGAAATAATGACGACCACCAGTTTCTTCTTTTTGTTCATTTTTTCTGTGCTATGTTTTTAGACGTCCGAAAATTCTTTCAGATAGACAGGTCCAAAATATATTGCTTTAGGAAGGGGATCAGCAATGTTCCCTTATTTAGTGGTGAGTTACAAATCGTTGCAGAATCAACGACCTGAAATAAACTTTGTATGTCCCTAAAGTCTAAAAGTAATCTCATTCTGTCATAACTGAGAAAAATAGAAACCTTTTGTAAATACATGTCATAAACATTACCACGTGTTTGAGAGCTGCCTCTCATTCGAGAGGCCCTGGGTTCGATACCCGGTCGCGGCAAATACCCTTACAGACAAAATGTCACCCATCAATGGTTTGATATCGTGAACCTAGGTGAGAGAGGAGCTGGAGACTCGATAAGGATGTTGTGGTAGTACTGGTATGAGAAACGACAGGAATCCATGGTTAGGTGCTCCATCCCCCACTATGTGACCAACCCCAATACACTCAAGCTCAAACTTGAGGTTGAATAACGTATCTTTTCTCCGAAAGCCTCGTAACTGCAGCCTGTTTTAAGCGGCAGTTAGCCTACGAGATTTTCGAAGAAAAACTGCGATATGAAAAAAGGTGCTCTAATGGCGTCAGGGATCATTATAGAATTATCCCCGGTATAAAGCTTGAGTATATATATGCAGTCTTATATACATTTTAAGAAAAATCTGATTAAAATAATAGAGAAGGCTACCAAAAATCTACCCCTTTCCACTTCAACACACTTGAAGATGGACACAGTAATATCGAAAACTCTCGAGATATCAAACCCAGCCCTGGTTAAAAATTTGAAAATCTATCACACATAGATCTAAATATTAGTTTTACTAGAAATTTATATCTGTTTTTAAAAATCTATTGATCTATTAAAGTATCCCATCCATCATTAGATACCAAACAGTCCGTTCAAATTCGCTCCTATCCCTGGTGCTATTTGTGACAACGGCAATGGACGAGGTTATCGGGATTTCAAATATCCGGATAATTTCGTCAATCATCGATGTCACGGATGGTGCTAAAGTTGCACGAAGTCTTGGTATCTAATGATTGGTGGAATATGGAATGCCTTAAAAACAAAACAATCCAAATCACCGTGGCAGTATAGCTCACGATAAATGACCTGGCAGAGCATCTCTAGCTAATAGCTAGATATGCTCTGCCAGGTCATTCATCGAGACCTATAACAGTCTGTAAGGGTCTACATGCTGAAAGCTATAAACAGTAGAGCTGGAAGTGGCAAGAACTATGGACTCCGTGTATGGAATGGTCTAAATCCGACAGCGAGAAAGAAGGCAAAGCAAGCGGGGATATTGCATGCAGAAAAAGACGTTTCCGGATTTAGAAGGATTCGTGTTAATTAAAGACATTTTGAACATTTGAAAGGTCACATGGCCGAACGCATAGATATTCTGCTTAGAAAAACGGTTTATGTGAAAATTAAATTCTTGGTTCCACAGGAGAGCACGGATAGATAAACCAGTCATTGAAATATGACTAAATCCGGATCTGGAAGAAAGAACCGTAGATCATTCTAGACTACAATGTTTACAAATCAGAATTGTACCCAAGTTCATTTGGATAAGGATCTATGCTGCTTCATTTGAATCGGTAAAGGTCATGAAAACAAGAAGGTTATTGACCAGACTGAGTGTATAAACAGGCTGATCTGGGTCCATGTTGGTCTCATAAGTCTGACACGGTCCTTTACCCAGACCCGCTCAAATGTGAAATCGTTGAACGCAAAAATTGTTACATCAAGATACGATTGTTCCCTTCTGAAATTTCTTTCGTACGAGAACCGCGATGCTTTTCAACAAATACCACGTAAATGCAGCTTGTTATAAGCTGCAGTTACGAGGCTTTTGTTGAAAAGAGACGATCAGCGAAACAGATTTTCCTACGACATTTTGTCACGTAACTAGACCCTCAGATAAATCAAATTATTGAGATTGGTAAACGGAATCGATTTTAATAACCATTACGATAAATCAAAATGTCATTTTAAAATGTTTAAAAATCGTTTTGTGGGCCACTTACACCCTTATCATTTTAATTATCTTTCTAAATGATTTCAATGACAAATGAACTCATTGTATGTAATTCATATCCTTTCTGACAACTTTCTTGTCGCTCATGATGCTTGGGGAATTGACTAATAAATTAGGTTCAGCAAACAACTTTGTAGTCCGCCATTAAGAAGTAGTTCTTCGCTCTTAAGACCTATAAGAATATATTTTGCAGAGTAAACGTTCATCAACTATTTTAACATGTTCCTGGACAGAAAAAAATGTAGGTATGTCATTGGAAGCTGTTTCAGACAACATAATAAATGGCATTACAGTTTCCTAAGTATCTGACTTGTTGATACACGCACTTGTAAGCAAGCTTAGGCTAGGCATTTTGGCCTCACAGATTTTAGCATTTAAAGTATATATTTGTAGATCTTTCTCACTGGTATCATTATATTAAATATAATGATACCAGTGATTATATTATATCGTGTATTAGATTATCGGTGTACGATTATCGGATTATGTTATATTAACGATTAAATAATTTAAAAATCTATTAGTAATACACAATCACAGAGCATTCAAGATCATTGGTGCATTCATAATATTATCTAGATATACACTGACTTAATTAATGTGGGCATGTTTTGTAGGCAAAAATGAAAGGTTTTCACTCATTTAAATAAGTTACATCTGCTGTATTGAATAAGATGCAAAGATTATCTTTCCACATGAAAGAAGAGACATTACCACGTATGTTAAAAAAGACCAACGGGGAAGACATACTTATGTGTAATAGGTGGACAAACTAAAAGAAATACAAGCGCTTGAAGAATGTAACAAGCAAGCATTCTTTACATAGCCAATGTCTATTTAATGTCTTTCATAGGTAATAATCAATTTTGTTGAGCCATTTCCGAAACAATTTCTAATTTCGTCGTTTTTATGGAAACCCCTTGAAAAGAAAGATAGATGAGAAAATCAGCATTTGCTCTCATTTCACTTTTTCCTACCTGGAGCATTTAAATTTGATGGGGTGGGGAAAACAGTTTTTGTTGCGTAGGTAACTCGGTAATACCAATCATCTGTGGAAAATATACAGTCGACACTCGTTAAGTCGATATCGGATAAGTCGAATTCATGCGAAAGTCGAAGTGAAAAACTAGTCCTGTCCTCATCAATGGACATCAAAAAATAAATAAAAAAAAATTCCGAAAGAAATATGTCCATTGAAATATAGTATAAAAAGGATAGAAATTGCTCGTGTCGAGCAATTTCTTTCCTTTTCATACTAAATTTCAATTATGAACGTAGGCCTACATGTACTTCATATGACCAATGAAAATTGTCAAATGTTATTTTGATCGAACCTGAACAAAATCGGATGAGTCGAACTCCAGGTATGTCGAAGTTTTTCGACGGTGCCTCTGACTTCGTTACAGTGAGTTTCGACTGTAGTTACAGAAAGGATCATAGACAAACGATTGTCCATTGATCTCCAATCGCAACAGCTCCCCTAGAAACACGTTAGTTATTGTTTAATGATCGTTTACTCGGCACTTTCCCTTCTTTTATTGTCCGCTAATCAATAGTTATGAATGTTTTCTGTTGACATTTTGGAATTAGATTTCAATAAAAACCCAGCGTGAATAAAGGAATGTATTGACGCCCGATGTTTTTAGAATTCACAATTAACCTGTCGCGTGTAGTTTCTGGTGATGCCTGGAGTAATAAAAAAGACCGGTCCGTGAATGAATAACTATGGTAACAATGTTCCATGTTATTTCCTGTTGATAGAACTTAAAAGCATAATTCATTTCTTACACTAGGAAAGACAAGTTATAGGGGTTATTTTGTTAACGTCCCACAGTCCGCATTTAGGGGGACTGCTGAGCACTTCGTCCCGTGTATTTAAGATTTTGTAGTATTTTGCATTGTAGTGAAACATATCCACATTTGCGTTGTTAATGTTCTATCATTTTGTGAATATATTGCTAGCTAAAATAACCTGACCCCCTCCTGCTTTTTTGTTGTAAAATCCCGAGAATATCATATCGGTGAAAAATAAACCAACATAGGCAACAGAGACTTTTTGGTAAGTTAAATATGCTTAAATAGCTTCGAATGGGAAAATAGTATTGCCATGTTTTTCAATAGACGAGGAAACTCAAGGACACATGCAGGGTACTTCTTCTAGATAGAAAAGTAAAGCAGGGGTAAGAAAAGAAAAAATTCTTTGATGAATAGGGTGAAGAAGGAAATGGTTGTGAAAAAGTTAAAGGATTCACTTGGACAGAGTCAATCTGAATCTGGTAAAGCAGGAAAAGTTGAAAAGGCTCGTGAGATGTGTGAAAGGACCTATATGGATAAGGCTAGAGATTTCCCTAAAAGGCTCAGCGCGATGGGTCAATTTTTAAAACTAACAAATTGAGATACAAAATTAAGCTTTATGGTTAGGAAGATAAATAAATGAAATGAATACAGTTTTTTTGCCATTTATAAAGTTCTATAGGTGCAGATAACTCTTGATTTTTTTCCCACCTAAATAGTTTCATTTTCTTATACTACCGGTATTCATAGACGTATAATGAAGTTTCTTTTTGTTTTATTTCCAATTCATTTTTTACAGATACAAGAATAAATGGTGTTGGCATCATATGGCAGCTTTGGTTTTGTCCGTATTGCGCATGCGCATCATTGAAACAACTTTAAAAGCGCACTTTCCCGCCAAAAACTGAGGAATACCTACCTTCCATGGGCTGGTGAACATCGTTCCACCCCTTGACCCTGCTTCCCATTGACATATGTTGTGTCACTTGACCATATGCTTCCTTGGTAAAAAGGATTTCCTGGGTCACGGGGTGGAACATACTTTTATACTAAAAAAGTGCTCATATACCAATTGCCATATTTTTGGCGGGAAGATTTCGCCTTTAAACTCGTTTCAATGATGCGCATGCGCATTAAGGACAAAACGAAAACTGGTATATGATTTCAACACCAATTGTCTTTACATTTACAGAAAAAATCTTGCTAATAAAATCATAGAAAACTTAATTCTGGTTAAATGAATACCGGTGGGGTACGAAAATGTAATTTTGGGGGTAGGTACAGAAACAAAGAGTTATCTGTACATGTCGAATCGTTTTGATTGAACAAAATTACTTTTTATAGGATTTAGGTATCCATCTAACAATATAGCTCAAAATAATCATCATTTTCCATGTTTTGAAAATTTACTTTTCCATTAGAGCCTTTTAGGGAGATTTCTCGCCTTATCCGTAGAGGTCCTTTAAATAATGACTTTAATATTCTATGCCTGTCATCATGACGAGGGTGGGGCGTGGAGGCACTGACCAGAGTAAAAGAGCAGCAGAAGAAACACACAGGATTTGAGGAACAAAAAGGGAGTAACAGCATTCTATATCGTCGCCTTTCTTCGAAAACCTCGTAACTGCAGCTTGTTTTAAGCTGCAGTTACGAGGTTTTTTTATGAAAAGTAACGACATGATATGTTAAGACAATTCCAAGCACTATATGTTGCATGTACTTATTTGAACCGCCTCATTGAGACTACTCAAACGAGTAACTACACAAAAGAGAATTTGATAAACGATTGATAGTATAAATTTAACGTTCGGAAAAACTATAAAGCTGTCATTTCAAATCTGTATCTGATTGAAGACTGCAGGATCACTAGGCATATATGATCCCTGTCACCTCGATAAGCAATGTATCTAAAAAGGAAGCAAAATAAAGGAAGGCACCAATCTACTCCAATCTATTCCATGCAAAGGTAGGGATGGAACATTCTACAACTGTTGATTACTTACTAAGCTGTGGTTGTCCTGTTATTAGAAATGTCAAATTATTAATAAACATGTTAGTAAACAAGCATGAACAGAGGCTGTTTGGACCGTATGTAAACAATGTAAAACAGTAATATAAGAATCAAACTTAGATAGATGTTGAAAAATGTATTACATTTCGAAAAACAAATTGCAAATGCAAAACATAGGGTTGGATAACATAGAAATACAAGATAAAAGCACTACATATACGCTCGTATAACAGGCATGCTCTGTCGACAAATACCAACATAAACACAGAACTGCTCATGTCGCAAATATAACGCATAAAGTCATTTTCAAACAGTTCTAATATACATTTAGGATGTAACCAATGTAATCTTTAAGAACGACATATACGATAAAAAACTTTATTCTTAAATAAATGACCACATTCAACCATAAAGGGTTATTTAAATGTTTGAAAAGATCGATTGGGTTGTATTAAAGCCACCAAATCCCTGTTGGCTTTGTCAGATTTACCAATCCACACTTTTTGACGAGTACCCGACTACCTTGATATGTTATATTTCTTGTTTAGACCAGCTGTTTTAAGCTTATATCCATTGTATCTTAATTATTATATACGTTCTTTTAAAAGACAAACGAAAGAAAAATGTTCTCACGCTTTCCCACGTAAACATTCTATCAAGACCGGTCCGAAATTAAAGACTTTGTTTTGTTTTATTGGGGTTTTACGCCGTTTTCAACTACTAAGGTCATATCGCGCCGAAATGAAAGAAGTACTAGACTTAAATATAACAATAGCCCATTGGCAGACGGCAATATTATGGACTCTCCCAATTTGAAAGATGCTGCAAATGACATTTCAAGTGAATTAAATTTTACGTTTTTTACTTTGTGGGTATAAAGCATTTTCGTAAATGAAGACAAAATATTGTTACTATGCAATTTCCTCATTTGCCACTATGTTTTCCTAAGCCATTACCATAAGGGGCGTCATAAAGCATGGTTCTTCACACCAGATTTCCACTAGACCTGTACTGGTGCCATAGCTTGCCATACAATGGATAGGATAATCAGATAAAGTTGATAGGTGGTGTTAACGTTAATCTATATACGACATGTTCTATACCTGGGGTAGTTTATTGGTCCAGTTTTAAACTTTTGCCCCTTCTCTGGGGAGACGTCACTTGTGCAAGATTCATTGATAATCCTGGTGTAACAAAGGTAACGGCAACGTTAACCCATTACCACATAGTAACTCTTTTTGATTCCCAACAAGATAACGGCTTTGGAAAACATCGTGTAAAATGAAGAAATTGATTGTGGCAAGCAATTTCTTCATTTCCCACAATGTTTTCTACGGAAAACGACAAAAGAAAAAGCAAAATTCAATTCACTTGAAATTGTCGTCTGTGTTTTCTTTGAATTTGGACGAGTCTAAAATTTTGCCGTTTGGTAATGGATTAAATGCCAGCTTCACAGAAATGTCAATGCCAGCTATTGGAATCTAAGGTGTAAGAACAGACCCATGGGAAAAGTGAAAATACATTTTAAATAATGCATATAATTCTGTACTTACTTAGTTTTACACTAAATTCTCGGAGAGGTTTCAATTCAATGGTGAACATAATTATTATATGACCCAAACTTTACAATCGGTTGTAAAATTTATTTTTGAAATAAGAGTAGATTGCCTAATAGAAGTTGTCCCCTGGTGCGTTGAAATAATTGATAATCCATGTTTTTGAACAATTTATAAAAACCCTTCAACGTTATCAAGTACCGAAGATAACTTTTCGCTCCTTACACTCGTACCATAGATTTCTACTGCAAATGACATTGGCGTTCATTTTCATCCAATTAAGCTTATTTACGTATGTATTAAAGCAAGACCATTTCACTGAAAATTACAAGAAAAAGCTTAGTATGCCTATGATTTTTCTTATGATACCTATTAGTGTTGCACATACATGTACATCTACCATTCTTCGAATATAATGTAAGCAAAACATATATCTAATTTGCTCAAACTGTTCGTGCATTTCTTAACTTAAACAAGAGCTGTCCGAAGACAGCGCGCTCGACATTCTAAGTGCTTAATATAAAGGGGGCATAACTCCAAATAGAGTGGTCCTATGGTCATGGGCCCTGATAGTAGAGGGTGTGATGGTGAATAAGTATTCCAAGTTTGGGTTGAATCCCTTCGATAGTATGGAAGTTATTGATGTTTGAAAAAACTTTAACCTTTGTTGCAACGCCAACGCCAACGCCGACGCCGACGCCCGGGTGACAGTATAAGCTCTCATTTTCTTTGAAAAGTCGAGCTAAAAATGACAATGTAGAGATCTAGGCTAATTGTGACCCAGGCATCAACAACTTCAACATAAAGATGTCGTATTTGGAAAAAAATAAAGTAACATTATAGGAAACGGTCATAATTATAATTGTGCTTCACAGACTCTTCTTTATGCAGCTCAGCAAAATATTACGATATTTGTCTAGGAAAATCTGAAAAGGGATTCAGGTTTTTGTCCCTCTTTTTATCGCTTACAAATCGGTTTTTAACGTCATGGTGCAATAAAATGGATTACAGTGTTTCAAATAAAGTATACACACAGAAGGTTGTTTGCACCCAAAAATGTCGGGTCAATTGAGCAGGTCAAGTAAATATGCATATTAAAGAGATAATTGCAAACAATCTGTGTAAATACGGGAAATCCTTACCATAAACCCACTGACACAATTATTCTTGAAAGAAAATATATTTCTTTTGATTTATGTTTTATGTATTCATCACTTCTTTTGTTCAATGTGCATATTTCTTAGCGGGGCTATGAAATCAGGCCTACCGAAGACTGTACTAAAAGCTTAAAGCTTTGACACTATCAACACATGTTCTGTGTGTCAGTCCACGGTTTCATTTGGTAAGATATGAAAGTGCCCTTGCTAGTTCTTGGATACTCTCTTAAATCAAAGTACATTATCTCTTCATTCCATTTCGACAGAATGTCATATTTGATGGTTTAATCAATGGACCTCGGCTTTGGAGAGTAGTTCTTGGAATATACAAACTGGTATAAAATGTAGAAATATCGCACTTTGTAAACCTGAGTGGGTGGATAGTTTCTATCCAGTGAAAACTCGCATCAAATTCATTTACTTTTAGATGGTAGGCCTAACGTTAATGGATAACTGGTCCTGAGAATGGGAAAACTTGGTAGGCTACCCGCGCTAAAATCGCTTTCGTTTTGGTCCTAGATAATGCGATGCACCATACAACGAGACAAACTCTGCATGTCCCAACATTGTTGCTATGTCTGAGAATATCTAGCATGGGTACCATTAAAGCCTTGCATCCATGTAAACCGATGTTTGCCATGTTTAAGGTCAGCTATATTTGTATTTGTGATTACGGAAACAATTCTAACAGTAGCGTCAAATGTGGTTTATTCTTCTATAAATCCACTTGTCTACTTTATGTACACTGTAAACATAACATTAACGGGCAACTTTGTATAGTGTGACAGTTTCAAGTTGTTTGATTTCTGACTTTATTGGAGTAGACAGGGCAAATTCATAAATGCACCATGACGTTAACCCATTCCAAGACTACAAAATTTTGGACTATTCCAAGTTGAGAGGCGTGGCAGACGACAATTCAATGTTGACGAAATGTTAAAAATCTTTCCAATTTGGCTTACATTGGCTTAGAAAGCATTATGTAAAATGAAGAAATTGCTTGTGATAAGCAATTTCTTCATTTTTCGCAATGTTTTCCAAACCTCTTTTCTTTCGGGGAGTCAATGTATGGTAATGGGTTAAAGACCGATTTATAAGCGATAGAAAGGGAGACCAAGACTGAATCCTTTTTCAAGTTGTCTTAGTCAAATGGTTCATTTCTTTCATCAGACATGCAATTTATTTCTCATGGAGCATTTTCGTATACCTTTGGGATCTTTTCTATTTGGATTGTTCAGGTTGTTATAGGTATGGTTTGCAACGATATTATCGCCGCTTCGGTTATATCGTTCATGGCTTGAGCATCTAATATTGGATTGTTGGCGCTTCTCTATCCTTCAGGTAGAATACCCGTAATGTGGCCATTTTGAGATTCATAAAACATCGGATTTATTCGAGCGCCGTCGTTACGTATCCGAAGATATTTGGGTGCAGTCGTAAACATTCGGCGGTGGAAAGTTCCACCGCCGAATGTTTTCGATTTCGCCAGAATAATTCCGACGTCGCGCGAATCTCATTATAGGTGGACTACTTTAAGAGCTACTGCCACAACCTCCATTCAAAGACCCAGGCTGCTCGTCCCACTTAGGTTTAAGATTATCCACTAATAGGTTGATAATGCCAGGGCATTCGAGGCGACCGGGGATCCAACCCTCTAATCTTGGTGGCTTGATATTTGACACTGACCATGCGGTGACATTGATCTTTGTGTCAATGGAAAAGTCACAAGAACAATTCATACGAAATATGAGAGCCACATCACTGACGAAGTAATGTTTTTGATCAATGTTGCGTTTTAGCTCGACAAACAGACATGCTTTCTGTAAACCTTAAATCATACCACTGATCTACTCGGCAATTTTTAAAATCACTATATAACTAGGTATTATTCTTTATTGTTAGACTATAAGAGAGTTTTGAATCTGAAAAAAATATGGTAAAAATACCGATAAAGGGTCAAAGTTTGGACAAAGTTAATGGAAATGTACAAAGGTTTTAATTGAAAATGAAAAAGTATTCGCTCCAAGTCCTTTTTATTGATAAAAATTTATATCGAAATGAATAGAAAAGCTTCATATGTTTGCTCACACTTTGCAAACAACTTATCAAAGAAGTCGACAGATTAATTTGTGGTTTAAAATTCTAAACTAGCAGTTTTAAAGAAATATTCGATCATTGAATAGAGCAGACGGAAAGTATTTGTCAACTAATTGAATAAGTCTATACATTAAACGGAGGCGGGCAAACGTTAAAGACTTTAGTAACTTTTATGCTTTAAGGTAGAATACCCGTAATGCGGCCATTTTGAGATCCATACAACGTCGGATTTTTCGAGCGGTGTCGTTACGTATACGACCTTATTCGGGCGCGGTCGTAAACATTCGGCGGTGGAAAGTTCCACCGCCAAATGTTTTCGACGTCGCCCGAATAATTCCGTCGCACAAATCTCAGTAGGGGTAGACTACCTTAATTAATATACTGAACAAAAGTGAAAACGCTACACTGCAAGATTTCTTATTTCTGGAAAGGTATCGAACTAATAGCATGAAATATATTTTGACTTTATTTCCCAGGCTTTCAGCAATCATTTTGTCGAAATTTCATTGTATTGACTCCATTAATGTCAGAGTTACAGCCCTTAATGCGTTAAGAGCTAATTTCATCTAATGCCACATATGCGAATGCGCAGAAAACGATTCCTTATTTTTTCGGAATCGGTCATATCCGGGTTGCTAAAAAAACACTTAAAATCTCACTTATCTCTAGTAGCAAGCTCTAAAATCAAGGTCTAATCTGTCAATTTTGCGAATTACCTCCCTTTGACATAAACAAATAGGACATTTAAATTCTTTGGTATTCACAAATTTATTACGATTTTCGATTGTTTTTTTGTACAACACCATTCAGGCATTACAGGGGATTTTTGAAACCATTCTTCGACTAGGACTGTTCCCAGATGTCCATGTAATAGAGATTTCAATTTCCTATAGAGATTACATTGTAGAATTGTAAAGCTTTGGAACATAATGAAAATTCTGCTTTTCAAACATCATTTTCTTAACGCTGAAACAATGTTATGCAAGCTTCTTTACATTTCCTGACTGGTTACTTGTCAGACTACCATTCCGTGCAGTCCGGCATGGTTTGCATTCTTCTGCTTGGATTTCTAAAGGTTTAAATTGAGTAAAATTGTCGTTCAAATTGTACACCTGAAAAACGGACCCCTGTCACATTAAAAGGGACCGTTTTTCATCTCCGTAATTAACATCCACAAAACGTTTAGTGCTTGGCACAACCAGGTCAATAAACAATACGAAACACTTTCATTTGATTTTTTTACTTGTTGTATTTAGAAGAAATGTGGCAAGCAAAGTAGGTGTAGCGTTTTCACTTTTGCTAAGTATATTAACCCACATCACATTGGCATGGTACGGAGACAAATATTAGGGCCTACACTGTATTAAATTTTGCGCTAGGTCTGATCTTATTACAAAGTGATGCGTTTCTTACCCTATGGTGACCTCATGAACTTACTTTATAATAATTTAGGTGAGGAATTTGTACGTTTTAAAGACAAAGACAATCCTAACATCGATAGGTTCAAATCTGATTTAGAATCAGAAAGGATGTCGAACAGAACCGATTAATTTCGAAAATGTCGTACCTTCACTAGAAAGTAGTGTCAAACTATCGCATGTAGTTTTTAATATCAATGATTGGGTATACTATAAGTTGCAAAATTTATACTATTTCTACAAGATTTTCGTTCATATTTGTTGAAATATTTATCTTATCGTGTCATTTTTTCAATTGACACTTGTTTTATCTTTTAGAGGTTGTACTTCATGAACAATAAAAACAAAATACATGGACATTTCAGTCCACGAAATAGTGCAACGTATCGTTCTTTTCAATTATGATTAAGCTATTAAAATGATCACAAAATGAACATAAATGAGTCGTGACCTGGAATATTGACCTTTAAGGTAGTCCATCCCTAATGAGATTCATGCGATGTCGGATTTTTCGTGCGACGTAGTTTAAACGTTCCTTACGTTTCTGAACGTTTAAGGGGGACGTTAAGGAACGTTCCACCACCGAATGCTTACGACATCGCCCCAATTATTCCAACGCCATTTGAATCTCATTAGGGATGGACTACCTTAAAGCATTTGAAACTGTCAAAGAAAAAGACCAGCTCATGTCTAAAATCAGTCTGATCCGAATTTCTGATCTCTTACATTTGCTACATGTAATAAAGACGCCATTAGAGACAAGTTGTGGATTTTGATCCGACTGTGCGTATGTACAGTCTGATCTGAACCCATAGGATCGCAAAGGACACACCAGACTGTAAGATATTTTCAAAATGCTGCCGCGGATCTAGGATTTCTGTGAAGGGGATTTGAATATACGAAGGGTTCTTTTTACTATTATTTCACAAGTTTGACTGAATTTCTGCATTGAAATGAAATAATTCAGCTACTGACCCCCTCTGGATCCGCTACTGAAATGGACAGGTTCGATATTTAAAAACAATCGCAACATTATAACTAATAATTACTACATGTGTAAGTATGATATAAAATGATCCAAAACTTACCGAAAACTGGCATTCTGGTTTTACTTGGATCCCCTAACATCACCTCAACCCCTTCAGGAATGCTCTCAAAGTTTGGGGCCGGGGGTATATTTTCCCGTCCCATACGGCTAGCACGGCTCTCTCTGCCCGACAAGGCGCTGTTCGCTTTACGGATAGGGTAGTGGGTCTCATTCGCGAGGGGCCGACCCCCTACGGGATTCGACATGGGACGGTCGCCGGATCTCGAAACCCCTCGTAACTCCATATTGTCAGGGTTACTCATTCGAGATAGGGGGTGTTGAATTTGAGGTAATCTCCCCGTGCTCATAACCGACGAGGGTCTAGCTACCCCCAGTTGTGACATTATTTCGGTCTTTTGTAAAACTTCTACCTATTAAAACACAATAATTCCGATAGCCAATCCAGTATCAAATCCAAAAATCAAATATCATATGACAAAAATATGTGACAAATGTTCAAATCCAAACAGCGTAGATCCAGGTCCGATGGCAGAGGCACGAAGTCCGAGCATTGAAAAGTTCCACACCAATTCTGTCGTAGAGTCCGACTTCAAACAGTACGGGTTTCCAAGGACGACAAATGTTCGGTTACCTACGCCGCTTTACCCTTTACTCTTAATCCGAATTATGTATTGAGCCTATTGGCGGACAATCAAAAATCTCGTAACTACAGCTTATTTAAGCTGTAGTTACGAGGTTTTTGGTTGTCCCGATTATGATATGGTATTTTATGTTTGTTTGTATGTTTGTATCGGGTGTTATATCGCTTTCAAGATTGTTTCGATTATACCACGAACTTCGCTTATCAATAGGTTATGATTTCCGGAGTATCACCATTGGCGGAATAGGGCTGTTATAATAATCTTCGTACATTATTTAACCACGTAGCCAGAGTTGCCGGTTGTATACGAACTAACGACCACAGGAATTTTCTACGCTTTCGGGATAGCCTAAACTTTGCAACGGATGAAATTTTCAGTGGAAAAAATAATCGGCAAATCAACCAAATTTTGAATATTTGACTATTTACTTGAAAATGAAACATGTTTTCTTTTGTCAATAACTATATATAATTAAATAAAACGGGTAAAATTTCGATTTTTGACCCTATATCTGCATAGCAAAGCGTTAAACGTCGGCCTTTGTTGGCGCGTCGTGACAAAATATGGGCTATTATTGTTTGGCTATCGGTTTTTTGTTTCGATCCTATAGAAAATAATTCATCCAGAAATGGTCCTCTATTGGTCGCGTTGTAATCTTTATAATATAACCCGATACGTATAGTCTACAGTTGTAAACGTCTTCAATTTGTCTTATGAATATTCTTTCCATTTTGAAAATACCGTCTATTTTTTGCTTTACAGATGCATTTTTTTGGAGATCCATGTTTTTGTAGTTCCTCTACTATAACTTCTGAAATTTAACGGAACTGATATAGCCTACAGTTAACCCTTTCCCAAACAAGACCCGGTTTTGACGTCCCTAATAGAATTGGTTTGGGAAAACATTGAGACAAAAGAAGAAACTGCTGATAACCAGCATTTTCTCCTTTTGTCTCAATATTTTCTGAGACATATTCTACACAAATTCTATCTTTCACAACATCAATATTGTCATCTGCAGCAGTTTTTGAATAAGGCCATCCTAAAATTTTGTCGGTTGGGAATGGGTTAAAACCCGTCGTGTCGAAATTTCTAGGGAACGCTTTTTTATCTCGAGATATCCGGAATTCGACTCAACCGATTTTCGTTAAGTTTCGATTGAAATGTTGTATACCCGTCGTTGTTGCTATCAAATATAGTAAAGAGAAGGATGCTCGAAACGAGCAATTTCTTACCTTTTCCTACTATATTCCAACGCTTATATCTACTTCAAAATAGTTTTTGTTTAAACATTTTTGATATCCAATGATAATGACGGGACCAGACTTCCACTTCGACTTAAGCAGACACTCTACGTATCCGTTATCGACATATCGAGTATCAATAGGGAACGATTTTATCCAGTAAACAGTGACGTAATTTCGGACAAACAAATGAAATTTTGTAGGTGCTGTTATAAAATCTCGTAACTACGGCTTGATTCAAGCCGTAGTTACGAGATTTTATATCATCACCAACGATTTATAAAAACATAACGCTAAACCAAGTCTATTTTTAGCACAAAATACATCGCCATTGTAACTGTCACTTTCTAGTGAGATAACTGTTAGAGCCCCTGTTCATATGAAAATAGCCCCACCTATACATTTGAAAGTGCTTCCTACCGACCTAAAGTGACAAACGTCGAACTCATTATGAGCACATAAAAGTTTAAAAAAAAAACCCGCAATTATGAAGATTTGAAAATACTGTGCATGTAGGAACAAGAGCCGTCACAGACGGATTATGCTCCCCGAATAAGTGTTTGTCACAAAATAAAAACTATCATACATTAAGCCCCCTTTTCCCATGACAGCTTTTTTGTACACACATTATTTATAGAATATGGTCTAGAACATCCTATTTATTACATGAGCACAAAATTTCATTAAATTCTGCCCATGAGATGAAGAGAAATAAGAGAAAAACTAATTTTTACACTAAGGCCCCTTTTTCCATGACGCAGCCTTAAATTTACAAACGGAGAAAAAGGTCCCTAGGTATTGACCCAGGGAGTTCACATGTGAAGTTTCATTGAATTTGGTCCAAGGGTTGCTGAGATATGGCTGTGGACGGACGGACACACGGACGGACAGCTTGGCGACCATATGCTCCCCCGATTTTTTTTCGGGGAGCATAAAAACAGAGAAGTTACTGTGAATTAAAATGTCTATACGATATTCCCGTGGTAGAATCTTCTATTTTTGCTTAATGAGTAAAACATAATAATAACATTATTGCCCGGACTGTAATCAACCGATTGTCCGGTGTCAAATGAATCGCGATATCACACGTTTTGTTCGATTATAGACCCGAATTCCGATGATACCCGTAAACCTATGACCTGCTTGACCCTTCATGAATTCATTGATTGGGCTTTACGGCTCTGTAAACTGCTTTTGCTATATCGCGGAAGTTAGAGCACCTAACAATGGATTCCGGTCATTTCCTATATCAGTACTACAACAACATCCTGACCGAGCCTCCAGCTGCTCACCCACATAAACGGTTATTAATCCATTACCACGCGGCAAAGTTTAAACTTATCCAAATTCAAAGATGCTGCATATGACAATTTCAAGTAGATGAAATTTTAAAAATTCTTTCCATTTTGGGTTAGAAAACATTGTGGAAAATGAAGAAATTGCTTGTGACAAGCAATTTCTTCATTTATCACAATGTTTCCCAAGCCCTTTGTTGTAAGGGAGTCAAAAGGCGTCACTGTACAGTGATGGGTTAAACCATTGGTTGGGGGCAAGTTTGTCAGAGGATGTTTGCTGTGGCCAGGGATCGAATCCGGGACCTCATCATAGAGTCTGATGTGCTACCGAATGCGCTTTGACCACCATCTGACCATTCATGACCGGATGGTATTTGTTTGTTTGAAACTACAGACTACAACATCCTAACCGAGCCTCCAGCTGCTCGCCCACGTAGGTTCACGATATCAAACCATTGATGGGTGACACTTCAGTCAGAAGGCGAGTTGAAGTTGTACATAGTTACATTTCAGAATGTGACCAAAGATGTGCACAACCGATCCGACGGCAAAGAAGGTATACCTCACGATAAATGACCTGACAGAGCAGCCCATGCTAATCGAATGGAATGCTCTGCCAGGTCAATTCTCGTCCGCTATAGTCCGTCCTTAATGACATTTACGCGACGTCAGTTGTTTGTGCGATCTCGTTAAGATTCGTGTACGTATCCGGGGCTACTCAGTATTCGGACGACGTCGTAAACACTCGGTGGTAGAACGTTTCACCGCCGCATGTTCACGACGTTGCTTGAATTATTCTGACGTCGCATGCATCTCATTAGGAATGGACTGCCTTAATTATTTGAATACATGTAATTGTTTTCGGACTGGGAAATTAAAAAATAATCCAAACTTCTCTACCGAGAGAGCACAACAACACATTTTCTCTATCTTCAACATCCCTTTTCGAAAAGGGAACGATTTTATGTAGTAAAACGTGACGTAATTTCGGATAAACTATAGTATTTCCGTAGATGTTGTTATAAAATCTCGTAACTACGGCTTGATTCAAGCCGTAGTTGCGAGATTTTATAACGACACCGACGGTTTATCAAAACATAACGGCAAACACGGTCTATCTTTAGCACAAAGTTCATTGCCATTGTATTCTTTAGGCACGTTACAAATTAATATGAAATCCAAATAATATTGTTAACCAAATGTTTAGTAAGATATAACCTCTAACACCTCAAATCAAGCATTTTCTCAGAAATTCGCAGGGTTTAAAATCATTAGGGTTACCGCGCAATTACACTGTTCAGTGTAAAGAATTACAATGAACCAATGTTGGTTCCAGATAGCCTACATTGTGGTCCGTGACTCTAACGTTTGACACAGGGTATTTAATCTTGATTTTCACCGATAGTAGATATTTGTGCTTAAGGGTTGTCTAAATATGGAAGTCAAAACTAGCGATAGATAAAGTAAATTCGATCATTATATGGTATCAATACACAGTATTTGTATTGGCATTATTGTCCGGGTGGAAATTATCGAGTTATTCAGTATTATCACCATTAGTATACAAACATAGATCAACACTTTTCCTATAGTCCGGTCCTGATATTATGATCATGTTTACAAATTTTACTAATACAAACAAGGAAAATAGTTCTTAATTTCAATATAACGATGCATGCATGAGACACATGCAAGATTCGAACCATCATGTGCAAACTTACAGTAGTTTGATGTTCGATATAATACTGTAGTGTTCTCTTAGGGAAATTCTGTAAATGTGCCATATATCTTGACCAGACTATACTTGTGCCGACATATTTCATTTCTTTCTAATGATTTTCTCAACGTTCTGGACGAGTCTGAGGGAAAGAGCGTCAGTAAACATTGAACAAAAAGAAGAAATGCTGATAATCAGCGTTTCTTTTTTTTTTTTTTTTTTTAGTTTTATTTTACACAAATCCTGTCTTTGTCAATATCCATTTTGTTGTTTGTAGCAACTCTCTAACTTGACTTAACCCTTTCCTAAACAACAAAATTTTGGACTGGCCCAATTTGAAAGAAGTTGCAGACGACAAAACAAGTTATATCAAAAAGAGAAAATATGTATAATATAGCGAAGAAAATACTGAGGCAAAAGGAGAAAATGCTGATTATCAACATTTTCTTCTTTTGCCTCAAAGTTTTCCCAAGCATTTTTTGTCAGAGACGTCAAACCAGGCCCCGGTTTCTCGAAAAAACTTAAGTACGTTCTCATGCTCAAATCTGAGCACCGTGCTCAAATCGCACGAAATCCACGTGAACTTCAATCGAATACCCTTCAACGTTGGAGAGTATCCCTTTGAAGTTGAGCATTTTCTCATGAGAATATGCTTAAGTTTTTTTCGAGAAACCGGGGCCAGGTCTTGTTTGGGAAAGGGTTAAGAAAAATTGAGCCGGGATCGAGAAAATGGGCCGGTAGAATGTGTTAATACCACGTTTCAGGATCGGCCCTTGCCTGAATACAGTCTGACCGTGATCCATGCTGTTCTCCCAACGATGTTTCGGGTCATGAAGAAGCCGTAAAGAACAGCATGGATCTTGATCAGACTGGCTGATCTGGACCCATGCTGATCTCGATTGCAAGAAGTGTCATTTTTTCTCCAGATCCCGGTTCTAATATTTTTATGAAATGGAAAAAGGGTACGATTTTTTTAAAAGACTTTTTTTTCAATTTATGACAAATGCTTGAGAAAGTCGAAAAGTTCAGCAGGCATATTGACAGCATTAATCGCCTGTTTGTAAATTCCTACATTAAAACCAATTTAATTTCATAACCCGCGTGAGAGCAGATTTAATCGAGCCGCATCATTGTAAAATGGCACGAGAAAATATCGATAAATTACAATACATGTAAACTATAACTCAATAATGGTATTATGGTAAATATTTACAAAATTAATATCGCCTCTGTAAACAATGCGAGAAGAATTACGAATTTTCAACAAAACTTTGCATGCGTTGGTTCGAATCTTGCAGGTGTTGAACCACCACATGCAAATGCAGAGTAGTTTGGAATTTGATATTGTTGTTAACAAAGGCAACATTTGTAAACATTTGCCATATTATCCAAATATAACTGTAGTATTAGAACATGAGCAGAACGATTGAGTGAATGGAGTTCTAAGTTCAACTGAACTGCTTAACGCTTTTCAAAACAACAAATTCTGTATGGATTGATTTGGTTTTACGCCTTTTCAACTGCTATTGTCATTACGCACCTAACCATGGTTTCCAGTACCAGTACTAGCAGTGGAACCGACCACTCAAATAAACGTTCAGTGCGTTACAACAGCTCCAAATCCGCCGTTGTGAAGTTGTAGAACACACAAGTGTCTCCGTATTAGCTATTTTGATAAGAGATATACGACATCGCTCTTTTTTTTAATATCATCCTTTCCCAAAACGGCAATAGATTAGACTGTTCCAACTACAAAATGGATGATGACAAAGAAAGTATTTGTGTAAAATTAAGCAAAGAAAACGTGGAGACAAGAGAAAATGCTGATTATCAGCTTTATTTCTTTTGTATCAAAGTATTCCTAAACCTTTCTGCAAGGTAAGTCAAAACCAGGCACTGGTTTCTCGAAAAAAAAAACCCAAACAACTTAAGTATATTCTCATGAGAACATGCTTAACTTTAAAGGGATACTCTCCAACGTTGAAGGGTATTCGATTGAAGTTCGCGTGGATTTTGTGCGATTTGAGCACGGTGCTCAGATTTGAGCATGACAACGTATGTTTTTTCTGGAAACCGGGGCCTGGTCTTGTTTTAACGGAATTCTCCATGATTTCAGAACATCATTATCTTCTCTATAAACTCCTCCAAGCATCGCTAATACAGAAAAGGTCGCAGATGAACACTAACATCGATTCGATTTATTAAGGAAATGTGGACAGAGTAACTCTCTAACTTTCTCCCGGACAAAAGATTGGCAAAATTGGGTGCAATTTCTGACGTTATAATTTGTGCCATCGAGAAAAGTCATAGCATGGAAACAATGCGGATAGAGAAAGGTAATGCATTCGCTTTTTAAAAGTTGTTTTGATGTTTTTAACTACTTACTCGCAAGCACAAAGAAGTGTTTATGAAACATGAATGCCCCCGAAATAGCAAATGTTAAGTTTTCGGACGATCTGGCGGACAGAGAGAAAGACACGAGTAAAACAATATGCTCCCGATCTTTCGATACGGGAGCATAAAAGTATTTATGAAAACAGAGAAAATGCTGATTAGCACTTTCTTCTTTTCCCTCAATGTTTACAGAGGCTGTATTTCTTGGGGCCGTAAAAAGCAATTCTTTGAAAAAGGGCTAAATATAAGGAGAAAGCGAAGAGCATACTACGCGCCATTAGCAGATAAAAAACCATTAGTTTGTTTGTTCGCAAAAACAGTCAAATAACACTTAAAACACAATTATTTTGATTCTTCATTTTTTATGTACAAAATGTAGTTATACACCGATCAGTAACAATAATTGGCATTTTCGATCAGTAACAATAATTGGCATTTTCAATACCGGTGAAAACGAGAAGGAACCCTTTAAAGTAACAAGTCAAGGATATTGCATTGTAAGTAAGAAGCAATTTTAACAGTAGCCCTAATTTCTCTAAACAATGTTTAAATATAGCTTTTGACATCTGGAATGGCTTTTTGACATTAACCCTTTCCCAAATGGCAAAATGTTCGGGTGATCCACTTCGAAAACAGCCACAAATGACAAAATGGAAGTTAGGAAAGAAAGAATTTGTGTAAAATATGGCATAGAAAATATTGAGACAAAAGGAGAAACTGCTGGTTAATGTTTTCCCAAGCCTTTTCTAATAGGGACGTCAAAACCAGGTCTTGTTTGGAAAAGGGTTAAAGACTTAGAATGCAAAGCTTAGCTATAGCTAAAAAATTACTAAATCCCAATAATGTACAAGGGTAGGCCACAAGCAACATTCTGTGAAACTTTCCTCAAAATACGCCCAGATATCTATGCGTTCAAAAGATATGGATGAGCGTACATATATACAGGAGGCTGTATATTGGGATGTACAGGGGGATGGTGAAGACATCTTTGGTGGCATATGGAAATAATCTTTGGATAAATCTTTTCTTGATGTATATTTCTATGACTATCTTTAATCGAATCATCAGTCATGTGTATAGGTGTTTTAAGTCTTCTTTTTAAAAACATATCCATAGTCTGAAGGTTTACATTGTATGCTAAAAAACATATTCAAAGTCTGAAGATTTATATTGTATGGCATGCTAATCATTTTCACAGAATCAGCAACTTAAGACTAGTGATCTTTCCAGACATCAACATCATTTTTCGTTCCTTCACTATAATTTATATGCCTGCATCTTGTGTCCATACTTTGCGCAGCTTGGATGGGACCAAGACTAAGTTCCATTCACTGTATTATTTCACACTTCCCATCAGACTTTACCATTTTTCGTCTTGTTTGAATCTGCTACTACTTCTGATACAGGCTTCACATAGTTTGGATTTGGTATGTCAGTCCTCAGTTCAAATATCTGGTTTTGAAAAAAAAATAATATTACTTGATTTCTGACCATTACTAATCATCATATTCATTGAGCTGGTTTCCAAAAAGAGGACACTTATGGAACAAGAGATTATCATGGATCAGAATCTGCATATGCCTTAGTACAGTCATATCAAGATTCAAGCTGATTTTTTTCAATTACTGAGTCATTTAGAAGCTATAAGAGAACAATATAGAAAAAGATCAGATTGTGTATGGCCAGCCCAATCTGGATCCAAATTGCCAATTGCAACAATATATCATTTTCCAAGTCCAAGCTAATTTCTTTTAAAAACAAGTATCTGGTGTTGTATGCAACACATAAAGTCCCCTACCGGCTTCACATTGACTCAATATGGTAATCAATAATAGATTAAGATGAATAAGTTATTGCAGGATCCATTTTTTGCCATAGTTTCACTATTTCCGTTACCATAGCAACCACACTTTTCGTCAAAGAACAAAGATAAAATGATGTGCATAATCTACACATTGCCATCTAGTCATATACCAAGTCTCATCAAATTAGCTTACTTAATTATTAACTTATCGCAGGATCCAATATTTTTTGCCATATTTCACTATTTCCGTAACCATAGCAACAACAATTTTAGTCTAAAAACAAAAATAAAATGATGTGCATAATCTACACATTGCCATATAGTCATATACCAAGTCTCATCAAACTAGCTTGCTTAGTTATTATCTTATCGCAGGATCCCATTTTTGGCCATATTTTCACTATTTCTGTAACCATAGCAACCTCAATTTAAGTCGAAAAACAAAAATAAAATGATGTGCATAATCTACACATTGCCATCTAGTCATATACCAACTTTCATCAAAAAGGCTTGCTTAGTTATTAAGTTATCGCGGGATCCAGATTTGAGCGGACAGACGGACGGACGGACGGACAGACGGACGGACGGAAGGACGGACGGACAGACAGACGGACGGACGGACAGACGGAGGGCAAACCTATAGTCCCCTCCAGTGTGAACACCGGTAGGGGACTAATAAGCAATGCCACATGTCACTATGAATTACACGGAAGAAATATGGATGGGAGTGACTCTAGTTAGCAGTTACTATTTTGTTTTTCATGATGATGATTATGCTGCTGCTGATGATGATGATGGTAACCAAGCAAAGGAAGAGAATTGAAAATAATTTGATTACAAAATTAATGTAAGAAAAAGTGACTAAATGGCACAGCATTATCATGCATAATTAATATTCACTTTTTATCAATTGTATGGCAAATAACAGGGTGTCCACCGACTTTTAAATCTGGGGGTACAGACCATACTTTTACAGCATATTTGTACCCCCTCTATAAGAGACATAGAAGGCTGCTTGCAAAATTGGGGGTACAAAATTGATTTAGGGGGTAAAAAAAACCCATTTGGGGGTTTTTGGACACCCTGAAATAATGATACATAATTTTTTAAGTTACTATTCTTTTCAGTCCTTCTAGTGCAATTTCTGTGTGACAAAATAAAGTGTGTACATATAGTGAAATAAACAAGAGAATTAACCCTTTCCTAAACGACAAAATTCAAAGGTGGTCCAATTCCAAAGATGCTGCAGACGGGATAATGAATGTTGATAAAGATAGGTTTTGTGTATGATATAGCTCAGAAAATATTGAGACAAAAGGAGAAAATGCTGATTATCAGCATTTTTTTCCTTTGTCTCAATATTTTCCCAAGCCTGTTCTATTACGGACGTCAAGACCATATCTTGTTTGGGAAAGAGTTGAAGACACATACCTGTATATAACTCTCTGATAGCGTAATCATCTGTGGTAAAATGTCTGCTACATGAAGATCTTGTAACTCATACCACTTCCCGGAACCCTGAAATTACCACCAAATGTGCACATTTTCATTGTTGATAATCAGTCATTACACTAAGTTTGCATTATTCTATAATATTGTTAATTCAAACAGCATTCAATTTTACAAAGTCCAGAAATGTTTTGTTAAATGAAACGACAAGAGATGACCGCCTTGCCTATACAGGTGCTTGTCACAAAATTAGCCTAATTTCGTAAAAGTAGGTCAAACTCCAAGGTCAAAGGTCATCGTGACCAAATAAAAGGTCCTGTCAGGAGTTATCCATGTGGAAATATGGCTCTATCAATAATAGTGCACGAGATATAGGCCAGGTTAAAGTTTTTTAAAAAGATGGTGAAACTCCAGTCTCCAAGGTCACTAGGTCAAAGGTCATGGTCCCAAATGTAAGGTTTGGGCAGCATGTGTGAAGTATCAAGGTTGTATCTCTAATAGTGCCTAAGATATAGACCAGGTTAAAGTTTTTGAAGATACTGACCCGACGCCGACATTAGGGCTGTGACATTAGCTCCACGGACATAAAGTCCCAGCTCGCTAAAAATGTAAATTGTTAAAATTTGAGTAAGTTTCACACAATAAAAGTTCAGAATAACTAGATATCCTACCTGTGTAATCTTCTAACTGATTGAAGGCATAGTCTATCAATTTATTATCCTATTGAATCATGGTATTCTTCAGGAATTATTCTTATTTCGCGGGAATATTTTGCAATTGAATTTTCTAGCAATTAGGTTTCATTATTCTGCTTGCTAAGAAATACTAGTAGTACCTTATGTAGTATATGAGCCCTGTATGTTCCCTTGCCATGACCTGGCTCTCCATCATGTACAATATTGGCCATGAGATCGTAGGTGGTGTATTTATGATATAAAACGTTGTTAGAAAACCTGACATTCTAGACCTACCTTATGTAGTATATGAGCCCTGTATGTTCCCTTGCCATGACCTGGCTCTCCATCATGTACAATGTTGGCCATGAGATCGTAGGTGGTGTATTTATGATTAGCCTTCACTATAGGTTGTAATAAATCACCGAAATCTACATTCCTGGAGAGTAAAAGAGAAATAAACGAGAGTATAACAAGTTTAGCCCTTTACCAAACAACAAAATTTTAAGCTTGTCCAAATAGACAGAAGTTGCTGAAGACATTTTCAATTTAAAGAAATTAAAAAATTGTATGACTTTTTCTGGTAGAAAACATTGTGGGAAATGAAGAAATTGCTTGTGACAAGTAATTTCTTCACTTTCCACAATGTTTTCCAAAGCCTTTATCCTGGGAGGCATCAAAAAGTGTCCATGTGCAGGAATGGGTTAAGTACAACAAAGAATTGGCCTAAGTAGACATAACACTAATCATCAGTTGAATATATAGGTGAAAATTGAGCAAGGAGTTTAGCTTAAGGACATTACAATTTCACATTTCATCTTTTCTCTTGTCAATACATTAGCCAATTTTTATCTTAACTCCAGCTTTTAAGTACATTTTGAAATTTAAACATATCGCAGGACAGAATGAGTATACATTAAAGCTAAAAAATTTCACCATAAACAATATGTTCATTGTAGACATTCTATATTTCTGCTTAAAAACCTGTAATGGCCTCTGAAAGATTGTCTATCCATACAAAATTGATTTTTGTTCTTGGGAAAAACTGATAACAATTACAAATGAGCCAGGATCTGGAAAAACGTCCCTTAAGGTTTTTGAGCCAAACATAGATCCAGACCAGCCTGTGCATTCACACAGACTGATCAGGATCCATGTTGATCTCTAATAGCTTCATCATGACCTGTAGTAACTCAAAGAGAGCAGCATGGATGCATATTTGACTGTATTTGACAACAGGCTTATCTTGAAACTCAATTTTTAAAATGCTATAAGGGACGTTTTTCCAGATCCCGGCTCAAATACACACACTTACTTGATAGGGAAATTAACAATGGTTGGATTCTTTTCTTGTACAAAGAAATTCTTGGTAAATCTCTGTAAAGTAAAATGGAAAACAAATTAAGAAATAGACATTGACAATAATGCTTTTCAGATAACAAAATGATTGTTTCAAAAACAAACAAGAGCTGTCCGAAGACAGCGCGCTCGACTTTCTAAGTTGCTTAGTATAAAGGGGACATAACTCCAAATATAGTGGAGCCAGGGTCATGGGCCCTAATAGTAAGGTAGAGGGTGTGATGGTGAATAAGTATTCCAAGTTTGGGTTGAATCCCTTTGATAGTATGGAAGTTATTGATGTTTGAAAAAACTTTAACCTTTGTTGCAACGCCAACGCCGACGCCAACGCCCGAGTGACAGTATAAGCTCTCATTTTCTTCAACAGTCGAGCTAAAAACACATATTTCACAACCAGGCCTGTCACAACGAAGAAAATGTAAATTATCAGCTATTTCTTTTAATAATTTTACAATCTTTATTCGAGAGGCAGGGTTTGTTTGGGACAACACAAATGCATGTAAATGACATGTATTCCATCTTTATCAGTAAAATCTAAATAGCTTTCTATAAAGAAATCAAAGATTAACTAAATGTACATTAAATATTCTATTCAGACCAGTATCACCATCCACAGATCTACTAACCTTTACATAAACAATAATGTAAGGCGGCAGTTTTGTCAACTCAAATCTCTTGAGTGTTGAATCTTTATGTGTCTTGTACTCTTTTTCATATGTCCCATTAAACTTGGCCAGTATTGTATGGAAGGGTACTTGAGGAATTATGTTCTCTTGTAGCTCGTCTGGGTAGAGAGGGGGCGCAGGTAAATCACAGGTCAGATAGAGGAAGGGAATTTCATCAACTGTTTCCTGATACTCTTCTGTCATTAGTAATTTCTTCTTCTCATGTTCTGCCTATAGATAAGAACATTGACATGTCATGGGTAACCATTTTGTTGATGCTTACCAACAAACAAGAGCCGTCACAGACGGATTATGCTCCCCGAATAAGTGTTTGTCACAAAATAAAAACTATCATACATTAATAGGGGTGTAACGATAGATCGATAGGTCGCTGTATCGTGATAGTGACAGTCACGATATTGATGTATCGATTGTGGTTTCCGATATCGATAACTATCGCCGATAGTTTGTTCAACTATCGATAGTTTCGATAGTATAAGTGCACTTATTTTTGTTGAGGTAAATCTCTAAAAAAAAAAAGGAAAAACAAATTGCAAGTAAATGCTTCCCCATTGAATTCGTCGAACTTTCATTTTTAGGCTTGTTCGATTATTGTATCTTATGTACTCCAATTACATTATGAAATATGTTCGCTTTGAAAATGAAATAAGCTTTATATCTATTCAAAGTCATCTGTATTTCTCTCAATTAACTTTTTTATCAATGCAATTGAAACCGTAATTCAAGAATAGTAAAACTATGTGAAATTTTGGAATTAACAAAAAATGATCGATTAGAGAATATGTTCTATTTCTTTTTTTGGATTCACTAATCGTGTGTTATTGTTTGACATATTAAATAAATTTTATTTCGTCTGATCGGGAATGGCGAGCTACTTTGAAATATGTAGAACAAGAGCATGTCGTATTGCGATGCAATACAGGAGTCCCCCACTCGATAACAAAAAGTCCTTTCTTAAAATAATATCTCCTACTTAGTAGATCTATAACTGTATACAAAATTTGAAGTTGCTAGCACATTAGGTTTTGGACAAAATGTCCCCCCAAAAAATGTAAGGGTAAAATCACCCAAGGGCAATAATGCCGAAAGTGGGCGGAGAAGAATAATGATTATTGTACATGACACTTGTCCTCAATGAGATCTATTAGTGTACCAAGTTTGAAGTTGCTAGAACCGATGGCTCTGGAGACATGGTCCGGACAAATATGTAAGGATAAAAACAACAACAGACAAACAACTCAAAAAGTAGATGTAGCAGAGTAACAATTCTTGTGCATTACACTTCTCCTCAATGAGATCTACCAGTGTACAAAGTTTGAAGTTGCTAAGGCTTATGGTTTAGGAGATAAGTTCAGGACAAAAATGTAAGGATAGAAACATCAAAGGGCAATGACTCAAAAAGTGGACATGACAGAGTAACAGTTCTTGTACATGACATTTGTCCTGGATGAGATCTATAAGTGTACAAAGTTTGAAAGTGCTAGCATTTATAGTTTAGGAGATATGTTCCGGACAAAAATGTAAGGCTTAAAACAACAAAGGGCAATAACTCAAAAAGAGGGCATGGCAGAGTAATGGTTCTTGAACACACCACTTGTCCTCAATAAGATCTATAAGTGTACAAAGTTTGAAGTTGCTAGCACACATAGTTTAGGAGATATGTTCCAGACAAGAATGTAAGGCTAAAAACAACAAAGGGCAATAACTCAACAAGAGTTGTCCGCGGACAACATAGCTCGCCTATACAAGAGCTTTTCACAAAAAGAAAAGTCAAAGGTCAAAGGTCAAGGTCACTGGGTCAAAGGTCATAGTCTCAAGGTCAAGGTCATTGTATGAGGTATCCATGTGTGAAATATCAAAGCTCTATCATCAATAGTGCATGATATATTGACCAGGTTAAAGTTTTTCAAAAGTAGGTCAAACTCCAAGGTCAAGGTCACTAGGTCAAAGGTTGTGGTCTCAAATGAAAGGTCTTGTCGAGATGTATCTATGTATTAAATATCAAGGCTGTATCTCTAATAGAACCTGAGATATAGGCCAGGTTAAAGTTTTTCAAAAGTAGGTCAAACTCCAAGGTCAAGGTCACTAGGTCAAAGGCCATGGTCTCAAATGAAAGGTCTTGTCGAGATGTATCTATGTATGAAATATCAAGGCTGTATCTCTAATAGTACCTGAGATATAGGCCAGGTTAAAGTTTTTCAAAAGTAGGTCAAACTCCAAGGTCAAGGTCACTTGGTCAAAGGTCATGGTCTCAAATGAAAGGTCTTGTCGAGATGTATCTATGTATGAAATATCAAGGCTGTATCACTAATAGTGGCTGAGATATAGGCCAGGTTAAAGTTTTTCAAAAGTAGGTCAAACTCCAAGGTCAAGGTCACTAGGTCAAAGGTCGTGGTCTCAAATGAAAGGTCTTGTCGAGATGTATCTATGTATGAAATATCAAGGCTGTATCACTAATAGTGGCTGAGATATAGGCCAGGTTAAAGTTTTTCAAAAGTAGGTCAAACTCCAAGGTCAAGGTCACTAGGTCAAAGGTCATGGTCTCAAATGAAAGGTCTTGTCAAGATGTATCTATGTATGAAATATCAAGGCTGTATCTCTAATAGTGCCTGAGATATAGGCCAGGTTAAAGTTTTTCAAGTGAAGACGGGACGGGACGGGACGGGACGCGACGCGACGCGACGCGACGCGACGCCGACACTAGGGCTGTGACATTAGCTCCCCGGACATAAAGTCCCGGCTCGCTAAAAAGAGGGCGTGGCAGAGTTATGGTTCTTAAACATGACACTTGTCTCCAATGAGATCTATAAGTGTACAAAGTTTGAAGTT
This sequence comes from Fragum sueziense, assembly GCA_963680895.1. NCBI lineage: Eukaryota > Metazoa > Mollusca > Bivalvia > Cardiida > Cardiidae > Fragum > Fragum sueziense. Next base: position 47,391,391 of record OY804592.1, read on the forward strand.
GCTAGCACACATAGTTTAGGAGATATGTTCCGGACAAGAATGTAAGGGAAAAAACAACAAAGGGCAATAACTCAAAAAGTGGGCATGGCAGAGTAACGGTTCTTAAACATGACACTTGTCCTCAATGAGATCTATAAGTGTACAAAGTTTGAAGTTGCTAGCACACATAGTTTACGAGATATGTTCCGGACAAGAATGTAAGGCTAAAAACAACAAAGGGCAATAACTCAAAAAGTGGGCATGGCAGAGTAACGGTTCTTAAACATGACACTTGTCCTTAATGAGATCAAGTGTACAAAGTTTGAAGTTGCTAGCACACATAGTTTAGGAGATATGTTCCGGACAAGAATGTAAGGGAAAAAACAACAAAGGGCAATAACTCAAAAAGTGGGCATGGCAGAGTAACGGTTCTTAAACATGACACTTGTCCTCAATGAGATCTATAAGTGTACAAAGTTTGAAGTTGCTAGCACACATAGTTTAGGAGATATGTTCCGGACAAGAATGTAAGGCTAAAAACAACAAAGGGCAATAACTCAAAAAGTGGGCGTGGCAGAGTAACGGTTCTTAAACATGACACTTGTCCTTAATGAGATCTATAAGTGTACAAAGTTTGAAGTTGCTAGCACACATAGTTTAGGAGATATATTCCGGACAAGAATGTAAGGCTAAAAACAACAAAGGGCAATAACTCAAAAAGTGGGCGTGGCAGAGTAACGGTTCTTGAACATGACACTTGTCCTCAATGAGATCTATAAGTGTACAAAGTTTGAAGTTGCTAGCACACATAGTTTAGGAGATATGTTCCGGACAAGAATGTAAGGCTAAAAACAACAAAGGGCAATAACTCAAAAAATGGGCGTGGCAGAGTAACGGTTCTTGAACATGACACTTCTCCTCAATGAGATCTATAAGTGTACCAAGTTTGAAGTTGCTAGCACATATGGTTTAGAAGATATAGCCCGGACAAAAGTGTGACGGACAGAAGGACGGACGGACGGACGGACGGACGGACAGACGGACGGACGTACCCACATTAGGGTACTTGATGGGTAGTCCATCAGATCTGTTAGTGGGTACCATTTCTTGGCTACTTGAAAGCATTTCCTGGCTTATGAAAAGTGATCTTAAAAACGCACATTTGATGGCTACTGTTCATTGGACACATTTAATGGCTACTGTTCATTCGGCCAGGAAAACTAAAGATATTTTTACAAAATATTGACTGTATTAAGAATACCATAGAGTAAACGCAGGCCTGCATATTAGTGCATTACCAAAGAAATCTTGCAACAAATCAGAAAAAAATAGTTGACCTCATAATGAGTGTTTAATGCTATGTTCCCACTGCCGATCAATTAAGGTTTACAGTCAGACCCTCAAAAAATCACCGTTTTCTAGCCATGCGAAATGCACCAAATTACGCACGCTTGTAAATACACTTAAAATAAGTTGATTCACTGTGTTGGATTTCAGCATTATGCTTCACGAAGAAAATAATTTACACATATTATTTAATTCTTTATTCATATGCAAGGGAGGTAATTTGGAACATTTTTGTCAAATATTTCCATAAGTATGCATTGATTCAAAATTCTAAACCGTTCAAAATGATTATGTTTGTATTTGGAATGGAAAAGTAACACAGTTTAGGAATTATAGGCACTTTTCAAATTTCACATCTGAGTCTTTGGTGCTTTTGAGGGATTGGATACCTTAACTCAGTCACCTAAATTCCCCGATCTAACCCAACCAAATGTATGTACACCACTTCTTCTCGATCTCTAGTCGATCATACTAGACACCTACACGAGCACTGTAGACCTTTTCTCATTCGCAGCCCAACCATTTGTCCGATTTTAAGTCGATCACCTCGTCCTATATTAGAGTCCTATACGATCGATACTCGACCTGTAATGGTCTGCTACCAGACCTTTACACGAACAGATCAAGTTTATCCTATTCTAGTCGTAGATGGTCGGTAAATATCGTGTATCTTCTACAATGGCTTCACTTCATTTGGAAACGCATGACTGGACTCTGGCAGTAGTGAATGTGACGCACTCCATTGCTTCAGGGCTTCTGAAATACAAAATTAAAAGTAATGTACAAGTTGAACAACACTCAGATTCACCAAATTATTTGTTTTTAAAAGCATAACTAACTGTTCTATTTAAAGCAGAAGGGTAACAGATGGTCTAATTGCAAAAAATGAAATTTTTCGAAAAAATATGCAGAACTTTTGTGTTGGCCACCTCAGAATGGTTAATAATATGCGATTCAGACAGAGATTGAGCCGAAATTATAAGAGATAGCCGAATTTAGGGAGAATCCAAACCCAAATTCAACCCCGTCACAGATGCAGTTGATTTTATTTTTTAACTGTTACGCATGCGCATACAGCGCGGACCAAGATTCAAACGAGATTCATACTTGAATTTCAATGTGACGTCACCCTGTATGTTATGACGTCATTTAAGAAAGTTGCATGTCCTACGGTTTTTGACCTACTTTCGATATCGCTTCATGAATTTGGTATCAAATTGCGAAAAAATGAGTCGTTGCTTCAATAGTTTGTCGTAATCATAAAATCAGGTGATATAAAGCTTAACAAGTGTACATTTCGTTTGTTTTTGACAAATTTTGGGTCCAAATCTGGGAAATAGTAGCTTTAACTCATAGGAGGGAGACAAACCGTCATAGAAGACTCGATGACCTATAAAAGACCTCTATGGATAAGGCGAGAAATCTCCCTAAAAGGCTCAAATGGAAAAGTCAATTTTTAAAACATGCAAATTGATAATTATTTCGAGCTGTATGGATAGATATATACCTAAATCATACGAAAACTGATTTTGTACAACCAAAACGATTCGACATGTACAGATAACTCTTGGTTTCTGTACCTACCCCCAAAATTACATTTTCTTACCCCACCGGTATTCATTTAACCAGAATTACGTTTTCTATGATTTTATTAGCAATATTATTTCTGTTAATGTAAGGACGATTGGTGTTGAAATCACAAATCAGTTTTCGTTTTGTCCTTAATGCGCATGCGCATCATTGAAATGAGTTTAAAGGCGAAATCTTCCCGCCAAAAATATGGCATTTGCTATATGAACACTATTTTCAATATAAAAGTATGTTCCACCCCGTGACCCAGCAAAACCTTTTTACCAAGGAAGCCTATGTTCAAGTGACACAACAAATGTCAATGGGAAGCTGGGTCAACAGGGGGAACGATGTTCACCAGCCAAGGGAAGGATGGTGGGAAAGTTTGCTTTTAAAGTTGTTTCAATGATGCGCATGCACAAAACGGACAAAATCAAAGCTGCCATATGATGTCAACGCCATTTATCCTTGCATCTGTAGAAAATAAATTAGAAGTAAAACAAAAAGGAACTTCATTTTACGTCTATGAATACCAGTAGTGTAATAAAATGAAACCATTTGGGTGGGTACAAAAATCATGAATTATCTGCACCTATTTAACTTTTTAAATGGCATAAAATCGGTATTCATTTCATTTGTTTATTTACCTAACCATAAATCTTCATTTTGTTTATCAATTTGCAAGTTTTGAAAATTGACCCATCCAGCTGAGCCTTTTAGGGAGATTTCTCGTCACATTCATAGAGGTCCTTTCCCATTCAGGTAACACAATCAGATTGCTTATTTACAGGACAAATACATTAAACAACAACTACCAAATGCAGTTAGCACATTTTGTCCTTTTGAACGTACACCTGTATGATAAAAGCGCTATATAAATACAGTATTTTATAATAATAATGATAATAATAATAATAGCAAAAATACCACCAAATTTAGCGGAAAGATCGTCTACAAGGCCCCTGCCCTAAATTACATGATATATATTTTCAATAACTATTAATATATATCTACTCAATGCCAAATGGGCCGAGATAGTAATAAATTAATTTCAAAATAATATTTAAAATGTTAAATGATTACATTAGCCCTATCAGGTCATTAAAGCTAACATACCATTTGCCCATTCTATATCGCAGAGGAACTGGAATTTTGTCTCCTTTTCCTTCTTCAATGCAGTTGAATATATTATAGAAAAAAAAACTGGTAATGCATATCTGTGGAAATTTTAAGTGGAGTGATATGGGTAACAGTAACTTTCATTTTTTATTCATATTGTTCAAATCATATTGTTCAAAGATGAATTGTTAGGGCCAGCCATTAAAGGAATTGGACACATTTTTTAGCTTATTCCTTTATTTACAAATTAAACCAACTGAGACTTGGACGAAATGTCCAAGTTCTTATTGATAACTATAATATAACAAATATATGGACAGAAATCATTAGCCAGCAGTAACATGGACACAACTCTTAAGCCAATTATAACTTGGACACAATGTCCTACTCCTTCTTGGTTACTTGAATATACCTTATAAATGTATAAACAAAATCAGTAGCCAGCAGTGAAATGGACACACTGTCCAAGTTTTTCTTGGTTACCAGCGTTTTCAGACTATTTATTTTAATATGGAGACAAACTCTTAAGCCAGTTGTGACTTGGACACAATGTCCTACGCCTTCTTGGTTACTTGAATATACCTTATAAATGTATAGACAAAATCAGTAGCCAGCAGTGAAATGGACATACTGTCCAAGTTTTTCTTGGTTACTAGCATTTTCAGACTATTCATTTAAGGGATACAGATATAATTTAATTTCAAATTCATGGAGCTATGAACTAAAGTCTTATCACACTGTATGAATCCGTGAAGCGGTTCATACAGAAGTGTGATTCGACATTTTCTTATACCTCCATACATTTAAAAACAATTTTCTTCATTTCTTATAATTTAATTTGTCCATGGGAATATAAATACAAGTAATTCAAGAAAAACGTGCCATTTTGTACACGAACTAGATTGCACAGTAAAACCAAAGAAATAATACTGATGTCATTTAACAAAATTTCATTCATCAAGTTATGAATGAAAAATATTGCCAGATCAAAACGACGGAAATTAAATGAAGTCACTAAATATGAAATTATTTTAATATGAACTTAAAGACAAATTCTTAAGCTTGTTATGACTTGGACACAATGTCCTACTCATTCTTGGTTACTTGAATATACCTTATAAATATGTAGACAAAATCAGTAGCCAGCAGTGAATTGGACATAGGTACTGTCCAAGTTTTTCTTGGTTACTAACATCTTCATACTATTTATTCTAATAAACATATACAAACTCTTAAGCCAGTTGTGACTTGGACACAATGTCCTACTACTTCCTGGTTACTTGAATATACCTTATAAATATATAGACAAAATCAGTAGCCAGCAGTGAATTGGACATAGGTACTGTCCAAGTTTTTCTTGGTTACCAGCATTTTCAGACATTTCATTTTAATATGGAGACAAAATCTTAAGCCAGTTATGACTTGGACACAATGTCCTAATCCTTCTTGGTTACTTGAATATACCTTATAACTATATAGACAAAATCAGTAGCCAGCAGTGAAATGGACACACTGTCCAAGTTTTTCTTGGTTACAAGCATCTTCATACTACTTATTTTAATATGTAGACAAATTCTTAAGCCAGTTATGACTTGGACACAATGTCCTACTACTTCTTGGTTACTTGAATATACCTTATAAGTACATAGACAAAATCAGTAGCCAGTGCTGTGAGCCGAGTATTTCATTGGATATAGTTGTTTTGTTTACAGGCCTATCTATGGAATGAGTTGTAGTATATTATAGCCATGTTATTAACTTATATACCATTATGAAGGTAACACCTTGAATTTTCTATTTCATGTTTCCAAAGCAGTTCTTATAATGTATCACAGGTAAAAAGAACGAAAACGGTTAAATATAACGGGAAAACAATGACAACTTGTAAAACTCTAAACATTTGTTTACAACTGTAAATTCCATTTAGCTTAAAACAACCCTGGCGACTGCTAGACCTAGCGATCGACAAAGTCGCTCGCAGATAAAAAGCAGTAGCCAGCAGTGAAAAGGACATTATAATAAATGTCCAAGTTTTTCTTGGTTACTAGCATCTTCTAACCTTTTCTTAAATTGAAGACAAATTCTTAAGCCAACTATGACTTGGACACAATGTCCAACTTCTTCTTGGTTATTTGAATATATAGACAAAGTCAGTAACCAGCAGCGACATGGACATACCGGGTAATGTCCAAGTTTTTCTTGATTACGAGCAGTTTTTTATCTTTTTTTTAAAATTAAGACAAATTCTTAAGCCAACTATGACTTGGACACAATGTCCAACTTCTTCTTGGTTACTTGAATATACATAGAGACACTTACAGTAACCAGCAGTTAAATGGACATAATGTCAAAGTTTTTCTTGATTACTAACACTTTAACATTTTTTTTTAAATGAAGCTAGCTAGCTATGACTTGGACATAATGTCCAAGGTTAAGCAGTTTTGTAAGGTACAGAAAAAATAATTTACAATTACAGCCTTGTCAATGCGTAGGGCATGATTTAAAATAAGAGCAGGATCAACTCCCGACTTATATACCTGAGCATCTTAATTTCAATGTCATTATGTATAGATTAACGAAATTATTTCAACTCATGGTGTATTATAATTCTTGTTCTGTCGTGTTTTCAAAATGAACCCTCATTGGAAAGTCTGATCTTACCCAAATTAAAAGAACCCAACAACAAAACATAAATTATAAATCCGTCTCATAAATATTTGTACATTTCCTCGCTTTGTTTGACTTTTATTTTGCCAAATAAAAAATAGCTGTGTTCAGGGTTTCACTCTGAAAAATTCTAGGTAGGGTAGGTAGGCATTTTTTTGTTTTATCCTTTGTTTTGGTGAATGATCAGTGTCGGATCCAGGGGGGGTTCGAACGAACCCCCCTCCGTAGCCTGATTATTTCATTTTCATGCAGAATTTCAGTCAAAATTGTGCAACACTAGAAAAACGAACCCCCCTATTTGCATATAATCTGAACCCAGTCCCCCTCATAGAAATCCTGGATCCGCCACTGATGATAGATCTATATTGTAATGAATGCATTTGCATTAAAACAACATGTAATATGCAATGTTTGTTCTCTTCAGTTTGTAGTTATACTTGATGTTCACTTCAGTTTGTAGTTATACTTGAGTATTATAAAGAAACAAAAAAGAAAATGGAAATACAGTGTTTCATTTTGAAATCTGAAGTAGGTTTGAAACAATGAGTCCCAGCCCAAGACAGCGAGTTCCCAACTTTATTTTACAAGTATCGCAGGGAATAAAGCGACAGACAAAGGATGTTGGTAGAAAGCGTATAAATCATGCCCAACCCTAAGTTTGGGGACAATTGTATAATGCTATAAAAATGGGGAATATCTAACATCTAAGTTATTGCATTTACCCCTTCCTTAATCCGAGTCTTTTCTGATGTAAATACGCTTTTTGATATTTTGATTTTTCGCTATTTACGAAAAGTAGCGAAAAATCAAAATATCAAAAAGCGTATTTACATCAGAGAAGACTCGGATTACCCCTACCTTAACTTGGAAGTTGTTATAAAAGAAGTGGTAAGTTAGTAAGTTTTGACATTTGGGTCTACACATTTGATTGTGAAAACTGAAATATTTTGAGATTCACCCAAATAGATAGGTTTTAGTTTACACAGTAGGAGACAATAATTAGCTTATCACATGTAAATTGTAAAAAAAGTGTGACTCAAGACAATCAAAATGGCCCTAGCAATCCTTGTATCCTTGCTTACAGACAATTTCTAGCCATGATATTCAGGACGCATCTGAGAAAATCCTGTCAGCAACAATTTTTCATATAGTTCAACCCTTATTTTGCTTTTGGTCTTCGATTTTATTTATTATTTTCTAAATCGCTCGCCGTTTTTACTGGCTCGGAGAGAGAAGTATGTCTACTTTCGTTTTGAAAAAACGCTCCGCGGAGATTCTTCAATTTCATCGGTAGTTAACAGCCTGACTTAAATCAAATTAGTTTTTTTACAACACCATAAGCATCCGATTGTTTCAATTTTCTGATGAAGTTTCGATAAATATCCAACCTGTGTCTCAAAAACTTACTGAGTTGAAAATTATTGTGAGGTCAAGGTCAACCGCTGTACACAATGAAGGAATAACGCCGAGTAATCCAATTAACGGTTTCCGGTCGCGGAGTTATACGAACAAAGGAATTTTTTAGTCAGAGAAAACAAATCTCGTATCTAACGGTTGGCGAGCCTATCTATCTATATATTCTGCCTAACTCCCCTTTCGGGTATTACTGGCAGGAGCCTGAAGTTAAGAGTTATTGATCTCCCATGAACGAATTGCATTCGCGATTTCTCGTAATTTTCCGGCAGGGTCACGATTACAACCGAGTACAGAATTCTATTTTTAGCGCATGGAATTTCCCTTCCAGTTCGCAAAAGGACATCCCCGATTTTTTTTCTTGGAGACTGACGAAAAAAACTTTAGGGTCGGTGGTATTTTCTAGAATAGAATTCAGATATAAAAAAATCTCATAAGCAAAAAATAAGAGATGAACGGGTTAATGAGAAAGAGCGGAGAAGTGAGAAAGTGGGATAGATCTAGTTCATAACCGGGCGATCAACAATAATATTGACATCGCGAAAACCCATTAGATCTACATGGCTTTACTGACGATCAACTTTCAGAGAATAAATCAGCTTTCTCTACAAAATAACCAATTATTTATCTGAAATAAATCACTTAACTATGTTTTGGAAATAAATGTTTGGACAACAAGTAAATGATACAGATAATACTTACAGTTTAAAATCCACTCAACATCGGTTCACGGGTCTTCGGTCCATGTGTACTTGGTTCACTCGGTAACTTCGGAGTACTCGGCATTTATCGATACAGTAAAAACTGATCTGATTGGCTGAGGAGCCTGGTATATTAAATACAAGTAGCTGATTGGTTGTTAAACTGCGCGAATTTTTTCTTCATTCAAATGGGCAGTCCGAAGTCCATAATGAATAATTGGACAAAATGAGTGTCCAAACGTGTATTGGCTTCCAACGTGGGTTAAGCCAATATCTCTTGGACTGTACTTCCTACCGAGTTGTACTGTTGGGTATAGCCAATAACAACAAAAGTAGCCAACAAAAGCACAATGAACATAAACTGAAGCCAATAAATGCTCTCCTGTAAACCCGGACGGACGGACGGACGGACAGACGGACGGACGGACGGACAGACGGAATCGAGCAAACCTATAGTCCCCCAACCGGTAACCGGTGGGGGACTAATAAAGTCGGAAAGGCCAGCGTTTGGGCCCATTTTGAAATCATTATTTCATAATCAGCTTAAGAGATTTACTTTAAACTGGTGATGTAACCTTAATTCTAATTTCCCACCAATTCTGGAAAAATCTGCTTATGTTCTCGTAAATTATTCGAAACAATTCATCTACTGATAGTATCGTGATACATCACGATATATTTCTGACGATATTGATAGTATCACGATATCAATCCTACGATAGTAAAACTATCGCGATAGTCATTTTCCAAGCCGATAGTCAGCCCTATACATTAAGCCCCCTTTTCCCATGACAGCTTTTTTGTACACACATTATTTATAGAATATGGTCTAGAACATCCTATTTATTACATGAGCACAAAATTTCATTAAATTCTGCCAATTAGATGAAGAGAAATAAGAGAAAAACTAATTTTTACACTAAGGCCTCTTTTTCCATGACGCAGCCTTAAATTTACAAACGGAGAAAAGAGTTTCTAGGCATTGACCCAGGAAGTTCACATGTGAAGTTTCATTGAATTTGGTCCAAGGGTTGCTGAGATATGGCTGTGGACGGACGGAAATCTTGTAATTGAAGCTTGTTATAAGCTGCAGGTACAAGATTTCTGTTGAACACCAATGATGTATTAGCCCAATACCAAGTACTAGACATACAAGCATTTGAAAATTGAAACCTTCAAAAGAGAGTGTAACTTTCTTCTCTCATTTACATGCACCTAGATTAAAATCTATTTGTGGTTCAAAAGGATGTAATTTTAACTTAAATATCTACATCCATTACCTAAATGTATCTGATAAAAATTTCTTACGTGACTTGATATTCAGAAAATATATATAGCATGTAATCAACCAACTGGGAACTGTTTTGATCTCCTAATCTAATGAAGACAATTAGTTCACAAAAGACAGCATCCAACTGGTGATCTATTGGTTGAACTGATACATACCATTTCTAGAGGTGGAACTTTCCTTGAGTAGACCTTCATCTTTCCCCTGAATGTTTTATTGATGATAGAACTTGTGAGTTTCTTGTTTCCGTTGAGAGCATTGTGTAGAGCATTTAAGATCCAGGACATAAATTCTAGGGAGTCACCTGTGAACAGAACATGTAACATTTGAAATACATATCAATGATATCCAGAGCAACATGGAGGGATTTAGCCATTTTGAATTTGTTAATTCAAATCCAAACCATATGTTGTAGGTACTCATTTGCATCGTCTTGACAAGACAACTCCAATGCGTACCCACATCATAAGGTTTGATGAACAAATTATGAAATATTGCATTTCAAAAAGCCAATATCCACTCTTATCTGTAGCTCTGGACATCAGGATGCATCATTGAACTTTATATATGAATCCCATGAAGAAATATTTCATTAGTTCTAAAATTAATCTTCTTTCAAACAAGACATTACCATGATGCTTGTAACAGGAAAATCTTTGAAAAACATTTCTATGATTTAGACAAAAGAAATGCAGATATCCAGCATTATCTCATTTTGCCTAATTATTATTTAGCTATATTTTACACAATTCCTATCTTTATCAACAGACATTTTGTCATCTGCAGCAGCTTTAAAATTTGGCCTGTATAATATGGTGTCGTTCGGGAAAGTTTCAAGCAGAATAAGTGTTTAGAGCAGTGTGCAAGAAAACACACTCCCTTTTAAAGTAAGCATGAATATGTCATAGTTATTTGTATGCATAGAGATGTGCCTTTTTCAGATTTCACTGGATTGCAAGAAATATTAATGTCTCTCGAAGTAAGCAAAAAACATACATATGATTTAGTTCAGTTTAGACCAATCCATGATTTTGTTGATTGGGAAAGGGGAAAGAATTATACCTTGTTCTGTAATCTGGAACCTCTTTTTGCTACACAACACAACAGCTTGCAACATTTCATGTGGGCTAACATGAGCCTTAAAGTTCCGCGGATTCCATAACTTTCTTAACAACTCTCCAAATCTTTGTACAACTAGAAACATTTGGTCACCAGGTGGGCGTTTGATCCCTTTGTAACTCTCTTCTTGCAAGAAATAGTTCCGTAAAGGTGAAACATGGGACAAAGCCTGTAAAAAGTATAACAACCATGTCTCTTATGGTTAAACCAATTCCCAAAGTAAAACAAGATTTAGGGTGATTCAATTTGAAAGCTTCGATAGATGACTGTGTTGATGAATATAGGCTTTTAGCATTAATTTTGTGTACAATATAACCCTAAAAATATTGAGGCAAAAGGATAAAATGCTGATCATCAGCCTTTTCTACTTTTGCATTAATGTATCCAAAATCCCTATAAAGGATTAACCTTAAAACCAGGTTTTGTTTGGGGAAACGGTTTTAAAACAAATTTCCAAACAACAGAATTTTAGACTACTTAGATTTCAAAGCTGCTGCAAATGGCAAAATACATGATAATTCAAGTTAATTTTGTAGCCATTACAGCATGGGAAGTATTGAGGCAAAAGGAGAAAATGCTGGATATCTGCATTTTCTTTCTTTGCTTCAATTTTTTTCCAAGCCTTTTCTATTAGAAGCAACAAAAAGATGTCACCTTTTGGTAATGGTTTAAACAGAATGCACATGCAAAGAGAAGTTGTAACAGCTATTTCCTGTCATCCTAGTCTTAGTGATAATCAGAAAAGGCCCATAAATATTCTCTAAATTCTACTAAATCTATTAACATAGCAAATAGTGATGTAAAGCCTAATCAATAGATGTGGCATTTAATTTAAATCTGCTTGAAATGAACTAATGCTATAAAATACCGAAATTAAGGGTGCTCTTCATTGTTTTGATTACGAGCAATGCAATGGATTCTTACGTCAAAGTTCAGATTATAAATGTCACTTACTTGTAATATAACATTGCAGTAATCATTTGCTTTAATGTTGTTCAAACCAACAATACCTACAAAGTAGAAGTACCGAATCATAATAATATCCACATCTATCATACATATTTAACATTTAATGACTGTATAACTTTTGTTTTGATAGTCAACACTCCTATAGTTTTATAAATCCAGTGTACAAATTTTTGGATCAACCCTTGTATAGTCATACTTTTTCACACAATCACACAATAGAATTTTCTAATCAATAATGAACTTAATTTGTTGTTGGTAGTTGTAGTCTACAGTGTGTGTATCATATTAACTATACCCATTACCAAACAACAAAATATTAGGGTGGTCCATAGATATTACACACAATATTTTAAATAAAATGTGATGATTTTTGAAATTTTATGACTCTTTGGGTAGAAAACATTGTGGAAAATGCTTGTTAAAAGCAATTTCTTCATTTTCCACAATGATTCACAAAGCCTTATCTTGTGGGGCATCAAAAAGTGTCCTCAAGTGGGGATGGGTTAAGAATATACCTGGCAGGTATGTAGTTCCATCATAGGCTCTAGACATTTTGGCATTACAGTCTAACTGTTGTATATGACTGGTCTTAAATGTTGGATTCAATACATACTGGAATAGAAAACATTTGTGACCCGTCGCGCTAAAAGGGACCTTATCGGGTGTGTGAAAAATATTGACCCTAGTCAGTCTGCGCAGTCCGCGCAGCCAGACTAAGGCCAACACTTTTCACTTGTATGTATTTTTTTATATCTGGAATGTTTTCCCTATCTTAGTTTACGTCCATTTTTCGCATACGGGATCTGGTTGACTTGTGCTGAGTCTAATAAGTTTGTCACAATTTTGATTTTCAGAGTTCGGATAAGGTCCCTTTTAGCGTGACGGGTCACATTTATTAAAGTAACACATGTATGATCATTCCATATAAATCAACTGAGATATTTCATGAACATCTTGTTTAGTCAACTGTATAAGAATTTCTGGGAGGCATAATATTGAGCTCTATATGGAAAATTCTGAAACCGGCTTCTGAATGTCTTAAACACCTACACCCTCTTCCACAAACAGCATATCTTCAGTGTAAATGCAAAACCTTGTATGTCGATTTTCATATCAAATTCTTGTGTGTCCAGTTAAGACAATTCTTGCAGGTTTTGAGATATTTTTATTGATCAGTATTAATGACACATCATTTGTGAACAATATGTCCACATTTCAAGTAAAAACCCAGGCCTTCAAGTTTCGGAAAAGTTATTACACTTTGATCCTTCCCCTTTTAAATTTCCCAAAAATGAGATACACGGTTTTGTATTAATAATGATGATATAATTTGCTTCTTTCAGCTGATATCAAGTATCTTTTGAAAATAATTTTTGACAAAAAGTACTTAAAAAGCACTTACAATGATATCCTCTAAAGATGAATCTATAATTTCATAGTTATCTGGCAGACAGTAGAACTTGTGTGTAAGTAGATTAAGATAAACATGATGACTTTCTAAAACACTGTGGGTATAGGCATGGGACTTGTTGCCTCGACCTAAAATTAAAATCAAATGTATTAATCAAGGTTTGTGCTTTCCCAAACAGCAAACATTCACTGTTTCAATTTCAAATCCTTAGTAGTTGATAAAAAGGATGTCAATAAAGATTTTTTGAGTTATACTAGAGCATGAAAAATATTGTTCTCAACATTTCCTTCTTTTAGTGACCTCAATCTTTCTCACGGCTCCTTAACAGGAGACGTCAAAACCAGGTCTTGTTTAGGAAATGGCTAATCCATCACCAGACGGCAAAATTTAAGACCGGTCTTAATTCAAACATGCTACAGTCAACAATTGAAAGTCATGTTGAAATGTTTACACTTTTTGAATTTGGACCTTCGGAGTAGAAAACATTGTTAGAAATGAAGAAATTGCTTGTTACAAGCAATTTCTTCATTTTCAACAATGTTTTCTAAATCTTTTATCTTGTGCAGCATCTAAAAGGGTTATTTTTTGTTCAGATACAACAAATCTAAATAAAATTGATCCAGGATCTCTTTGTATTAAGCTAGAAAACCCTAAATGTGGCAATTTTGAGATTCATAAAACATCAGGGTTTTTAACATTATTGTTACATATCCAATCCTATTTGGGCGCGGTCGTAAACATTTGACAGTGGAATGTTCCACCGCCAATTGTTTTCGAAGTCGCCCGAATAATTCAGACCTCGTCCAAATCTCAAAAAATTCGGATGAAAACCCATACCTTGAAAATATTTTCCACATACCAGGCAGGCGTACACATTGATGTGGGACAAGGAAACGGAGCAGAGCTTTTCAAAGTCAAAATCTAACAAAGACCTGTAAAGTGAAATTTTGTAAACATTATATTACATCAATACATACACGTGAGAATGAAAGTAATATGATACTAAGAGGGAACAATTCAATAAATTATGTCAACTTTATATTTTAAATAATGTCAAAATTCTTATTTTGACTGGATGTATCATTTACATTACATTGATTTAATTTTTGTGTATATGTGTGAAATAAAACCGACCTTGTTTGTTGTACCAAAGCAATTTGGCAAAAGAAAATTTCATATCACCATTTTCTATAAATGGAAAAAAATATGATGCTCTAATCTATAAAAGTGAAAATTAATTAATTTCTTACCCTTTCCTAAAAAAGCAGAAATTCAGACAGTTTAAATTTGACAGCTGCTGCATGTTGATAAAGACATAATTTGTGTGCAATATAGCACATGAAATATAGAGACAGAAAGAGATATTCAGCATTTTCTCCTTTTGTCTCAGCATTTTTCTCTTGGTGACAAAAAAGGTCATGTTTCGAAAAGGCTTCAATAACTATGAAAAAATAATTATAAAGCCACAAAAACCTACCTATTGATTGTGTCAAGGTATGGACAGATTCTACTCTTGTCAACTTGTGGGTCATTTATAGGCTCTGAAAAAGATTGGATTGTATGGAGTTTTACGTCCCACTCAACAGCTAAGGTCACATGAAGACCGGACCTCAGTTTAACCCATTACCACACAGTCACGCCTTTGGATGCCCTACAAGTTCAAGGCTTTGGAAAACATTGTGGAAAATGAAGAAATTGCTTGTAGGAAGCAATTTCTTCATTTACCACAATGTTTTCTCCATAAAAACGTCCAAAAAATTTAGATTTCAATCACTACAAATTGTCGTCTGCAACATCTTTGAATTTGGATCACCCTAAAATTTTGTTGTTTGGTAATGGGTTAAAGTCTCATCCGAAAGACTGGAGAAGCGGGGGATCGAACCAGCGACCCCTGTGTTTGATGTCCAGTGTGTTACCACTGCTGTCTGTTTTAATTAAAGGCATTGAAGATAAAGCATGGTCAATTGAGAAATAATTAGGCTTCGCTTGTAAACTTATTATCCTTTCAGTAAATAATTGTTCTTTTTCCATAAACATGTTTTGAAAGTGGTGCCGAACACCAGAAACAAAGTTTAACAACTCCAAAACATTTCTGATGACAGAGTTATTGATTTTTAACCCTTTCCAAAACAAGACCTGGTTTTGACGTCCCTAACAGAAAAGGCTTGAGAAAACATTGAGACAAAAGAAGAAACTGCTGATAACCAGCAGTTTCTCCTTTTGCCTAAATATTTTCTGTACCTTTTTCTACACAAATTTTGTCCTAATTAGCATCCGGTTTGATGTCTGCAGCTACTTTTAAATCGGACTACCCTAAAATTCTGTTGTTTGGGAAAGGGTTAACAAAATATGGTCTCTATACATTTGAATCAGATCTGCAGCCTCACCATAACATTTTCTAACTGGATAAATTGATTAATCTATATTATTTTATGACTAGGCCATAATTTTTAATTGGCCAAATGCACTGGCTTCTTCAACTGGTCCGCTGTAAATTTAACTGGCCACGGTGCGGGGGTACTGGACCAGTGGTTAAATTGACCCCTGTCAAACTATTGTTGGGTGACATTTTGTCAGATGAGTGGAGTCCGTAGTCGAGAGGTAGAGCATCAGCCTTGTGACAAGAAGGTTAAGGGTTTCATTCCCGATAGCGTAGGTTGTTCTTGGCTTCTCATTGGCCCACATATTCGGCGTGAGAACTGGTGTATTTCCAGGAAGAAGAATCGAAATGGATTAAAATAAGTGTAATAAAAAACCTGCTTCTCAATCAATGTAAAATAAATGTGTTCAGAGGAGCTGAGATATTTGCTGCAGTCCAGGGCTCGAATTTCCACTAGCATACTGGCAATTTGCTAGTTGAAATTAAAAATTGCTAGGGCGTAATAAAAAAAGTTGTGTGTTTCCGGTTACCCGACCGTGCCTATTTTTTTACCCCCGACCCTAATTTTTTTAGCAATTTTTAGGGACATGTCTTGGTAAAAGTTCAATTCACCGAAAGTTATATCGCTACTAGGTCAATAACAAGAGGACCATGATGGTCCTATATCGCTCACCTGAACCAAAATTATATGAGCAACACTTTTGTTCAATTCAATAAATATTTATGTCTTTAAGACTGAAAACGAACTTATGGTCAATAACATTGTGAAAATCGAACTCATCCAAGATCTTATGCTGCCCAACATTGTGTCCAAGATTTGTTTTATTTGATAAATAAATGTAATTGTAGATTCTGGAGTATAAACAAGGTCAAAAACAGCCAAAACAGCAATTTTGTCAAATTCAAGGGCACATTACTCTCGACTTTTTTATCAGAACTGACTGAAAATCAAACTCATCCCAGATCTTATGATCCCCAACATTGTGTCCAAGTTTTGTCTTGATTGATCAATAATTGTAGATTCTAGAGTATAAACAAGGTCGAAAACAGCCGAAAACGGGAATTTTATCAAATTCAAGGGCACATAATTCTCCACTTTCTAGTCAGATCAGGCTGAAATTCAAACTCATCTCAGATCTTATGATACCCAACATTGTGTCCAAGATTTGTCTTAACCCTTTCCCAAACAAGACCTGGTTTTGACGTCCCTAATAGAAAATGCTTGGGAAAACATTGAGACAAAAGAAGAAACTGCTGATAACCAGCAGTTTCTCCTTTTGCCTCAATATTTTCTTACATATATTGTACACAAACCCTTTCGTTTTCAATGTCCATTTTGTCGTCTGCTGTAACTTTCAATTTGGACAGCCCTAAAATTTTGTCGTTTGGGAAAGGGTTAATTGGTCAATAATTGTAGATTCTAGAGTGTAAACAAGGTCGAAAACAGCTGAAAACAGCAAATTTGTCAAATTCAAGGGCACATAACTCTCATCTTTTTGATCAGATCGGACTGAAAATCGAACTCATTCCAGATCTTATGATCCCAAATATTGTGTCCAGGTTTTGTCTTGATTGATCAATAATTGTAGATTCTAGAGTATAAACAAGGTCGAAAACAGCCGAAAACGGAAATTTTATCAAATTCAAGGGCACATAATTCTCCACTTTCTAGTCAGATCAGGCTGAAATTCAAACTCATCTCAGATCTTATGATACCCAACATTGTGTCCAAGATTTGTCTTAATTGGTCAATAATTGTAGATTCTAGAGTGTAAACAAGGTCGAAAACAGCTGAAAACAGCAAATTTGTCAAATTCAAGGGCACATAACTCTCATCTTTTTGATCAGATCAGACTGAAAATCAAACTAATTCCAGATCTTATGATCCCAAATATTGTGTCTAAGTTTTGTCTTGATTGATCTATAATTGTAGATTCTAGAGTGTAAACATGGTCGAAAATAGCCGAAAATGACAATTTTGTTAAATTCAAGGGCAAGTAACTCTCGACTTTCTGATCAGATCATACTAAAAATCATTCTCATGCGAGATCTCATGGTCCCCAACATTGTGTCCAAGTTTTAATTTAATTGATTCATAATTGTAGATTCTAGAGTGTAAACAAGGTCGAAAACAGCTGAAAATGGCAATTTTGTCGAATTCAAGGGCACATAACTCTCATCTTTCTGGTCAGATCAAACTGAAATTCGATCTCATCCGAGATCTTATGGTCTGCAATGTTATGTCCAAGATTTGTTTTGATTGATCTATAATTGTAGATGCTAGAGTGTAAACAATGTCAAAACTAGGTATTTTTCACATTCAAGGGCAGATAACTCCTGACTTTCTAGATCGATCTGACCCATAATCGAACTCATCCGAGATCTTATGGCCGTACATGTTTTGACCAAGTTTGGTCAACATTGGCTTATATTTGTAGATGCTAGAGTGTAAACACAAAATTGTGGACGGACAGACAGACGGACGGACAGACAGACAGACGGACGACGGACAAAAAGTGACCACAATAGCTCACCTTGAGCACTTTGTGCTCAGGTGAGCTAAAAACCGATGTATTTCAGTAATGAATTTTGTATACCGATAGTGGCGTGGTATTACCAATTTATGATTGGGTAGATCTACATATTCTGTTATCCTTCCCCGACGATGCGTATCGTGTTACGATTTGCAGGGGTAAAAGTTGAAAATTTTGAAAAACCTGAAAACCTGGAAAAGTCTGTATTTATATAGTAAAAAATCGAGAAAATGGGGCATTTTGGAATACTCAAAAACCTGAACTTCAGGCATATGCCTGAAAACATTTACCCCTGGATTTGAAATATGGGTTTTCCCGGAATCTTCGGTAGTTTCCGTAAATATATCAAAATGCACAAAAAAATGTAGAAATGATTCTCAGGGCTCGCGCTGGCAATCGCCACTCAATCGCCGATTAACATGGCTGTCAACACTTACTTTTTGTTTAAATTATGAAAGATTGATTGGCTACAGTCTAAATGGTCGAGTAAGCACACCATTTTAATATGTACAACTAAGCGTGACCTAATTCCTTTGTGTAATCGCTAGGCGGCATGGCAGAAATATACAAAGCGTCCGTGTTAAAACCATCTAACATCAGTGTATTTACTTCGTAGATAGCGTCTTTTTCATTGCTTCATCCATTTCCCGCTCTTTGTGGACATGCGCACATTTTGTAAACAAATCATAGTAAATCGTAACCTTATTTGGAAGTGGAGAAATCACGTGATGATATTGGAATGACTACGTCATCAAATGTCTGTGTTTGCGGCGTTTTTGATCTCGCTCAAAACATCGCATATGAGTAATAGATTCATTCTGTTTCCTGTTAGACTTTCGAGATTTTGGACACATTTTAAAATTTAATATCGGCATCTGTGATCAACTTTCAGAAAAAGAAAACTTAGATCTACCGTTACTTGAGAAATGAATGTTACTAGCATTGGTGTACAAAGCACACAGCATGTACTTTTTGCGTGCATGTAGCCTCTAGCAGACATCAATTTACTACATATTCGACAAACCACGGCGGAGCCAGGGGCGGGGGTATTCGGTCGTCTGTGGCGGTATTGTTTTTCTTTTACCAGACCGAATGTCCAGAAAACATTCTGCAACTTTCGGAAAGACTGTCGGATTTCCTTGGGATTTCCTGTTCCGCCATTTTGTTTCCCTATTTGTCCCATTAAAAAAAAAAAAAAAAAAAAAAAAAAAATCCGACCTACCGTCCCTATTTTGAAATTTCATGTAACCGGAAACACACATATTTTTTTTTTACGCCTAGTGAATCTATCTGACACTAGATTTTTTTGGCAAGTGGAAAAATGTTCCCCACCCACAAGTTTTATCAATGCAGCCTGAAAAATCTTACAAAACAACTTCCAAATATTGACCATCTTGGACATGCCCTTTAAATTATGCAGCATTTCATGCTTTTATATTTCCAAATGAAAACTTTCATAATATACAAAACCAGATTGCCAGTGAATTTGCATTTTTGCTAGTGGTTTCAAAAGCCACTAGCAAAATATTGCGAGTCATTTTTTCAGGGAAATTCTAGCCCAGCGGTCAGGGATCAAACCTGGTATCTCTCGGATTAGAGACTTAGAGGCTGATGCGCCAACAACTGCGCTCTAAGGAAGTTTGTTGGCACACCCCTGGTATGTCGGGTGCAATTGATTCGGTCGGCACAATCCCTTCAGCCAATCAAAAACGTCGTCAGTCATACAGCGCGCACCTGCACTCATTCGGTGGAGGTGAAAGCTTCGGTCTTTTTCCTTGAAGCATTACCAACTTTCAGCATAAATATCTCGAGGACTACGCCCGATTATTAAAAATGCATTGGTAGTTAGAAATTTTAAATCACATTCTTTAAAAAAAAGAGTTTTGTTTATGAATTTAACGATGGATTTTTTAAATATTCTGCCTCAAAAATGGTGTCCTGTAACGATAAAGACTTAGGTAGTACCCTCGATGAAAAAATGAAAGTGAGACTATGAGTCTGACGTCATGCCGACTGATTCAATAAATGTTGTGCTTTGTTTTGGATTATGATGGGTCCCCCACACTGTCTGCTCTTTTTTTCTTGACACTTTTTTCGATTCTATCAGTGGATAGGACTGAGTTTGCGCCCTATAAACCTTGTCAATTAGACGGCATAACTCACCAACTTCGGCATAATCTTGTTCAGTATATTCAACCTTCATCTCCTTTTTCATTTTCTTTTTATCCTTGTCTTCCTTGCTCTTCTTGGATTTTTTCTTCTTTTCTCTGTCAGTCGGTGATCGGCGTTTGTCCGCATCCTCGCCATCTTTCTTTGCTCTTTTTTCGGCGTTTTTATGTTCTTCGCGCTTGCGTTTCAAAGCAATGGCAAGTGTTTCATCAAAAGTTTCTGTACGTGAGCGTGTCGAATTCTCCGCCATGTTTGCATCGGCTTGTGAAATACGTCATCAATTTGGCCTCAAATGGGGGTGGATGGAAATACCGAAAACTACCGAAAACAACCGAAAACTACCGAAAGCAACCGAAAACTACCGAAAACAACCGAAAACTACCGAAAACAACCGAAAACTACCAAAAACAACTCTAAAATCATATCTTATGATGTCTATTGTGAAAAATAAAGACACCAGATGACAAATCAAGCGTCACAACGACGTTTTATCACCAGTTTAATGTAACGAAAACAACTTATGGAAATACCGAAAACAACTCTAAAATTGTATCAAATGTTGTCTATTTCGAGACAAAAAGACAAAAGAGGACAAACAAAGCTTTAAAACGCAGTTTTTACACCAGATTAATGTACCGAAAACAACCGAAAACATCTTATGGAAATACCGAAAACTACCGAAAACAACTCTAAAATTATATCTTATGCTGTATATTGCGAGAAATAAAAACTCCAGATGACAAACTAAGCTTTGAAACGTCGTTTTACACCAGATTAATGTACCGAAAACAACCGAAAACAACTTAAGGAAATACCGAAAACTACCGAAAACAACTCTAAAATCGTATCTTATGCTGTCTATTACGAGAAATAAAGACACCAGATGACAAATTAAGCTTCAAAACGACGTTTTTATGCCAGATTAATGTACCGAAAACAACTTATGGAAATACCGAAAACTACCGAAAACATCTCTAAAATCGTATCAGATTATGGACTGGAAATAACGAAAACAACTCTCTAATTGTATCAAATGTTGTATATTTCGAGAAATAAAGACACAAGATGACAAACTAAGCTTTAAAATGCAGTTTTTACACCAGTTTAATGTACCGAAAACAACCGAAAATAACTTATGGAAATACCGAAAACTACCGAAAACAACTCTATAATCATATCTTATGCTGTCTATTGCGAGAAATAAAGACATCAGATGACCAACTAAGCTTCAAAACGACGTTTTTATGCCAGATTAATGTACCGAAAACAACCGAAAACAACTTATGGAAATACCGAAAACTACCGAAAACTACCGAAAACAACTCTAAAATCGTATCTTAGGCTGTCTATTGCGAGAAATAAAGACTCTAGATGACAAACTAAGCTTTGAAACGTCGTTTTACACCAGATTAATGTACCGAAAACAACCGAAAACAACTTAAGGAAATACCGAAAACTACCGAAAACAACTCTAAAATCGTATCTTATGCTGTCTATTACGAGAAATAAAGACACCAGATGACAAATTAAGCTTCAAAACGAAGTTTTTATGCCAGATTAATGTACCGAAAACAACTTATGGAAATACCGAAAACTACCGAAAACATCTCTAAAATCGTATCAGATTATGGACTGGAAATAACGAAAACAACTCTCTAATTGTATCAAATGTTGTATATTTCGAGAAATAAAGACACAAGATGACAAACTAAGCTTTAAAATGCAGTTTTTACACCAGTTTAATGTACCGAAAACAACCGAAAATAACTTATGGAAATACCGAAAACTACCGAAAACAACTCTATAATCATATCTTATGCTGTCTATTGCGAGAAATAAAGACATCAGATGACCAACTAAGCTTCAAAACGACGTTTTTATGCCAGATTAATGTACCGAAAACAACCGACAACAACTTATGGAAATACCGAAAACTACCGAAAACTACCGAAAACAACTCTAAAATCGTATCTTAGGCTGTCTATTGCGAGAAATAAAGACATCAGATGACAAACTAAGCTTTAAAACGCCGTTTTACACCAGATTAATGTACCGAAAACAACCGAAAACAACTTATGGAAATACCGAAAACAACTCTAAGATCGTATCTCAGGCTATCTATTGCGAGAAATAAAGACACCTTATGACAAATTAAGCTTCAAAACGACGTTTTACCACCAGTTTGGTTTACCAAAAACTCTTAAACCGTATCTTATGCTGTCTTGCGAGAAAGAAAGATTCCTGATGACAAACTAACCTTTCAAACGCCTTTTTAACACCAAATTTATGTACCGAAAACAATTTATGGAAATACCGAAAACTACCGAAAACTACCGAAAACAACTCCAAAATCGTATCGTAGGCTGCCTATTGCGAGAAGTAAAGACGACTGATGGCAAATTAAGATTCAAAACGACGTTTTATCACCAGTTTAATGTACCGAAAACAACTTATGGAAATACCGAAAACAAGTCTTAAAACTTAATCAATACCATGCATAAATGTATTAAACATAGGCCTACAAAACGCATTCTATGTAATTGAAAATAAAACTGCTTCTTTGGCATATAAATAACATTAAATAGGGCCGAAAACAAATTGTGCAGATAACGATAAAAACATAAAAGGCGTTAAAAGCGTATGTTTTTTTAATGAATCTATAAGATTTAAACGATCCTATAACGACAATTCAATGTACCGAAACTGAAAAAAAAAATACATTGAATTTCTTCAATCAAATCCATATATATTATATCCTCATTTCCATAATTAAATCCAACGAGAAATGTTTCACAAAGCCTTTATATTACCGCTCACTTGCATCTGCATGCTGCCCATTAAAAAACCGTGCAAAAGTATATCTATATTTTTCATAAAAAACCTCGTAACTGCAGATTTAGTTAAACTGTAGTTACGAGGTTTTTGTTGAAAAGTGACAACATTTTGTGTCTAGCTGAAGATCTGACTAAAATTGGAAAGAGTGCATACGTGACGAAATCGCTGCACATGGATTCTAAACCCTTTTCAAATCGACAGATATTCAGATTAGTACAATTTGAAAGCTTTGACAGACGACAAATGTCTGTTAATGGCAATAGGATTTGTCTGCGTGATATAGCAAAGAAAATATCGAGGCAAAAGGGGTAATGCTGGTCATCAACGTTTACTTCTTTTGTCTGGACACTTGATATACTAGAAAAACTTGCTCTTTAAACTCAAAACTTGAAATATTCTAATGAAAGAACATGATGGTTTCGTAATAAAATGCAGTGACCAATAGTCGATTAAAAGAGCGTATCCTTGCACACGTTACGCTGTTTTAACCTCTGGTACAATAAATGTATGTTGAATTTCCTTACACATAAAGTTCTGAATGCTGCTGTCATTTCATTGGTTCCACAATTATGTTATGATGGAAGATTCAACCCATACAAGCGTTCCTTACAAATAGTTTTGTCATAGAAAAAACAATGTCTAAGACAGTGCTCGTATAATAAAACCGTTCACTCTGACTTTTCATATCGAATTTCGCTTGTTGACTTTTTAAAAAAGTATAATACTTTCAGGCGACGAAAAAGTTTTTTATCTACGCCTTCGTGGACGGATATTTAGATGCAATCTAATCCTTTACACGTCGTGGACCTGTTTTGCTACTTTCATCTATGTCGTAACGACTTTACCTGGCATATCGATGACTTTCGCAAATGATAAATCAAGCATAGTCAACCTATTAAGGTAAGAACTGCAAGAAACTATCATTTTTAGCGCCATTATTCATAAAAAGGAGAGGGGACTATTCTAGTCACCGGGACGTCGATAAATAACCCGGACATCGTTAAGTTTCCACGTGCAAGTTTGTCAAATCTCTATTTCTACTAGGCCTAATGCTATTGCGCTGAAACTATCCACATGCCTCTGTGACCATGATATAAGCCTCTAGGTAAAGAAATTCTTGATAAAGTTTTTACGTGCAACTTCCATATATCTGTGATAACATGTTTTCTGTAACAGATATTGTTTTCGAACTTTGCACATGCTTCTGCGACCTGTAGGCAAAGATTCGTTATTCTTACATTAAATTTAATGGAATTTTTGCCACTTTCGTACTCCCGATTTTGTGTGCACAGAAACATTATACAGGCACTTTTATGACAATTTCAGCAACTATGAAACACCAACGACTTGCATTTTTCGAGACGTTAACGCGTGACATAATTCCTACAAATCAACCTAATTCGAAACAACCACATGTGAACTCGGTTGTAAACTGCAAAAATTACAGCAAATTAGATTTCTGTGTTTGATAAGATCAGCAGGAGGACAGCTAGAGTTCGGTTAATGGAGCGTAACATCCGTCTCAGACGTCCGTCCTGCGATACGCCTTGTCTTGTCACGACGTCACCAACAACATCGTCTTCGGTGGCTTAGATGGCATTTGCGGTTTCGTTAGGTCAATTTGAACAAGGTGTTGCTTATTGACGCGTCTCGTTTACATCTGTGCAGTCTGATAGTCGAGTTCGCGTCTAGAACCGTGTTTAGGAACGTAATGTGAATTTGTGCGTGATTTTCAACGTTAGCGCTTGATCAGTTTGCTTCGGTATTAATTAACATCCCAAGAAAAACATTTAACGAGCCGTTTGTGACAGTTTAGTTGCCTCATTGTAGCAAAGCGTGTATCGATACCAATAGTCTTTACACTCGAAAATGGCCTGTTTTATCCCCCCCCCCCACTTTCCAGAATTATTATGGCGATAACGATCATGGTAATACACTGACAATTATTGTATATTTAAGGTTTTAAAAACGTATGATCTATCTGTATGTTTGCCAAATCGTACAATTTGGTTCATCTACCTTATGTATTTTAGATTTTATTTAGAAAGGAAATGTGCAAAGAAACCCTTTTCCGTTAGTATATTTCTAGACAAGTCTGTACATATGATCCATGCTGATCTCTGTGAACCTTTTTCATAAACCACAAGGACCGAAAGAAAGCAATATGCGCCCTTAACACACGCTGATCATACGACAAAGATTGTATGTCCTTTTGAACCCTGGGAATTATCTTGTACGTATATATACAGACGTCAATTAAAAACGCTCCAATGAAATCTGTCGTTATTTTCCTTATACCTATTACAATGTTGTTGAAATGTATACTGTATATTATCATTTTGACCGACAATTACGGCAAATGAAAAAAATATGCGTTTCTATCTATTAACATGTCCATTTCCGGTGACTGGTCACGTTTTCTACGTGCGCTTCGTGTATGTACATCACGTGATGAAATTTGTCACATTTTACACAGTAACATGTGTTAGTGGATAGGCAACAACGAATTTAAAGATTTTCTTGTGAAACATCCAAATTGAAGGATTCCAGGACGAAATTCTTAAAAAAGGAGCTCGTAATATAGCCGCTTTTGAATGCGACGAATGCATAAACAAGTCGCGAGACAGTTTAACATATTGTGTTTCTCGATTCGGTGTCTTGACCGATGCGTTAGAATTCTGCGAACGTTTATTGATCTGCCTCGCTCAACTAGACCTCACGTAACGCCTTAAAGCAAGATAATTCTCCACGTTAACGTCATGTACGTTTCCGGTTTTTGACGTTTTGATCGACGCTCCGTCGAAAAGTCGGTAAATGTGGTGGCCAAATAAGTGTTTTTCTGGCAACTGTTGTTGTTGCAAGTAACATTTGAAATAGACACACTGTTTGGAAAATAGAGCTCGAAGATTAGCCATTTTCGAATACGGGAAAAATCAAGAACAAGCCGTCTGACGTTTAGACGTCTAGCACTGCACGATTATGCATCTTGGTCGACGAGTAAGAGTTACAGAAACATTTGCCAATCTGCCAAAGTCAGATAGACCTCATGTAACGCCTATTATGCAAGAAGCTGTCTTAAGTTAACGTTATACATGTTTCAGGTTTGAGACGTTGAAATCGACGTCGGGTTCAGTATATTCACGAACTGTGGTCACCAAATAAGATGTTTTACGGTATCTTTTGTCGTCGCAAGTAAAGTTTGAACCACGCGCTACTGCTTTTCAAAAGGAAATTCTGATACCGCTCTGTTTAAATGTGCCGTTTTTGTAAACTGTAACAATTTGATAATTTCTTTATCATCATTTTTCAACAACAGATAATCAAATTTACAGATGGAAATCAGTATTTGTAATTTCAAATCCGATTTACTGAATAATCGGACATTTATTAGGGCTGAGGCGTTTCTATTTGACGTCAGTATATGTCATGCCCTTCCATCTCTCTGTCTGCCCAATTCTTTTATGAACAATTTTTCACTTTTTAACTATATGGGGCGGATTTTGTGCAGTGCTGGACTTACAACAGGGTCGCACATTCGATCTTTCGCCTCTCCAGTCTGTCGGATGACAGACTCGTTATGCGCCACACAAGATAAACACTTTCAAAGACATTGAGGAAAACGGAGAATTGCTTTTGACAATTTCTTCATTTGCCACGGTGTTTTCTATCCTCAAAATACCGCGAAGTGTGAAATTCAATTCACTTGAAATTGTCGTCTGCAACAGCTTTTAACTTCGACAGGTCTGAATTTCTGCCGTTTGGTAATGGAGAAAACCCAGATTTTGTCTCCATATTATCTTAGTTGTTTAGTGGAACTTAAAACACTTTTCAATATGTACATGGACTGGGTGTTCTCAGAACTGCAGACGACATAGTCGTTATTTATTAAAAAAATACATTTAAAACAATATAACAATGACAATATTAAGCCATTTTCTAATTTTTTCTCAGTTTTCCAATTCTTTCACTATAAAAAAATGTCAAGTCTTGACTTGTATGGGAAAGAATAACCACGCCATAAATTTTCTATTCCTGAACAGATTCCCTTGAAAGTATCTAAATTAGTACCAGGACCGCTTCAAAGGCAAAACTTCTGCAGCCCACATTTTGAGCGTCGCCACCATTCCGTATTTAAGGTAGCGCAACGGACCCTCACTGATGATGTCCCGGGCTTATTTGCCCGACAGCGACAAACTTTCTTTGTAAAACAAGTTGTCTTCCACCAATGGTTTGATAATCGTTAACCTATGTGGACAAGCAGCTAGAAGCTCGGTAAAGGTGTTGTTGTAGTGCTGATATGAGAAAACGTCAGGAGTACAGTGCCGCGATATGACCATAGCAGTTGGACGTTAAACGCCGTCCAACCAATCCAACATTGCAACGCTGTGTCCATAGTACAGTTGGTAGTGTAACGAACACGGAATACTGAATTCGATCCCGGAAGCCGCGAATATCCTTTTAACGTGGGTTTTGTATCAATTGGTGGTAAATAAATGCCGGACAAGAGAGTAGAAGCTCGGAAAATGATGGTGTGGTAGTGACAATGAGAGAAAATAGAGGAATACATAGAAAGGTGATCCAGATATACGATTTAGCTGAAAAACTGTTTAAAATGACATTAAACCGCATCCAACCAATCAAGATATTTCCATTGTTTAAGGTAAGACCTGTGTAATTGGCTATTTTACCAGTTATGGAACACAATCTGTATGGTGCGAATAAGCTATACTCAGTTCCAAAAGAAAGTGTGCACTTTTGCTTTACCTTTACCTTAATTTTCACAAAGTTAATGGCAATTTAGGGCGTAAAAGTAACATCATACTTCAGATTAGACCTTAAATAACATTGGCATCAAAACAGATGTCGTTAGAAATGCTCATATTGCATACACAATGTCGGATCATTATGGTGTTGATGGTGTTGAGATTTGCGCTCCTTACAGCTTTTACTGTGGATAGAGTTACAAGCTTATATGCCGTTGTAGGGTTTGGGCAGGCCTTCCAAGCCATTTCAACGTTAAAGCTTGAACTTTCTTGTAGACGTCAACGTTAGTAATCACTACGTTAGCAGTCTAGTGAACTGCCGTCAAACGGTGCAATGACGTTCTAAAGCGAATTTGTTTGCCTTTAAGATGCCATACAAATGACCAATTACTATTAGAACATAAATGCCGTACAAATTCAAAATTTCGGGAGGTTTTTGTTTTCACCAGGTTCGGTCTTGCTCACCAACATTAATTGTAATTCGTTTCACGCTAACGCACGATGTATAAATGTCATGAGCATGTGATTTTATGCTACGATATGCCAAAAGGAGTGCACCGAGTGTAATTTCTGATCGATAACTCGTCCAGCGCGTCAGGCATACGTAAAACACTAAAAATGCAAAATCGCAATCAAGTCGAATTTTCGTGCGTGCAATGTGATTTCTTCATCAATATATCGTTTGTCAATAGTCTTGAGATGTGTCGTACAAAATTTCCTTGCGGTAGACGGTATACTTTTCGAGATATCCAAAATTTAAAAGTGCACACTTTCTTTTGGAACTGAGTATATTTCAATGGAAGTAATTATCATTGCTCTCAAATTTTGAAATTTTGACTTTTTTTTTTGCCTACTCTTCATACAATTCACAAAAAAATTGTTTAGAATATTTCCCTAAAATCTGAGCACGCTCAATTATTGCCGTTGTTACGAAAACAGGCGATATTGCATCTAATGGTACATTAAAAATGCTCGGACTTACGGACGCCACGGATTAAGTCAAAATATAACGTTTATACAGGAAGTGAATCACACAGGTATTACCTTAATGAGTCATTTTGTTGTTTTTCCCGATTCCTGGGTTACCACTGGTGGTGAACTAGCGGCGCTTTTCGCTACAACAAGGTATAGATATTTTGCGTTTAAATGTGAGTTCATAGATTTTTTCTCTAGTGACAATGAACTTGTTCTAAAAACAGATCGGGTTTACCGTTTTGTATTGACAAACTGTCGTTGTTGTTATAAAATCTCGTAACTACGGCTTCGATAAAGCCGTAGTTACGATATTTTATAACAACACCGACGGAATACACTGTTCGCGAAAAAACGTCCCTCGCTTTGGCCGAGATCACCACCAATGGTTCCACCTGTACTATTAAGTGAGTATTACTTTACAAATTAAGACAAGTTTTTCTTCTGCGACAATCCAGGACAGTACAAATTCTTACTACCGCACCAAGTAGACGCATAGGGTGACGCCACATTCGCTTATTGCTTTGTAGCTTTTTATTCTGCACATGGCGTATTCAGCATACACCCTGTATTTCCTGTTGTGCCTGTTGAATCTTTCACATCAATGCCCTGGTCTTTCTCGCCAGTTTTCCGGAAATTCGAGAGGTTATTCCGATTTTTTTTAAAAAAAAAATCCAAAAACTCGTCTATCTACGTTGCCACGGCTGGCGAGAATACTGTCACAAGAACAAAACAAAGTCATAGATCTATGGTAGTTGTACAAACATTGATAATTAAATGTGCTTTTAAATATTGACTAATCCACATTATCATAAGAGGGGCGATACGATAAAAGATGACAACTAACAGTACACGCTTTCCTTTAAATCATTTAGATAATGTGCCTGTTGCACCTGCTCAGTTAAACCCGTCTGTCCATGTTTTACGACTGTTAAAACTTGGGATATAGTAAGTTGCACCAGATGTCGCAATGTAACCAAATATTTGCGAAAATTCCACTTAAGTAACCATAGAGTCGACTAATCCTTTCCCAAACGCCCAAAATATAAAATGTAACAAACGTCACAACAGATATTGATAAAGTTTTATGTACAACACGGTGGAGATTGTGCATGATGGAATGGGAAAATCTACGGCCAAATACCTCGCTTCAGGTGAGACATTTTGAAATAACTTTATTATTTCTGCGTCAATTTTCAAACGGTTTGTTGCATGTACCCCGCCTTACCGAGCGCTATCCTCTGATGTATGACTTACTTGAAACCTTTATGTAATTGCAAAAACTTATCCCAACCGACCAGAAAAACGACAAAAAATTCTGATCGTTTTTCTGGTCGGTTGGGATTCATTTGGGGGGAAAGTATGTCGAGTTTTCAAGTTAGCCATACAACTGAGGAAATGGTTCAGTAATGTGGGATACATGCAACAAACCGCTTCAAAATTGACCAAGAAATAAGAAAGTTGTTGGACAATTTCCTACCCGAGTCGTGGCTAATTTGGTCGTCATCATTTCATATTCTGGTCTGTTTGGATCAATTTATGGAAAAAGTTAAAGGATTTCACAAATAATCTGAGGAAAGAGCTCAGTAATACGGGGTACATGGAACAAAGCTTTTTGAAAATTGACGTAGAAGTAAAAGAGGTATTGCAGAATCGAGATTATTATTGTCCGTAGTCGTTATCCATCCCATGATGCACACTATCCACCTTGTACAATAGCATGTAAAATGTAGCTTTTCAGTGAGGGACATGAAAACCGGTCTTGTGTGAGCAATGGTTGATGGTTTCCAAGGACTTCTGCATTGGCACATTCTATTCTGTTTTGACTAAGTATGATGATATGTGTGCATAATTTTTCTACTATATTAAGGTAAGACCTGTGTAATGGGCTATGTGACCAGTTATTGAACGAAATCTGTATGGTGCGAATAGATAATTTCAAGGGTTTATTGTTTAGAATATTACCAGGAAATCTGAGCAGGCTCAATTATTTCCGTTGTTACGAAAACAGGCGATATTGCATTTGACGGTAGGCCATACTTTAAAAATGCTCGGACTTACGGACGTCAAGGAATCGGTCGAAATATAACTATTATACCCGAAAAGCATTACACAGGTCTTACCTTAATCCTTTCTGAAGTGACAAATTCTTAGGGCGGCCTTATTTGAAATCTCGCGAAGTCAACAAAATGGATGTTGGTGTAGAAAGGATTTGTTTATAATTCTACACAGAATGAGGCAAAAGGTGAAAATGCTGAATGTATAAATTTTCTTTTGCCATAATGTTTTCCTAACCTTTTTATTTAAGGGACGTTAAAGCCAGGTCTCGTTTGGGAAAGGGTTAACCCCTTCTAAACCAACATTAATTTGGATTTTTCTTATTTGAAGGGTGAAGATAGACAATATCGACAAGAATAGGGAACGATTTTATCTTGTGAACAATGACGTAATTTTGGACAACAATAGTATTTCGTCTGTATAATTCTAAACCCCCGCAACTGCGGCTTAGTTGAAGCCGTAGTTACGAGAGTTTATAACAACACCGACGGTTTATCAAAATATTGCGGTAAATAGAGTCTGCTCCTAGCACAAAATTTATTGGTGTGACAATGGATTTTGTTCTAAAAATAGAACATGTTTACTTTTATGTTTTGACAAACCGTCGAGGTTGTTATGAAATCTCGTAACTACGGCCTAATCAAGCCGTAGTTTCGAGATTTTATAACAACAGTTATAACACCTACGAAATACTACTTGTTTGTCCGAAATTACGTCACGGTTTAATTAATGAATTTGATCGCAATTGAAGAAATGCTAGCTATTAGTATTTTTCCTCGTTTGCATCAATGTTTCTCCAGGTATTTCCCAACATACACGTTAAAACCAGTAGTTAAAATGGCAAAATTTATGGTCCAATGTAATCAAAATATTCCAAGTAATCCTTTTCTAGTAATGAGTTAAAGGTTAGTAAACTATTGTCCGGAAAACACTTATACCTGGTCGATGCGTCCATCACCAAATAGTCAGTGTTGACAATGTCATTATTAAAGCCTTTCTTACAACCGATCGTACGTGCTTCTGCATGCTGTCTGTCTCTAAAACTTATGCATAGATGTGCGATGCACGCACGTGCAACGTACGGTTTTGGTGGAAGCAACCACGACACAGACAGCACGTAGCAAAGAATTGACCGTACACTTCTTTGTTACGACCCTTCTGCATCTTTAACAACGCCAGGAGCACGCAATACAGAAGTAGTGAGCACGTTCGACAGACGTACGTGTGACTCAGTGAAAATTATACCTAAGTTAAACAAATTACAAAGAATGCTTTTTTCCGCAAAAGAGATTCATACTTTTAACCTTCTTTGAATGTGTATTTTAAGTCTCTCTTACAACCCGTCGTGCGTCTTTATAAATCGTGCGTTTTCGCAAATTTTTCAAACGCACGATTTATAAGTATACACACGACGGGTTTTAAGAGATGTTTTAGGGTTGTCTTCGGTACTCTAGTAGGTTATATTGTGGTGAAGAGATGCACTATACGACATTGGTCCTTTTCAGCTCAATAACGTTTTATTTTTTTAAAGTGTCATTTTAGCACCTGTCACATGTGTACAATACTCTATGACATTAGTTAAGTTCTTTAAGGGAGGGATTTCCGTAAGTCATCTTTGGTCCATTTAATCAACATTCCAATTGTTTTAAAATTTGCCTTTAAAGCTTCATTCATCGAAGATCAAATGTTTGGAAGTTTAAACCATTTCCTAAACAAGACCTGGTTTTGACGTCCACAACAGTAAATGCCTGGAAAAAAATAACAAAATGAAGAGAATCCTGAAAACAAGTATTATCTCCTTTTGGTGCAATAATTTCGTTGCTATTTTGTGCATCCATATCATCTTTTTCAACAAACATTTTGTCGTCTGCAATAGCCATCAAATTGGAACAGCTTAAAAATCCCTTTGGGAAAGGGTTAACAAGAGTGCCATGGTCACAATATACGCCGCCACTTATAAAACTTGAGACAAAAAAATGACTAAATATTCACACAAAAATCTGTAAAAAGTTGTGTTCACAAAAAGGTTTTTATAAATATCCAGTCAAAAACCTGAAAGGAATTGCGTTCACGAGGCCCCAAAGACTAAGTTTTAAGGGGGCATAACTGTGGCAAAAATCATTGAACCATAAAATCCTTCC
This sequence comes from Fragum sueziense, assembly GCA_963680895.1. Lineage (NCBI taxonomy): Eukaryota > Metazoa > Mollusca > Bivalvia > Cardiida > Cardiidae > Fragum > Fragum sueziense. Next base: position 47,424,825 of record OY804592.1, read on the forward strand.
TACATGCACATCTACTAATTGAGGTGATAACATTGACCAAGTGTCATTAATATCCAGCCATAAACTTAGGAGGAGTTGCGTTGACAAGGCTGCAATTTCAATAAGCCCCAGAGACTAAGTTTTAAGGGGGCATAACTGTGGCAAAAATTAATGAACCATAAAATCCTTCCTTCATGCACATCTACCAATTGAGGTAATAACATTGACCAAGTGTCATTAAGATCTAGCCATAAACTTAGGAGGAGTTGCGTTGACAAGGCTACAATTTCAATAAGCCCTAGAGACTAAGTTTTAAAGGGGCATAACTCTAGCAAAAATCAATGAACCATAAAATCCTTCCTTCATGCACATCTACCAATTGATGTAATAACATTGACCAAGTTTCAATAAGATCCAGCTAGAAACTTAGGAGGAGTTGCATTGACAAGGCTGCAATTTCAATAAGCCCCAGAGACTAAGTTTTTAAGGGGCATAACTCAGGCAAAAATCAACGAACCATAAAATCCTTCCTTCATGCACATCTACCGATTGAGGTGATAACATTGACCAAGTTTCAAGAAGATCCAGCCAGAAACTTAGGAGGAGTTGCGTTGACAAGAAAAGTGGACGGACGTACGGACGGACGGACGGATGGACGGATGGACGGACGGGCGGACAGACGGAGAAGATGTCGCCAATATACGTCCGCCTCCGGCGGCGTATAAAAAAATGTAGTGACCAAAGTGCACAATGTAACAAAGGTGAGCTCAGCGATAAAAGATATGCGTTTGCACGTGCAGCATGCAGACATAATTGGGACGTACTCAAAGGTGTTTGTAAAATTAATTCTGGTGGGTTTCGTAAGGCAGATTTCAATATATATTTGGAATCAATAGATTAGGTAATTGTTACAATAGTCCCAGCCGAAAATAACAGTGACGTAGGCTGATGTTTACTGCTGCAAAACCAATCAATTCGTCTGATTTGCACCGTTACAAATACGAACAGAGTTGATTTGTTGTCAAGTAGTAAACATTAGCCCACGTCACTGTCAATTTCGGCCGGTACTATTGTAGGCTATTACACGTATCAAGGTATGATGTTTGAAGATTGATCAATTCGTTATCATTGTAGAGTTGTTTTCAGTAGGCCTATTTCCATAAGTTTTTTTTTTCTTTTCGGTACACTAAAATTATGTTTAAAAGTCGTTTTGAAGCTCTATTTGTCTTCTGGTATCTTATATACGGGCAAAAGATAACATCTGATACGCGTTCAGAGTTGTTTTGGTAGTTTTCGTTTGTTTTCGGTATTTCCATTAGTTGTTTTCGGTTCTTTTCGGTGCATTAAAATGGCGTTTAAACGTCGTTTTGCAGTTTTATTTGTGATTGGGCGTCTTAATTATTGGCAATAGGCAAAATTTCATATGTTTTTGGAGTTGTTTTCGGTTGTTTTGGGTATTTCCAAAAGCACTTTTCGGTTGTTTTCGGTACATTAAACTGGTGTTAAAACGGCGTTTTGAAGCTCAGTTTCTCATCATGTGTCTTTATTTCTCGAAAAAGACAACATTTGATACAATTTTAGTGTTCAGTGTTTAGTGTTTAGTTGTTTTCGGTATTTCCATAAGTTGTTTTCGGCACATTAATCTGGTGTTAAAACGGCGTTTTAAAGCTTGCTTTGTCATCTGATGTCTTTATTTCTCGCAATAGACAGCATAAGATATAAATTTGGAGTTGTTTTCGGTAGTTTTCGGTATTTCCATAAGTTGTTTTTGGTTATTTTCGATACATTAATCTGGTGTTAAAACGGCGTATTAAAGCTTAGTTTGTCATCTGATGTCTTTATTTCTCGCAATAGACAGCATAAGATATAAATTTGGAGTTGTTTTCGGTAGTTTTTGGTATTTCCATAATTTGTTTTCTGTTGGTTTCGGTACATTAATCTGGTGTAAAACGGCGTTTTAAAGCTCAGTTTGTCATCTGATGTCTTTATTTCTCGCAATAGACAGCCTAAGGTACGATTTTAGAGTTGTTTTCGGTATTTCCATTAGTTGTTTTTGGTTGTTTTCGGTTCATTAATCTGGTGTAAAACGGCGTTTGAAAGTTTAGTTGGTCATCTGATGTCTTTATTTCTCGCAATAGACAGCATAAGATACGATTTTAGAGTTGTTATCGGTAGTTTTCGGTATTTCCATAAGTTGTTTTCGGTTGTTTTCGGTACATTAAACTGGTGAAAAAACGTCGTTTTAAAGCTTAGTTTGTCATCTTGTGTCTTTATTTCTCGAAATATACAATATTTGATACAATTATAGAGTTGTTTTCGGTATTTCCAGCCCATAAGATAAGATTTTAGAGTTGTTTTCGGTAGTTTTCGGTATTTCCTTAAGTTGTTTTCGGTACATTAATCTGGCATAAAAACGTCGTTTTGAAGCTTAATTTGTCATCTGGTGTCTTTATTTCTCGTAAAAGAAAGCCTAAGATACGATTTTAGAGTTGTTTTCGGTAGTTTTCGGTATTTCCACAATTAGTTGTTTTCGGTTGTTTTCGGTACATTAAATTGGTGTAAAAACTGCGTTTTAAAGCTTAGTTTGTCATCTTGTGTTTTTATTTCTCGATATATACAACATTTGATACAATTATAGAGTCGTTTTCGGTATTTCCAGCCCATAAGATACGATTTTAGAGTTGTTTTCGGTAGTTTTCGGTATTTCCATAAGTTGTTTTCGGTACATTAATCTGGCATAAAATTTCGTTTTGAAGCTTAATTTGTCATCTGGTGTCTTTATTTCTCGTAAAAGACAGCATAAGATACGATTTTAGAGTTGTTTTCGGTAGTTTTCGGTATTTCCATAAGTTGTTTTCGGTTGTTTTCGGTACATTAATCTGGTGTGAAACGGCGTTTCAAAGCTTTGTTTGCCATCTGGAGTCTTTATTTCTCGCAATATAGATCTACAGCATAAGATATAATTTTAGAGTTGTTTTCGGTAGTTTTTGGTAGTTTTCGGTATTTCCATAAGTTGTTTTCGGCAGTTTTCGGAACATTAATCTGGTGTAAAAACTGCGTTTTAAAGCTTAGTTTGTCAACTTGTGTCTTTTTGTCTCGAAATAGACAACATTTGATACAATTTTAGAGTTGTTTTCGGTATTTCCATAAGTTGTTTTCGGTACAATAAACTGGTGATAAAACGTCGTTGTGACGCTTGATTTGTCATCTGGTGTCTTTATTTTTCACAATAGACATCATAAGATATGATTTTAGCGTTGTTTTCGGTAGTTTTCGGTAGTTTTCGGTTGTTTTCGGTCGTTTTCGGTAGTTTTCGGTAGTTTTCGGTATTTCCATCCACCCCTCAAATGGTACCCGGCTCTGATGCGACAAAACTGATGACGTATTTCACAAGCAAGGAATAATGGTTCACAAATTCTTTGTGTTTTAAAGCAATCATTCATTCATCTTGCCATGGATGCTGCTCAGAAGTCCTCTAAAATTGACATGAACCATGGTTTTATGAAAAGCATCATACGAAATCAAGTTGATAGGTAAATTGAAATGGAAATCAGTCTGGAACACTGGCGCTCGATCCTATATTACTGATATGTACACTCATGGGACATAATTATTCGCCACCCACCTATTTTTCATTGAAAAATTGAGTGATTTTCTGGACTAGAACTGTCACAGAACCTTTATTCTTTCACTGAGCAGAAACATATAGATATGACTCAAAAGTATAAACATTACCAGATAAAGTCTGCATGAAATTTCTTTTGGAATGTCTGAAAGACACGGTTGCTAGGCAACATAAGAAAATCAGGGAAAATTTCTGCCAATCATCCTTAAATTTGTTGCCATGGCAACAGATAGTGACTTTTTTGATAACTAAGCAAATGAAAATATGCACAACATACTAGATATAAAAGTGACAAATTTTTCATGAGTTTGGATGGCTACTTACAAAGTACTACAATTTTGTTTGACCAAGTTACCACAGAAAAATACAACGCTCCATTCAATCCTATGTTAATTTTGCATTTTTGGTATTTTTGCAACAAAAATAAAATTTCTAACATTTATTTCTCAAAGGAAACTTTATGGATATTAAAGCAAACATAATAGTTAAATAGTTTATCTATTGTAGATCGATTCGTCATAAAATCAAGTCTTTAGTGAAACCTATGTTACCATGGCAACAATGTTATGGAGGCTGGTCTGAAATTTTCACCGATTGTCTTAAGTTGCCTAGCAACCATGTCTCTCAACCATTTGAAAAAAAGTTTTTACACAGAGTGTGTCCGCAATTGGTTATACTTTTAAATAATATCAAATATTGGTTGGTTTGTGATAAAATGAGGATTTGACATCAGTTTTAGTCTAAAATTATGAGTAAAATTTATGCAAAAATCAGCAGGGTGGCGAATAATTATGTCCCTTTACTGTAGGTCATTGATACTATAAATAATAATGTATATTATGTATGTATGTAGGTCATTATATTGGGGTCAAGTGCCAGTGGTCTGGAAATCATTCCAAAACTTGAAATCAAAGTACTCAAGTGACCCATACATTTCTCTGTAGAGAGCTCTGTTAGTTGCTGGCAAATGGAAGTTTTATGATGTTTTACTTTATTTCTGGGAGTCTCCTAGTTGCAATAATGTAACCGAAACCTTTTTGAATTTTGATCTTGGTTTCGGTAACAATTCCTTCCTATTCGTTGCAATGGAGCAGGTGCTGGAATGATTCATTCCAGCAAGTTTAGCATAGTCAAACTTCAAAATAAAGCTATGGAATGTAGTAAGAATGTTACCTGATAATAGGTTAACTATTTTTCTGTCAATCCAGAGTAGTTTTATGTTGAAATCACTTTCAAATAAAGTTCAATTCAATTTTGAAGCGGAGTACCCACCCATTTTATTCTACTGAGACTTGAATTTTCCATTGGAAGAAAAAAATTATAACAATTCTTGTTGATACTTTTTAACCAAATTTGTGCCATGAAATATCTTTTTATGGGATACACATCTGATTAGATATGTTAGTATTCAAAATTTTATGCAAGAAAATGTGTTTTCCACTCTTTTGTCTTGCTCCACAAGAAGGAATAGGATGGACTCGTAGCCACAAACCAATACCCATCATCAAGTTTGTGGCTACGATATCGCAGCTAGGAGTCTCCATACTCTGACATTGATGCCTCTAACAAGAAATAGGTGGCCTTCGATTGGCACTATGGCTTGCGCCATTGTGCGTTATCGCTCCAATCAAACACCAATAGTGCAACTGCAAGCTATTTGACGTCATTTCGGCAACTATAGTTCGACCACCAGAAGACCACCATGGCTCCATTACGTCATTTGGAACACCTCGGATAAACAGTGGAACCAATCAGTGTCAAGTAAAGAAAGGTTTGGATTGGCATACACAAAACGGGGTAGTGAATCTAATAGATAGAACAGCGCTGGTTCCCAATGATGGCGCGAGCCATTGGGTGCGTTCAGGGTTCTCCCATTGGTAACCGAGTGTATTTACGGTAGGCTACCGATGGTACCATCGGTAGCCGATGGCACCGTCGGCAATCAACAAACTCTGAACGAAAATTGTACAGATCAGTAAAAAAAGGCGGGTAATCAATTACCAAGAGCGCATTTTCCCCGCAGAGTGATCGTTCATTTTCAAAAATTATGAATAAAAAGATATTTTCAGAAATTAATGGCTAAATAAAATAACTGTCGGCTAAAACACGGTATTCGGGAAAAATAGGGTTTTTCAATGTTATATATGATTTTCTGAAAAACTATAGTCTAAAATATATCTACAAAAAGCTCATATTATGAGGCAAGACTGGTTTTTGATGTCCAAAAATTTTCATGAGTCAATCTTCTATGATCATTGGGAAATGATTGAATATGTAATATCTCAGAAAATAGCCATTTTTGGGCGTTATATTGTCTCACCAAAATAATTTTAGAATTCAAGGTACATGTGATGAGTTATATTTGGTTGTTTCCAAACAACTTTATTTTGATTTGATAAAACAGTTCCTAAGGTAGATTTTGGTAGTCTATTGTACCCATATTTTAGAGTTGTGTCTCAGAAAATTTGTAGACCCTAGCTTGAATATGTAGTGTCCGTAACCAACTGTTACAATGGTGATTTTTCAAAGGATCTATTTATATTAAAACTTCCGTAGTCTAGAATATTACAGCTCTCAATATGGTAGCCTAAATGAAATAATCTGTTTTGTGTTAACATAAGCTCAGGACTTTTTATTGGACTGTAAGGGTTACAGACACTACACAAATAAAAATGCAGCCAAATATCTGATTAAAAAAAATCAGATCAATTTTGTATTTTAAAACAAGTTTAATTCTTTTCACTAGTGGCTTCAGAAACTATTCACACATCAGTTTTGATGATTCAAGTAGTGAACTTTTGATATTGGAATCTTATTTTATGCCAAGAAAGCTAGAAGGGTGGGTTAACCTAGCGAGACACTTTGTTTCCGAATACTGTGTTTTAGCCGTGTAGCTTCAACTATTACTATTACAATAAATTCTATCAAGAACGGTTAGAATGCCATTCGCTTGCTATTGAAGAAAATATAATGATTAGGATCGCCGTAGTTGGATTGTTATCCACCATCTTACTGTAATGAAAACGAGGCTACCGATGCTACCCGACTTGTCTACTCTCGGGACAATTGGTTACCAACACAATATCCATCGGTATGCGGACGGTTACCGATGGTTACCAATGGGAGAACCCTGAATGCACCCATTGCCAATCGAAGTCAGCCATAGATTGATGAAAAGATTGTTCAAAATGGAGAAATTCCTTATTGTTTGAGCAAAACCCCAAAAACATACAGACCATACATGCTATATATATACGCCCTGGAACGTCTGAGACAGTCCCGGAAAACAATATGCTGTCCCGGCGTCCCGTACATAAAGTAAATGTCCCAGAAATCTTCAATTCCCCATTTGACATGCAATATGTAAGTGTAGAGAAATTTCAAGTAAAGGATTTACTTTCAAAAGTTATGCCAATCGAATGTTAAGTTGACAACAGCTGTTATTTATATACACACTGACCCTTAATTGATAGACAAAAAATCAATAATTGGACAATTAATTATCCAGATAACAGCGTGGTCGAAAGATTATGACACCTTGTACAACGGTTTAATTGGCGTAGCCTTATTGTCGAAGAAGACCGTGGCAGTTTGTTGTATGATGTTGATAAATTGAAATATCTGTAAGAATTAATAAGTTTTCATTGCATCTATGAAGATGAAATGACACATCAAAACTGGTAACGATCTCGGAAAATAACAAGTCAAGTTCAGGATCATTGGGATGCATAGCGATCGACGTCCATTCCGATCTTATGAAATTCGAAAAGTCTTGTAAGCATACTAAGCCTCATTTTGAATAACAGAGGCTTTCACTGAATATGAAATAACTCCTGCATACGAAAGTGAAACTGATAACAAGTAGATCTACCTTCTTTGGAAGCCAAAAAATGAATTCCATTCTCTATTTTGATATTCAAACTATGAGGTTCTAAAATTTCCCGTTCCCTTCCACAATCTCTTAACTGCAGGCATAATACATTATTGATATGTCACTTTAATGTTATGGATGAACCAACACATGATTGCTAATTTGTTGACAGGGAACCAAACCAGTAGCTTCTCAGAAAACTCTTTGCTCCACCCCAAGCTGTACCCAAGAGAGTGATTGATGTGTTACATAGCTTGCACATGCGACTTTTCGTGTTCACCGAGTACACAAATAAAGGTCACAAATAGATGTCATGGCGTCTTTCTCACATCAAACGGGACAGCCCCGTGTGTAGCAACTATATTTGGAAACACGCTTTTGCACCGCTTCTTCAAGCAGTAACAGCGTTAACATTGAATTTTCATACCACAGTTAAACCCTTTTGAAATCAAACATCCAAAAATTATTCCAACATTTACTTCTATCCCAAACAAACGGGAATCTACTAAAATAAAACTTAAATGTGCGCCGCGAAGGAAGAAAGAGTGGCAAAAAATGGCAAATCCTGGAAATTGTTCATGTGATGTCCCGGAATCCATTTGGAATAATTATGGCATGTCTGATACAGACACACACACACATTCACAATGTTTTTATCCAAGAAGAACAAAAAGTGTTATGCCAATCGAGTGTTAAGTTGACAACAACAGCTTTTTGCCTAATGCCTACATTTACATATTTTCTTTTAAATACATAAATTCTGTCATCTACAACAGCATCTTTAAAAATGGAAAAGTGTATTTTTTGCTGTATAGGAAAGGGTTTATTGTTTTGCTGAAAAAGTCCCCTTTCCTTGCGGAATATTTGTTCACAGGCCAAATAAAGTTGACATTTGCTAAAGCCTAGATCTAGATTTGTTTTGCAGACAGCACAATAATTCATTTCATCCAAATGCTTCATTGCAATATATTGCAACTTAAATGAATATATCCATAGAATAGATCAGGGGTTTTCCTAGGCATTTTGGGAAACGGAGTCTGGCAAAATTGGGAAATTTTTAAAGTGCAAAATGGCTCATTTTGGGCCAAAAAGTAGGCGAAAATTCATTTTTCAGTAGTGAAATTAACCATTTTAAATAGATTGGGAAAAAATGAAGAAAATTTGCTTTGGGAACACAGCCGTTTGCTTTGGGAATGCCTCCGTTTTCAGGAGGCACAGAAAGCATAGGAAAACCCCTGTAGATATACATGTACCCTAATAGTAAGTGGACAAGTTCACAACCTTATTTCTTAATTTTACAACAAAATGTAAATTACAAGTAAATCAAAATTTGCATGTAACAGTGGGGTGCGTTCAGGGTTCTTGTTGGTGACCAATTTTCCCGTGAGTAGACAAGTCGGGTAGCGTCGGTAGCCGCGTTTTGATTACAAAAGATGGCGGATAAAAACCCAACCACGGCGATCCCAATCATATATTTTTTTCATTAGCAAGCGCATCGCCCTCTAACCGTTCTTGAAAGAATTTATTGTAATAGTTGAAGCAACAGATATTTTATTTAGCCATTTATTTCAGATGAAATTGGTAGTTGATTATCCGCCATGTTTTTTTTTACCGATTGGCACAATATTCGTTCAGAGTTTGTTGGTTGCCGACGGTGCCGTCGGCTACCGATGGCACCATCGGTAGCCGATGGTAAAAACACTCGATTACTGATGGGAGAACCCTGAACGCACCCAGTTTTTGTTACTGATCCTAAAAAATGATGACAGCGAAAATGTAGATTTTTGTATCAACACATTTTGTAGAATTACAATTATTTCTTAAAAAAAGAGTTGAGAATTTATTTTTTTAACTAAAAGCAATTTTAAAGACTGAAAGTGAAATAGAGGGGGCTTTTAATTACAACATCTATTACATGAGTTTAATTTCTCATTGATAGGCCATCAATTACTCTGTGCTTATACATACTAGCATTTTCACAGTTTGATGCCTGATTTAATTGTTTGACAAGTGAGTAAGAGTACTTCTAGTAGATGGCATTACCACAATATAAATACATTTAGTCCGTGGGCCAGGAGGGGTCTGCACGCACCCCCCTAAGGGCAGTCTGGGAGTGGTATAGAAATGTTCATTGGAACCCCCTGAGTAAGAATCAAGATGTTAACAGTCGATATCCTGGGATGCACTCGCCATTTCCGGTGGTTTTCAAGATGGCCGCCATGAAAAAAGACAATTTGACTTGGTATCTAACATCAGCAGCCTAACATTTGTTTTGCGTTGTAAGATCATATTTTAAGGATAATTGAGTCTGGAAAAGGTCAGAGATGTGTTCTCATGTTAAAAAGTGGCTCATTAGCCATCTCGTATGCTAGAATTTTTCAAAATGGCCGCCAAAATCGCAAAAAATCAATATAAACGTCAAATAATTCTCGTTTTTGGACATATTTTGGTATAAATACTGTGAATTTTATGTTTTAAGACTTCGATAAACATTTCAGGAAGTAAATGGGAGCATTACGGAAAAGACTTTTGAAATCATTACCGTATAAATGGCAATAAAACACAATTAAGCAGAAATCATCAAGTATATAATAGCGATATAAATTATCATTATTATTAGTTCTTGGTGAAAAACAGCTCTTATTTATAGCATTATTTTGATAAAGCTATGCTTTCCGACTAAACTGTTAAATTCACATTGATAATGATTCGATTTTTGATTACAGTGACAATAAATATGCTTTCAAAATGGCCGCCAAAATCGCAAAAAAAAAAAAAAATAATAAAAAAAAAAATATAAAAAAAATCTTCGTTTTTTGGACATGTTCTGGTCTAAACGTTGTAAATATTATGTTTAAAGACTTTGGTAAACAGTTCATAAGATAAATGGTTGCATTTCGAAAAACACATTTTAAACCATTACCGTAAAAATGGCAATAAATTACAATTTGGCAGAAATCGTCATGTATTATTATTTTCATAAATATTGTTATTATATTTGGTCTTGTTGAAAAGCAGTTATTTTAAATTGCATCTTTTGACAAAGTTTAGCCTTCAGATTATTTAAATTGATTATGAGTCCGTTTTTGATTACAGATGCTATAAATCAGCTTTCAAAATGGCCAAAAAATGTAAAAAATTCAATTACAATGAACGTAATTCTCGTTTTTGGACATCTTCTGGTCTAAATAATGTAAACATTATCTTTTAAGGCTTAGATTAACAATTCATGAAGTAAATGGAATCATAACAGTTGACAAAAAAGAATAGATATTTGAAAGGATTACCGTATCAATGGCAATAAAATACAATTAAGAAAAAATCTTATATAATAGTATATAGTTTTGATAAACATTGTCATTTTATTTTGTTCTTGCTGAAAAAAACGGTTCTTACTGATAGCATTATTTTGACAAAACTAAGCTTTTAGAGAATGAATTCTTTAAAATGAAATTGTTTATGAACCCACTTTTGAATACAAACATCATTAATATGTGATATTTTATTAGGCAATTCAAGACTACCTTTGCACCAATGTCACATCAATTCAAATGACAAGCTAAAACTATCGATATCCCTTTCTGGAGAGAAAATTACTCCCTTTAAATTCACATCCATTTCTATCAAACAATATGTAATGTCCTCAATATTACATAAAAGAGTTTTACCGTAATTATTCTTACGAACAAAAGTTGTATGTATGTATTTCCTTTTATCACACTTACACATATTATTCATCCAAAATTGTCACAGAGAATGAAAAACTATTTAAATTGATTTACATTTGTATTTGTATCAGAATGCCTTTTATTTGTTATATTTTATACTTAAAAATTCTAACAATTTGAGAATAGAAATGAAGATTAATGAAATAAGACCAGCCTTAAATTTATCGTTTCATTGATATCGACACACACTAGGTAATATCTGTCAAACATGTGATACAAACTTCGTATTTCTCAAAGTGTGCCTCTTTTAAAGTAATAGTTATGATAATTACAATGCACAATTCATCCCAATAAGTCACATACTCTATCATGATTTCCCAGTTTCTCATTACCATGTATTCAAAGGCCATTTACATCTGTTTAAAACGAAACAAGATATTAGGAAACTAATAGATACTCCGTGTAGAGTGACGTAATAACGTATAAGTTATGTAACCCCGATTTCTATATTTTTTAGGATACTCGTTTTAACTGGATTAGAAGTTATAATGCGATGTATTATGCATGCAAATCACCTAAAGTGCTTTTCCAAATGAAATGGACTGAAACGCTATAAAATGGTTTGATTATAACATACTATAGGCAGCTATGTTTTATATCTTAGAATATGTATAAAGAATACAAAGTTTAAAATGTGTGCTTTCTTCGCACGTTTTACTTTAATTATATTAGGCTGCATTAATTACTTAATCCAACAGGTGTATAGATATTGTTGAAAACACTTAGAAGATTAAGAACAAATGTATTCATGATAAAAATTTACAATGACACTTTTTGGTTTTATTGGAAGCCGATATCACTTTTGCGGAATTTGTTGCAAAAGATGAAAGAAGGAAATGGTCATTTAAGTTCTTCACATGTGATTGTAAGCAGTATTTATGTTTTGTGATGCTGCAATGATTCGCTTTATATTAATCTGTAATGTTTTAAGTATATTTTGATTTGCTTTATGTGCAATATAATGGGGACAATGCCATGAATTTCCACAACTTAGTCACATGTATTTGTATGAGATTTTTTGGTATCGATTGGTATGGGTATGTCCGGGGTGTAACTTCTTGCATTAATTCTACATTTGAAAAAGGATGCACCAGAGCTAAAGACCATGAAAGACCAATGATTACCTGAATTGACTGTGTGAGGTCTGATATCAGTGGGTGCCATCTGAATGCCATAGCTCAACACAACAAACGAGCCTAGAATTTGGAATGAGACTATTTAGTCGCCTGATGCATACCCCCATTGTATAGGGACACCTGCTGCAATAATAAATAATCTCGGGAGCAACAAAAAAGAACTCGACAAACTTGGCAAAAGTTTGAGTTACATGGCCACCGAAAGTCTGATAATTTATGTAAACTGCATGTGTGAGTAGGCGACTTCTATAAAGATATAAAAGTATATATTAATATAAGGTTTCCATAAGTATTATGTACATACTGTTGGTTTTCGAAAAAAATATCCAAGGATAAACATTAGCAACATTAACAAACCACAGCCGCAACCACATACAACAACGAAGATAGAAACAGGAGGACCCATAGAAGTCTACGACGTACCACTCAACAAGTAAGAAACAAGTCAGAAAAGATAAAAAAAAATCCAGAGAGATTAAGAATAAATGCAGTTATATCTAAATGTGTAAAAGATCGTATTCAATAAACCTAGTATATAGTGAGCATTGTCCTTAACCTAAATATTTTTCCATGTCCGACCTAATAGAATTAAGATAAAACAGCTGAAGAAATTTGAAAATTTAAATTTGAATATGAGCTTCAGACAAAGTATTCTTTATCTGTATACTAAGTCAAATTGCAAATTTGACTTTTGAAAGTAAAAAAGAAGCTATTGCATGATGTGTCAGTGCTTTATAGGAATCACTTCTGGTCTTTTGCACCTAAGATACAGTTCATTTCAACAACTAATTTAGTCAAACCGATTATCTGAAAAAAAGAAGAAGAAGAAAAAAAAAGAAAAAGAAATCGACATTACAAACCCTTTATTTAATTACCCCACCCTACATGGAGTCTATAATGTTTCCCCACATTTCACTTAATTTGAAAATGGAATCATGATGGAATATGCGACGTATAAAGATGTTTTTAGCATTGTCCTTATCATGACCATAACTCAATACAAGTCATTGTGAGAAACATAAAGAGTTTATTATATTCTTTTGACAAAATATTACCAAAAGTAAGTCGCTATCAATTTAACCATCACACAGGTTTATACAAAAAATCATTTATGTTGTTCGATTGGATAACATGGATATATTTAAATTCTCAATTTTTACCATTCTACAAATATCAAACATTATACATTAAAACTTTTTTGATACATATTAAGCAATTTCAATTATTCTCTGGGGCAATTTTGGATAATGGTACGTGTTAGAGTATAAAAAAGAATAAGCCACATTCAACTATTGTTTATTAGCATGGATAAGTTGAGGTCTTTATCTAAATATTTGGGACATTTTATATTCTTTGGTGATAATTAATATGCATTTCAAGGGAGTATATTCCTCCACAATTCAAATTTCATTAGGACGGTTAAACTTGTCATTTTAAAAGATGTGAAATTAGATGCCAAGTTACCACAGTCTGCTTGATATTCGAGTTTTGCCCCATAAAAAGACACATATTAATTGGATCTATACTCAAAAGTGGGTTCATAAGAAATTTCATTTTAAAGAATTATCTGAAAGCTTAGTTTTGTCAAAATAATGCTATCAATAAGAACCTTTTTTTCAGCAAGAACAAAATATAATGACAATGTATATCAAAATTATATACTATTTTATAAAATTTGTGCTAAGTCGTATTTTATTGCCATTGATTTGGCAATCCTTTCAAATATCTATTCTTTTTTGTTATCTGTTATGATTCCATTTAATTTATGAACTGCTTATCTAAGTCTGAAAAGATAATACTTTCATCATTTAGACCAAGAGATGTCCAAAAACGACAATTACTTACATTTTTATTTTTTTTATATATTTTTGTGGCCATTTTGAAAGCCGATTTATAGCATATGTAATCAAAAATAGAATCATAATCAATTAAGATTTTACAAAATATTCTGAAGACTAAGCTTTGTCAAAAGATGCAATCTAAAAGAACTACTTTTCACCAAGACCAAATATAATAACAATATTTATGAAAATAATAATACCTTTTATCTTATGAACAGTTTACCAAAGTCTTTAAACATAATATTTACAACGTTTAGACCAGAACATGTCCAAAAACGAAGATTTTTTTGAATATTTTTTTTTATTTTTTTTTGCGATTTTGGCGGCCATTTTGAAAGCATATTTATTGTCACTGTAATCAAAAATCGAATCGTTATCAATGTGAATTTAACAATTTACTCGGAAAGCATAGCTTTATCAAAATAATGCTATAAATAAGAGCTGTTTTTCACCAAGAACTAATAATAATGATAATTTATATCGCTATTATATACTTGATGATTTGTGATTAATTGTGTTTTATTGCCATTTATACGTTAATGATTTCAAAAATCTTTTCCGTAATGCTCCCATTTACTTCCTGAAATGTTTATCTAAGTCTTAAAACATAAAATTCACAGTATTTATACCAAAATATGTCCAAAAACGAGAATTATTTGACGTTTTTATTGATTTTTTGTGATTTTGGCGGCCATTTTGAAAAATTCTAGCATACGAGATGGCTAATGAGCCACTTTTTAACATGAGAACACATCTCTGACCTTTTCAAGACTCAATTATCCTTAAAATATGATCTTACAACGCAAAACAAATGTTAGGCTACTGATGTTAGATACCAAGTCAAATTGTTATCCCCCGCCGAAAAAATTTTTCGGGGGGGATATTGTTTTTGCCATGTCCGTCCGTCCGTCCTTCCGTCCGTCTGTCCGTCCGTCCGTCCGTCCGTCCGTCCGACATTCGTTTCCGCGCTATTTCTTGGAAACTATAGACCGGATTTCGATGAAACTTGGCACACAGCTTCACTACAAAGAGGACATGCGCATATCGTCGGGGTTACCCGGTTCGACCATTGAATTTAGAGTTACTGCCCCTGACTGTTTAAGCCATATACATACAGAGTGATATTCGTTTCCGCGCTATTTCTTGAAAACTGTAGACCGGATTTCGATGAAACTTGGCACACAGCTTCGCTACAAAGTGGACATGCGCATATCGTCGGGGTTACCCGGTTCGACCGCCGAATTTAGAGTTACTGCCCCTGACTGTTTTAGCCATATACATACAGAGTGATATTCGTTTCCGCGCTATTTCTTGAAAACTGTTGACCGGATTTCGATGAAACTTGGCACACAGCTTCGCTACAAAGTGGACATGCACATATCGTCGGGGTTATCCGGTTCGACCGCCAAATTTAGAGTTACTGCCCCTGACTGTTTTAGCCATATACATACAGTGATATTCGTTTCCGCGCTATTTCTTGGAAACTATAGACCGGATTTCGATGAAACTTGGCACACAGCTTTACTACAATGAGGACATGCGCATATCGTCGGGGTTACCCGGTTCGGCCGTCGAATTCAGAGTTACTGCTCCTGACTGTTTAAGCCATATACATACAGAGTGATATTCGTTTCCGCGCTATTTCTTGAAAACTGTAGACCGGATTTCGATGAAATTTGGCACACAGCTTTACTACAAAGTGGACATGCGCATATTGTCGGGGTTACTCGGTTCCACCGCCGAATTTAGAGTTACTGCCCCTGACTGTTTTAGCCATATACATACAGAGTGATATTCGTTTCCGCGCTATTTCTTGAAAACAATAAACCGGATTTCAATGAAACTTGGCACACAGCTTTACTACAATGAGGACATGCGCATATCGTCGGGGTTACCCGGTTCGACCGCCGAATTTAGAGTTACTGCCCCTGACTGTTTAAGCCATATACATACAGAGTGATATTCGTTTCCGCGCTATTTCTTGAAAACTATAGATCGGATTTCAATGAAACTTGGCTCACAGCTTCACTACAAAGTGGACATGAGCATATCGTCGGGGTTACCCGGTTCGACCGTCGAATTTAGAGTTACTGCCCCTGACTGTTTTAGCCATATACATACAGAGTGATATTCGTTTCCGCGCTATTTCTTGAAAACTATAGACCGGATTTCAATGAAACTTGGCACACAGCTTAACTACAATGAGGACATGCGCATATCGTCTGGGTTACCCGGTTCGACCGCCGAATTTAGAGTTACTGCCCCTGACTGTTTAAGCCATATACATACAGTGATATTCGATTCCGCGCTATTTCTTGAAAATTATACACCGGATTTCAATGAAACTTGGCACACAGCTTTACTACAATGAGGACATGCGCATATCGTCGGGGTTACCCGGTTCGGCCGTTGTATTTAGTGTTACTGCCCCTGACTATTTTAGCCATATACATACAGAGTGATATTCGTTCTGTTGAAGCCATATACATACAGAGTGATATTCGTTCTGTTGAAGCCATATACATACAGATTTATATTCGTTTCCGCGCTACTTTATTGACAATGAAAATATATTCGGCGGGGGATATCAATTCAACGAATTTGCTTGTTTTTTTTTCATGGCGGCCATCTTGAAAACCACCGGAAATGGCGAGTGCATCCCAGGATATCGACTGTTAACATCTTGATTCTTACTCAGGGGGTTCCAATGAACATTTCTATACCACTCCCAGACTGCCCTTAGGGGGGTGCGTGCAGACCCCTCCTGGCCCACGGACTAATTGGAAATGAAATGATCAGAAGCTAACTCAGTTTTTATTGAATGAACAATTCATTTACAAAAATTAAAATATAAATATGTCATTAAGTGTAGGCAGAGGGAGAGGTAGAAGATTTTTATGGGGTTCAGACAGGTATTCTATTCTAAATAGTGAATTATAGACTTGTCTCTAGAACTCAGTATGTACTTATAAAAATTACTTGGCAAATAAAATAAGAATGATAGGTTTAGGTTTTTTACATGTTAAATAAGTCATTGAATAGTGAAGAAAAAGAAAATAACATTTATTTTCTACTCTTACCCATCATGATTCATATCAGATATTTTCTTTTCATCAGCAATAAAAATTTCTACTTAAAACAGTGGCGGATCCAGAGCGGGTTGGGGGGAGGGGGTCAAACGAACCCCCCCCTATTCAGCCTGATTATTTCATTTTCTTGCAGAAATTCAGTCAAAATTGTGCAATAGTTGTAAAACGAACCCCCTTTTTGTACAAACGAACCTCCTAACAGAAATCCTGGATCCACCGCTGATAAAATGTGTTAACTTTAATGATTATTGAAAGGATTAATATCTTTATAAGAATAGGTAACAATTTAAAAGGAATTTTTAGATTTTTTATGTTGTAAGAACTAGTATTTCAACCATTTCCCAAACATCGAAATTTCAAGGCGCTCCAAATTCAAATGTGTTTCAGACAACAAAATTGATGTTTATAATGATAAAGCACAGAAAACATTAGGGCAACAGAAGAAAATGCTGATTAACAACGTTTTCTTCTTTTGCCTCATTGTTTTACCCGAGTACTAGGGATGTCAAAACCAGGTCTTGATTGGGAAAGGGTTAAGTGTAAGGATTGTATTTTCTTTCCAGGGACAATTACGACAAAGAGGTCAAGTCTAAGAGCAGCACAGACAGAAGAAGGGGGTTCCCAAATGCAACAAAACACAAAAAGCCAGATGCGGCCATTTATGTTCCGCCGGTAAAAAGTGACCAGTGGGAGGAGGAGGATGTGGAAGACGAGGTAGAGGAGGAAGGTTAGTGACAGATTATCCTTTTCCTACAATATTCATGTATTAGAATCCTTAACCCTCTTACTTTTTCCAAACAAGACCTATTTTTGATGTGCCTTATACAAAAGGAAAACATTGAGACAAAAGAAGAAATTGCTGAATTATCAGCAATTTCTTCTTGTGTCTCAATATTTTTTCTGACTATGATACACAAAATCCAATCTTCACCAAGGTCAAATTTGTCATCTGCAATAGCTTTGCAATTGGAGTAACTTAATGTTTATTTTTTGTTTGGGAAAGAGCATCTAACGGATGTCACATTTGGAAAATTAACATTAATTGAAAAGATTTGATCCCAGCCAGCCTGTGTAGTTCACACTTCATAGATGGTCCATTTTAGCATGACTGGTCACAAATTCATTTTGCCCTTGAACCTTTCAATTATACAGGAAACTGTTCAGAAAATGTGATAGACCTTTCCACTAATATTACATTTAACATTTTCAAATGTTTTTTATTGCAGAGGATGATTTACCAAAGACATTGTTTACCCTGGAGTTTGTAGATAAAGATGGGAAAGTCTACAAACAGTATGTTAAAGAGGTAAGATGATACTTTTAAAAAAATAACCCTTTCACAAATTGCAAGTTTTAAGGATGGTCCAATTTAAAAGGGACTATCACGAAAATAAAAAGAAAGTGTTTGTATGAGTACTAAATTACAAATATCGAGGAAAAAGGAGAAATTCCTGATCATCTTCCTAAATCTTTTCTTCAAAGGATATCAAACCCTGGTATTTTTTATATGCCCGAAGGGTCGTATTATGTTATGGCCCTGCTCATCTGTCTGTCCGTCCGTCTGTCCATCCGTCCGTTAGCAATTTCTTGTGTGCGCAACTCCTCCTACAGTTTTGATCGGAATTCGATCAAACTTGCCACAATGAATCTCCATGGTGTCTAGTTGTGCATCCCGCTTACGGAATTTAATTAACTATTTTCGTTCTTGAATTATCTGCCCTTGAATTAAAAAAATGCCCATTTTCTTGTGTGCGCAACTCCTCCTACAGTTTTGATCAGAATTTGATCAAACTTGCCACAATGAATCTCCATGGTGTCTAGTTGTGCACACCGCTTACAGAATTTAGATAACTGTTTTCGTTCTTGAATTATCTGCCCTTGAATTTAAGAAAAAATGCCCATTTTCTCAAAAATGTCCATTTTCTCCTGTGTGCAACTCCTACAATTGCAACCAGAATTTAATCAAACTAGCCACAATGAATCTCTATGGTGTCTTGTTGTGCAAACAAAATTTTCATAACTTTTCATGTTTGTATTATCTGCCCTTGAATCGAAAAAATGGCCAATTTTACTGACAAGCCCCTCTCGGGCGTATATGCGCCGCTCTGCGAAGCTCTTGTTGTGAAAAATTTAAACCTGTTGCATCAGGATAAAATCAGACTTATTCAGGCTTGGGAAAATGAGCAAGAGGGCCACTGTCCCAAAATCAATTACCTAAGTCGCTTATAACACATGCTATAGAGTGAATCAGCATTTTCTTTTTTCTGTAAGTAATTTTTCAAGCTGCATTTATACATGGGTTGCGAAACAAAGCACAGTTGGTAGTGCATCAGACTCTCTCATGAGGTTAGGGGTTAGATCTCCGGCCATGGCAAACATTCTTCTGTACATTTGTCTCCTACTCCATTTGTTGGATAATTGCAAATCTGTGTGAGCAAACAGATTTGGTAAACACATTATGAAATTACTGGTGAGGGAAACACAGGAATCCATGGTTAGGTGCTCCAGCCACCACAATAAGACCATAGCAGTTGAAAGAGGTATTTAACCCATATCAATCAATTAACCTTTACACTTGAAAGAACATTGACTTTTTGTCAGCATTGCTTTTTAAAGTATGTAATTACATGTATATTTCAGGGATTCACTGCCAGTCTACTCGCCCAACGGATGGGATATGACAGAAAATTAAGCCCGGCCATGACTAAAGCGCTTGAACAAAGACTCCAAGAAGAGATAGAAAAACGACAGAAGAACAAGAAGAGCTGACATCTGTTATAGTTTTAGACTGCAAACAGTATTAACACATTTTTATACGCCCGAAGGGTCGTATTATGTTATGGCCCCGGTCGTCCGTCCATCTGTCTGCCGTTAGCAATTTCTTGTGTGCGCAACTCCTCCTACAGTTTTGATCGGAATTTGATCAAATTATTCTTTGAATTTGCAATTTTGACATGAGGAACACATCTTTATTTAACCCTTTCCCAAACAGCAAAATTTTAGGATGGTCCACTTAAAAAACTGCCACAAATGACAAAATGGAAGTTATTAAAGGTAAAATTTGTGTAAAATGTGGCATAGAAAATATTGAGACAAAAGCTTCTTTTGTTTCAATGTTTTCCCAAGCCTATTCTATTAGGGACATCAAAACCAGGTCTTGTTTGGGAAAGGGTTAATTAAAAAAAGCTATTTAATTAAAAAAAAAAAGCTTTTTTGGATGGGTTGGTTTGAATCTCGAATGTGTTGCAAGATTAAACAAGAGCTGTCACTGTAAGATGACAATGCCCCCGACACCGCTTTGATCGTCATAAGGTCAAGGTCATCCAGGGGTCAAGGTCACCAAAGTATGTGCCTACAGAAAGGTAATGTACCAAGGAATGTTGTGGTAAAGTATGAAGCGAATATGTTAAGTAATAAGGAAGTTATGGCCAATGTTAAAGTTTTTGGACGGAATGACGGACGGACTGACAGACGGACGGACAGACGGACGGACGGACGGCCGGACGGACAAGTCAAATTTATGATGCCTCCCTATCGGGGGCATAAAAAATAGCTTGTTTGTATACAAGTTATATGTGTCTTTAGATAGTCTACATAAGTGAATTTTTAAAATGGGTGCCATTATATCATAACAGGACTAAGCCATGTCTCTGTTTAACCCTTTCCCAAACAAGGCCTGGTTTTGACGTCTCTGATAGAAGTAGCTTGGGAAAAAATTGTGGCAAAAGAAGAAATTGCTGATTATCAGCAATTTCTCCTTTTGCCTCAATATTTTACATGCTAAATGTACACAAATCTTTTCTTCATGAACATCCATTTTGGCCTCTTAACTTTCAAATTGGATTACTCTAGAATTTTGTCGTTTGGGAAAGGGTTAATTGTCATTCATTAAAGTCTTAATGTTTTACTGTCACACACCATCCAGTGACATATATGTAGTATTATTTCATTGTTTGTCTAGTCTCTGTCATTATACCATATGACTGGTAATTCCTGCGGCAATTTATTTATTCATGTTGTACAGATTGCAAAAATTTTTGACTTGTCCAATTTAATGGCAGCTGCAGAATTAACCCATTACCAAACTGCAATAATTAAGACTAGTCCAAATTCAAAGATGTTGCAGCCAACAATTTCAAATTGATGGAATTTTAAAAATCTTTCCATTTTGGGTTAGAAAACATTGTGAAAATTGAAGAAATTGCTTGTCACAAGCAATTTCTTCATTTTCCACAATGTTTTCCCAAGCCTTTTCTTTTCAGGGAGTCCAAAAGCATCACCGTGCAGTAATGGGTTAAAACAGATTTTCAGATGGATGGGATTTGTGTACAATATTGCATAGGAAATATTTAGACAAATGAAGAAAACACTGAAAAAATGATAGATCTAGTAAGATTTACACAAAACTAAACATATATTTCATACATGTGTTGAAAAATATGCTTTGAAATTTCTGCAATGTACATATAGTCGGACAATTTTCACCTGGACCTGATCTGAATAGGAAATTACATGCTTCAATGGTTTTCTAAATACATTTTTGAGACTGTTTGTTGTTTATTGACACAAGGAGCACATGCAGAATACAAAGTCACTACGCTTACAGAAACTTTTGACTCTGATTTACAGTGTGCGATTACTGACAAGTATTGTTTATTCTGCTTCTTAATTATTCTTTCATATTTGTCAGGTTCAGGTGAAAATTTTATACATACTACAGTCAACACTCGTTGTGTCGAAGTCAGAGGGGTTGTCAAAATACCTCGACATATCCGGAGTTCGACTAATCCGATTTTGATTATTTTCGATGAAAAGGTGCAACTTCATAGGTGGATGGTGTCATTATGTAGAAGTGTATTGTACAAAAATATAACTCTGCTGATAATGTTCGTGGAGTTATTGCCAATTTTCCCTTTTCATTCTTGATGTAAATTAATTCTACAATTGCACTACTTCAATTGTTAAAGGTTTACCCTCGTGGGGGCATACATACATTTCATTCAATTCTTCAAAGCATTCTCTGATAGGATCATGAAAAGCAAATCTTGTTTTACAAATAATTCTGTTGTAGCGACTTTCAGGCCCTTCAGGGCTTTGATTTTCGATGAAAAGGATATTGAATCATTTTTGATGTGAATCATTTTTGATGGGCATCATATGTGTCCATGATTGAAATATAGTATGAAAAGGAAAGAAATTGCTGGAAACAAGCAATTTCTATCCTTTTCCTTCTAAATTTCAATGGCTGTATTTCATTCGGAATTCATTTTGATATCCATATTTTGAGGATGGGACATGACTTTCACTTCGACTTAAGCGGAATTTCGACTTATCCGATGTTGAGATAAAAGTGTTGACTGTATATGTTTGTAATTGTAAGGTGTATATGAATGGGAAATAATGAATTACATATTTATATTGTGCATACAATTGCACAATTCTATTTTCTATTATTGAATTTCATTCATTTTGTGCATTTATTTCTAGAAATTGTATGATTTTGAATTATACTTTGAATTTTAAATTTGTAAATTGATTGTAAGATAATTGTTAAGCTGAATTACCGTAATATTTATTTAATATTGTAATTGTAGATAATAGATCAGACTGTTAAGTCTTTAACAGATTTTAAAATAAGTGTCTTTTGAAGAAATTCTTGCAATGTCATTGCTGTAAAACATTTCCAATTTTTAAGTCCAAAATTTTGTTGTTTTTAACTACTTTTAAATGAAGGGTGTCAAAAGTAGCCCCGTAAATTATTTATATTCTTGTGTTTAAAAAAAAACGATACTACCTGTCATTTGAGAGTATTGTAGTTAATATCAGTATGGAATATATTACATTAGAGAGATTAAATCAAAATATGTTATGATGTTTTTGTTAGTGACAATATCCCTACTTATATATATATATGTGACTCTGTCACGGTAAAAGGGACCTTATAGGAAGTTTGAAAAATATTGACCCAGTCCGCGCAGCCAGACTAGGGCCGACAATTTTCACTTGTATATAATTTTCTAAATCTGGAATGTTTTCCCTATATTCATTTTTAGGTCGGGAAATCTCTTCGAGATTTTCCTAACTATAGCTACGCAACGCTTGTAACTTTTTTCTATCTTTACCTCGTATCTGCGGCTTTGTTTTTTCTGCAGATACGAGGTTTTCGATATCATCTGGCCGCCGCATAGTCGTTTGTCTGAGTCCGCCGCGAAAAAGTAGACCTACCATTGAATAATTCAAAATTGCTCAATTAACATAATCATCGTTAATAGACTTTCATTTCCTAATTGTTTTATCAAAACAATGCAGCAGTTTGCTCATAAGTGCGAAAACTGTCAACCTCTCTTTTTTGGCGAAAAGGTTGATAATTGGTGTGGCAGACTAGAGCAGACGAGAATTTCATCACCAAAACAAATAACTGCGCCACAGTTCGTTTAATCGGACATTTCCGTAAAGCACTCGTAGAGACACGGAAAATCTATTTATATCCTGAGTCTAGTCAAGTCCTCCGCTATGCGCATAATTTACAACACATGCATTGTATCGGGTTATACGTGTTTTAACACTTCGCGGTGTAAAGCTAGTATATTAGGCCTATGCTTAGACCAACCAAAGTGTTACCGTAACGGCGTTGTACGAACTTTGGGCTGTCTTGAGTACCTACAACGTAATTTTCGTGATATATTCATCCTTATTTATCCAGGCTTGGGTTTAACAGGTATTTAGTAATCTTTCTTCGACCTGGGTTTGAGATATAGGCTATTTATGAGTTAATTGTAGGGTTCTGTCTCTGCAGAAAAAAGGGTTGATAGAGTTGCCTCTTTCACAAACGACAGAAAGAACAATTCCCAAGTGAAAGCTAATGCAAATGCTAATGCTAAAGCAAAAAGTACATCAAAAATAAAAAGAAAACAAGATCTAGATTTGTGTGCAGAAAATACGAGCTCATTTTTTCAAATTCTGAGTTTAACACACATGTTATTAGAATTGTTGATCAATGTTTATGGTTTAACCTTTACCATTATTTACAATGTACTATAATTATTGTAAATTCAATGATCTAGATCTAGTCAGTTCTCATGTCACTTTTGTGAACCATGTTAAAGTGACAATTCACAATCATTTGTACATAAATTTTACCTTTATTCTATCTGAAAGAGCATGTTTTCTTATGAAAATTCTGAAAATCTCAAGCCAAAATATGGAACCGTTTACGAGAAATATATATTTTTGTGCTAAAATTAAACAAATTGTTGTGGACAACAGTTAAGATTTATATAGAATTTGTCATTTTGTCTCAACTATAAAGGCATATTTTCGCTTATAAATAACAACTTCAAAAACTGATAGCATTTCTATGCATTAGAATAAACAATCTTTGCATCAAGACATACTTTCAAAAAATGAAATAAATGTGAAATGTCACTTTAATTTTAACTTCATTCCTCATTCTGCATTTTGCTCAGAACTTTTCCCGTCATAATATTAATATTTTTCATTGTGCAAAGTTTAACCTTTCCTAAACAGTGATATGTAAAAATGCTCTCATGCCCGTAGGAAGCAATTTGATAAGGGGGGAGGGGGCTCAAAACTCTTTCCGGGTTTGTGTCTGAACATTTAGGGACTAAATTGGCCTTTTCTTCAATTTTCTATGTAAAAATGAGGAAAATTCGGTATTTTTGACCAACATTTGGGGCTTATCCCCTCCCTCCCTCCCGTGGCTCCAACCTGTGCCTACGGGACTGCATCAAATCGGAATACTGTTGCTAACGTCAAGTTTGTGATGATAATTTAGATAAATATTCATGTAACGTTTAGCCGAAGAGTTGTTGAAAGATAGATTGAGACTAAGAAAAAATGTTTGATATCAAAATGTATTCGTTTTGCCACCATGTTTCCTGAAATCTTTTTTATAATGGATATCAAAATGATATAATGATTTACAAACTGTTAACCCAGACAATTCATTAAAACAGTCCATCCGTAATGAGATTCATGTGACGTCGGATCTTTTCTGACAACGCCGTAAACATTTTTAACATACGGTTACCCGTTCAACACGGACACGTTACGACTTAAAAAATTGACACTTTCCATCACCGAATGTTTACGACATCACCGGAAAAAAATACGACATCGTGTAATGGATTTTGTTTATTTGGGTTTTATGAAGTTTTCAACTAATATGGTCATATCGCGGCGGGACGTGTAATGGAGTAGATCTATATTGTTGACAATTACCCTTTCGTCTACTATGATTTCTTCTCTAGAAATATCAAATTTTTGCTTATGTAAACTGGGAATTAGAGTATAAGGGTTAATTTTAATGATAACATCAGATAACAACATTGAGAATATTTTAACCCATTACCACACATCGACGCCTTTTGACTCCCTCACAAGAAAAGGCTTGGGAAAACATTGTTGAAAATGAAGAAATTGCTTGTGACAAGCAATTTCTCCATTTTCCACAATGTTTTCCAACCAAAAATGGAAGTAGTTTTAAAACTTCATCAACTTGAAATTGTCGTCTGCAACATCATTCAAATTGGAAGTCCAAAATTTGACGTCTGGTAATGGGTTAAGAATTCAATGTAAATTTAAGAAAATTGACCATTTACTGTATTTCGAATTCCCTGTTTCCCAACCTTCAGTACTATCAGTACTTTGATTCACATACAGTATCTGGTTGACCTATGCTGAGTCTGATAAGATTGTCAAATGTGAATTTTTTTATTTCTGATTTCCTGAGGTCCCTTTTAGCGTGACGGGTCACATATCAGGATTACAAGAAAGTAATAAATGTAATAGGCCCATGTTTATCAATTTTAACCAATTTACTTGTTCTTTATTACCTGCACAATGAAAAGAGTACATATCAAAATGGTTGATTGGCTATAAAGCAGTAAACATGGGTTTACATGTATGTCACTTTCATATTAGTCTGGTAGGCCTGAACTACAGTATTTAACTCATTACTGCACACTGACGCCTTTGGACTCCCTTACAAGAAAAACTTGGGAAAACATTGTGGAAAATGACGAAATTGCTTGTGACAAGCAATTTCTTCATTTTTCACAATGTTTTCTATCCCAAAATGGAAAGATTTTTAAAATTTCATCAATTTGGATCAGACTAAATTATTGTCGTTTGGTAATGGGTTAAGCTCTATCCAAATACCAGTTGGTAGCACATCAGACCCCTCACCCATGAGATTTTGTGTTTGATCCCAGGCCTGTGCAAACATCCTAGGTGCATTCTTTAGAGCGAGATTTCTTGAGATTTCTTAAGATATTTTAGGATAAAGCCCTCTTTAGAGCAAGATTTTCAAGATGCTCAATGGGAGGCGCCATTACCCTTTACTTCGTGCAGAACCCCTCGGTCAAGTCTGTACAAACAATATAAAAGAGATTTCACCGAGTTGTTCCAAACACTCCATTATTCATAAACCGCTGTGTTCCAAATGCTCCATACTTTATACAAATGATGTCATAATGACGTCATTTGTATAAATATGGAGCATTCGGAACAGCTCGGTCAAAGTCTCTGTCTTAACCCTTTCCCAAACAAGACCTGGTTTTGACGTCCCTAATAGAAAAGGCTTGGGAAAACACTGAAACAAAAGAAGAAACTGCTGATAACCAGCAGTTTCTCCTTTTGTCTCAATATTTTCAGACCTATTTTGCACACAAATGGTTTCCTTCCTTACATTCAATTTGTTGTCTGCAGCAGCTTTCAAAGTCAACCAACCTAAAATATTGCCGTTTGGGAAAGGGTTAAAAATGCTTTATCCAAAACACCTTAAGAAATCTTAAAAAATCTCGCTCTAAAGAATGCGCCTCCTTTCTGACATTTGTCTTCCACCATGGTTTGATAATGTTGGTGCGCAGCTGGAGGCTCGAGAAGGATGTTGTTGTACTGATGAAAATAACAACAGGAATCCATGGTTAGGTGCTCCAGTTGATACAATATCACCATAGCAATTGAAAGAGGCATTATACCCAAGTCAATCAATCATACTTTATCAATGTATCAGACTGATGTATTTTGTTGTTATTCTCCAAAACTGTTGTAATTGGAACTTTTTACACAAGCTGTTGTTACAAGGTTTATGAAGAAAATCCACAAATTTAAGATTACAAAATGGGTGTTCACAATGATTGAATTTGTGTACAAGAGCACAGAGAATATTGAGGGAAAGGAGAAATGTCTTTTCTCTATTGTTTCCCTAGCTTTTCAATGTAGCCTTAGGGACATCAAAACATGGTCTTATAATTTATATGAGGGTAATGTTGCTTTCGGCCACATCTTCAATCAGCTTATTCAACCAAGATGTGACAGACAAATTTTGGTCATATCACAGCAACTGATGCACCTGACCACAGGTTATTGGTTTTTCTCTCACCACTACTACCACTATATCCAAACCGAGCCTCCAGCTGCTCCCTTAC
This sequence comes from Fragum sueziense, assembly GCA_963680895.1. Taxonomy (NCBI): domain Eukaryota; kingdom Metazoa; phylum Mollusca; class Bivalvia; order Cardiida; family Cardiidae; genus Fragum; species Fragum sueziense. The sequence goes on from OY804592.1 coordinate 47,452,545, forward strand.
ATACATGTAGATTATTCACACCTATTTGTGACAGACAAATGTTAGAATGGATATTGGCCAAGCTTGGGTTCAAACTCATGACCGTGGATTGATGACTACGATATTATCAACTGAGCTATGTGGACTTTGTGAGACAGACAAGATACCAATGTACCACATCTCCATTTGGAAACATAATCGTCAAGTCTCAGACCATCATTATTACCAACCATGGTGGATGAGTATCGTAGAAAGCATTGAATTTTTCTTCAAATGTTTCTTGAAAAATGTTGATTGGAGTTATAATACAGTTCCCCATAATAGCACAGGTAATAGGGAGACGGGACCTCCTTTTTAACCCTTTCCCAAACAAGACCTGGTTTTGACGTTCCTAATAGAAAAGGCTTGGGAATTTTTTAAAAATTGAAACAAAAGAAGAAACTGCTGATAACCAGCAGTTTCTTCTTTTGTCTCAATATTTTTAAGCCATATTTTACACAAATTCTATCTTTAATAACTTCCCTTTTGCCATTTGTGGCAGTTTTTGAAGTGGACACCCTAAAATTTTGCCGTTTGGGAAAGGGTTAAAGTCTCATCCAAAAGACTTGCATGGCAGGGTATCAAACCTGTAACCACTGTCAAAGAACAGAGCATCACCACTGCATCAAATGCGCTCCCTTCGGGAAAAGGGTCCATCTTGATCAGCAAACTTAAACCTTACACAAAGTTCACTAACAACCAAAAATTCTACGGTGATACAATTTCGAAAGTGTAACAGACCACATGGTGAATATGATTTGTCAGAATCAGAACTCTGTGGTGCTGAGGTAGGGTGGAAAATACTGAGGAAAAGGAAGAAAATGCTGACAATCAGCATTTTCTCCCTTTTCTTCAATATTTTCAAAAACATTAATATATATTTGCTGCAAGACATGCCACTATACGGGTAAGGCTTTGGGATTGTCACAGTACAACAGAACAAACAGAGAATATATTTATAAGACATTTAATATTAAAATAGCACAGACTATTCTTTCCTACATCTATCAGAATCATAAATTACACATGTACATTTCACAGCTACATTTTTTCCAGAACAACTAAATTTACTTTTACACATTGCCATAATCCCAAGTAAACTCTTTCCTGAACAACATCTAAAACCTGTCAACTCCTTTTAAACCCTTTTCCCAAATGCAAAATGTTAAATTGGTTCAAATAGAGAGATGTTGCAAAAGCCAAAAAATGTTCATTGAAACATTTTACACCTTGTACCATAGAAATCTTTTAAGGAAAAGTAAAGAAAATGATAATCTTCTGACCAAGCCTTCTTCAAGTAGTGATCATTTGGAATGGCATTACCACACTGTGACACGGTGGATAATAACATGACTCAGAATTTCAGAAAATCTTCAATATTTTTGTTAATACTTGAACAATTTGAATTCAGTTTGAAGCAGAGAATGTGTGATAATGCCAGAATTAAGCTGAATGTGGTAGATTTTTAAAAAATCAACTGATAAAAAAGTTATTGAAGATAAACCAAAATGTTGGTTTATCTTCAATAACTTTTTTATCAGTTGATTTTTCAAAAATAAACAACATCCATCTAATGTGTGACGTCTGTACACCTTCTCTGCTTCAAACAAAATTCAAATAGGTCCCGTATTAACAAAGTTATTGAAGATTTTCTGAAATTGTTGTATCACGTGATTATTCACCGTGTGCGACAGATAATAATATAAATAATAGGATAAAACATGACTTACATAAGTAAAAGCTTCATGACATAAAAATTACTAACAAGTCAGGGATTTTGTTACCTCCGAGTCCCGAGTCCCTGACTCACATTTTTTTCTTAGGACTCATTGGAAAATATTCAGTGAGTCCCAGGATGCCAACATTTTCAATATATAATCGACATTGTCTTTCAAAGACTCCTATGTTTCAATATTGGACTCATTGTTTTGGGAACAAGTGGGTCCCAGGACTCTTCTGCATAAATTTGTAACAAAATCACTGCAAGTATGTCATTCTTTTCCAAAATACGACCTGGTTTTGACATTTCTTACAGAAAAGACTTTGGAAAAAACATTGAGCCAAAAGAAAAATATGCTTACAAGTCATAACCAGTGTTTTCTACTTTTGCCTCAATATTTTCTGTGCTGTAAACAGTAATGCACACAAATCCTATCTGTATCAACATCTGTTTTGTTGTCTGCAGCACTTTCAATTTGTACTCCATTGTAAGTCTTTGCTTGGGAAAGGGTATAATGCCCCTGCTAATGTTTTGTCTATGCTGTGTTCCATAGACATCAACAGATAAGAGGGTGTGAAGGCATTCTGAATTTGTTATTTCGATTCTAAATCACAGTATATTGTGGGTACTCATTTGAATCGTCTCACCGAGATGATTCCTAATGAGTACCCACAATATACAATCTAGTTTAATGAACAATAAATAAAATTGTATTTTAAGAAGCCTTCATCCCCTCTTATCTGTAGCTCTACTTCTGTAGCAGCAAGATTCAAGAATCAGCTTAAAAATTAATGTGGTATCTTTTAACCCATTCCCAAATGGCAAAATTTTACGGTGGTCCAATTTGAAAGCAGTTGTAGACGAAAACATGGATGTTGATAAAGATTAGATTTATGTAATATATGGCACAGAAAATATTGAGGCAAAAGGAGAAAATGCTGATTATAATCAGCATTTTCTTCTTTTGTCGCAATGATTTTTCAAGCTTTTCTTACTGGAGACGTCAAAACCAGGTCTTGTTTGGTAATGGGTTAAAAAAAAAAGAGAATTAATAGCATTAAGAGCACATGTTGGCAGTAAACTTCACTGAACACAGTCACCTGGGGCTAGCACAAGCATTGAGCACAGAGTATGCTTTTGTCAGTCACTTCCTGAGCATTATCCAACAATACCTAGTGAATGTTTCCAGCTGATATCGCACTATTTGGTTACAGATATCATGTAATTACATCATGCAATATCCATCACTATATAAAACTGTCCGATTGATTGAGATCAAGCTAAAAATGTGGCAAACATCATGCCATTACACCACACAAAATTTCTTGTCTCTTTTCTTCATAGATTTCTGTCATTTTGCTGTAGTCGTTGTTGGCATCTAGAACCTGCAATACACAATTCATATCAAAACTTCAAGACAACTAAAAACTTTCAATTATACAGCCCCAAAATACGGAAAAAGGGTACTTTTGGATTTTGAGACAAACAGGGATCCTGATCAATTTAAGCTTATAAACGACACAGGCTGATCAAGAATTAGATCCATGCTGATATCAACTTCAAACATAGCCAGCTTCACCATATACTGTACTTGTTCATTTTAATGCAAGCTCTGAATAAGCAAATGATTTTAATTTAAGACTTGCATGCAAGTCTCATTAAGACAAACCATTCATGGTATTTATCACTTGAATTGACTACAATTACACAGAAAATTTATGCAAGCAGGGATAATTTTGGGCCGCGAAATCGCGAGATTCTCGCCTATAAATGCCTTATATCGCATAGATCTTTCTCAATTGGAACAAAATCTCGCATACCAATTTGAAATCGATGAGCACCGAAAAAACGGACGAAAACTCAGCTGATCAGCTGTCAAAAAAGCGGAAATCAGAAAAGTAAACTCGATTGGTTCTCAGCATTCTATAAAGTAAAACAAGCTCCAGAGTTGAATGCAGGGTACCGGATATTCGTAACAATTGGTCTACTCGGTATTTTTCCTTATCATTTCTGAGCCGAGAAGTTGCGTAGATGAACAAGAAATAATAGAAACAAACTGGCGTCTGCTTTTATGTTTCTTAAAGGAAAATTCAGCCAAAGGAATGAAAATTAGATGAACAAATCATTTAATTAGGTATTAATCACCAATTTTCAATCAAAAGACGATGCACACCGGCATGTCAATAGCGTTCAGAGCCTAATATAATGTCCGTCAACGATGGCAGCTCTTTTCAGAGGGACAATACAGTACGCAAAAAAGAAATGTTTTTACATTTCTTTCGAAAAATTACGATAAAAAGAACTTGCAATTAACCAAAGATTTTTCTCCGTGTCTTGTTTACAAATCTATACCATAATATTGCATCATCTTTTCCCAGTTGAAAACCAGTCCCGACATTGAAACATGACCCTTCTATTAATTATGATTATTTTTCTGACAGAAATCGTTTTTGGGAGAGGAGAAATTACTTTTGGTCCATTTGTCACCTAATCTTTATATTTTCACTATGACAGAGGAAATTTGCTACACAGAAAAACATTTCAATCACAGTGACCATTTATTGTGGTAACTGATTTCAGAGAGCTCTCAATTCGATTGTTTAAAAAGCTTGATTTTTGATAATAATACTCTTGTGTGATATAAGATATATTTCTATAGTTAGATTCCTGAAAATAACGTAAGAAAAAAATCTCATAGAAATTCAAAATCTCTCATAGTTTTTCAGCAATTGGAACATTTTCTCTCATACATTTTTCCAGCCAGAATAATCCCTGTGCAAGTGTGTAAATTATTGATCTTTAAACATGACACTGACGTTTTGCTAACTCTAAAAATTCTTCCATGTCAAGAGAATTAAAGGCTTTTTGATTTTTTGATTTTTATTTAGCATACAGAAAATTTGAGCTGGAATCTGGGAAAGGACATCTGTAGCACTTGAGAACAAAATGCTAAATGGATAAAGATCAGCCTTAATATGCATGCAACCTGATCAGGATCAATGTTGAATGTACTCCAAAAGCTTTTTCAAGGCCTGTATCAATGTATGAACAGTTTGTGTCCTGATCAGACTGCATGTAGGCACAGGCTGATCTAAACTGACACGTTTTAAAAACGCAAAAAACGTTTTCATTAACCATTCCTTTCCTATTGCCTCGATCGGCACCATATTTGGGGACATGTATGAGACAATGTATACGCTTCACTCCCCAGCGATTTTGTTGTGTTTTCTGTAAACTATCCGGACATCTGAACCGCCCATAACTAAATGCTCGTGTGTCTCGTGCATTAAGACCATGTGTTAAATCACTAAGATTTTTTGTGTACAAGTTGCCACTTTGATTTACTTATTGAAAACATACGAGAACAACGAAAGAAAATTTTGTATAAAATACTGAGGCTTACTTTGTGAAAAAAGAACCAAGTTTTTTGGCTTTTGGTTTGCCGTGTTTCGCAAATGAAGGTAGCTAGTAGAGCTGGGACGGGTAGAAATTTCCTACCCGGGTACCCGTGGTCGTATTACCCGCGGGTACGAGTACCCGATGTTACTCGATGATTATTCAAAAACACCAAAACTTATCTAAAGATCTTTTTCATCCTGTCACTTGTTTGTTAAACATGGTTTCAAACAACCTTGTGTCACCGATTCGAAGTCTTCTTCAAAAAGTGAAGTTTGGCAATTCTTTAGTATTCTGCGAGACAAAGAGAAGAATAAATGCAATATTTGAAATACGCAGGTGTGACAAGCAATTTCTTTATAAACGGTTAACCACAATGATTTCTACAGAGAGATCAGAAATGTAAAAAATACATTCACTCTGCAACATCTTTAAATTTGAAAGAGTCCATTTTTTTATCAGATTGTAATGGTTTTGGGAGTGCCGGGGCATCTAGTGGTTTGGTTTTCACAATCTTTATTGGAAAAACCCATGGACACAATTGAAAAAAAAAAATTATGTTAAAGCCAGGACTTCTTGACCTACGCCTAGTTACGCGTCTGATCCTGATTCCCCCTAAATCGTACAAAATGTTTATGTTTATATTTTGAATGGAAATGTAACACAGTTTAGGAATTAGTGACATTTTTCAAATTTCGCTGCTAGCTCTTTAGTGCTCATTATGGGTCTTCTACCTTAAATTTTAGATCATTTACAAAACCGGGTACCGAGTAATGATTTATTACCCGGGTACTGGTGTTACCCGACCCGATACCCGGGTACTCGAGTACTCGTCCCAGCTCTAGTAGCTAGATGCTTTAATGTTGCCGAATCGGCGTTTCCAAGGTTTATGAGACGTTTAAACGACATGGGAAGATTAACAGACCACCCACGTCCCGGTCAGCTGCGTGTAACAACTGTACGTCAACATAATTGAATACGTCAACGGCACTAGCGCAACAGATTTGTGACGGCTCAGTCTACAGGAAATTCTATGGTTGGTAATCGTGGGCGGCCTATACATCCCGACATGGCGATAAATCGCCTGTGAAAACACTGGGTTCGCTGTCGTCGATGTTCGATGCCAGGCTCTTGACTCAACGTGCATTTTGGCATAATCTGACGTCCATCCAGGCATTATACGTGGCTTTAAATGACATATCCTGTCCTGTTATGTTAACAATTGTAACATTTACACGTTTACATGGCTATACATCGGTTTTGTAAGATATAGGAGATACCATTTGTAAAAGTACTATTTTGCGTTTTTAAATCGTGTCAGTTTACAATTTCAAATATTGTGGTCTCAAATTCTTTTTCATCTAACTTAATTACTACACGTTTTCCAGACTCCCGGCGACAATATTTCCCATACTCATAGGCATAGCAACCCGTACGTAAACCTACACATGGAATTAACACCTGAATCGTCATTTATTAAAATGCATACCAAATACCCACCAGGAGCCACGAATGACCATAGTCATTCGTAGCCACGAATGATCATAGTCATTTGTGGCTCCAGGTGGGTATTTGGTATGTACATGTATGTCATATGCATCTATGTTAAATTTTCAAAAATGTTCTAGGAGATGCCTGCAAGACCCACCCCCCACAGTATGGAGCCCGCCATCAAGCCTCCCCTGGTACATTAGGCATACATTTTGCGTACACTTTATTTTCGGCTAGCTACACCAATGGTACTTACCAGTACAGGTGCAGGTAGTTTTGTGAGTGTTTGTCTGATGAGCCATTCTTCATGTAGTTCATGGAGATCATCTATCAGTTGCTGCAAATAACAGTAAATCACTCATTAACCCTTTCCAAAACAACAAGATTTTAGGGTGGTCAAATTTGTAAGCTGCAGACAACAAAAAGCATGCTTTTGAAGACAGAATTTGTGTAGAACAAAGAGCAGAAAATATTGAGACAAAAGGAGAAACTGCTGGTTATCAGCAGTTTCTTCTTTTGCCTCAATGTTTTCCCAGGTTGTTTCTTTTAAGGATGTCAAAACCAGGTCTTGTTTGGGAAAGGGTTAAAGCACAGCAGAGTTAGTGTACCATGAATCAGATTTTACTTGCCAAAGTCTCACTCTCAGTTTGACATTTTATTACAAGAACAGTGTTGCAATAACAACATAAGGCCCTTTCTGCCAGTTTGTGGCATTACAACAAGAGTGCCATCGTCACAATATACGCCGCCACTTATAAAACTTGAGACAAAAAAATGACATTGACAAGGATTTATAAATATTCACTGAAAAACCTTTAAAAAATTGTGTTCACAAAAAGGTTTTTATAAATATCCAGTGAAAAACCTGGGAGGAATTGCATTCACGAGGCTGAAATATCATTAAGCCCCAGAGACTAAGATTGAAGGGGGCATAATTCTGGCAAAAATCAATGAACCATGAAATCCTTCCTTCATGCACATCTACCAATTGAGGTGATAACATCCACCAAGTTTCATTAAGATCCAGCCAGAAACTTAGGAGGAGTTGTGTTGACAAGCCTGCAATTTCAATAAGCCCCAGAGACTAAGTTTTTAAGGGGCATAACTCAGGCAAAAATCAACGAACCATAGATTCCTTCCTTCATGCACATCTACCAATTGAGGTGATAACATTGACCAAGTTTCATTAAGATCCAGTCAGAAACTTAGGAGGAGTTGTGTTGACAAGCCTGCAATTTCAATAAGCCCCAGAGACTTAAGTTTTTAAGGGGCGTAACTCAGGCAAAAATCGACGAACCATAAAATCCTTCCTTCATGCACATCTACCAATTGAGGTGATAACATTGACCAAGTTTCAAGAAGATCCAGGCAGAAACTTAGGAGGAGTTGCGTTGACAAGCCTGCAATTTCAATAAGCCCCAGAGACTAAGTTTTTAAGGGGCGTAACTCAGACAAAAATCGACGAACCATAAAATCCTTCCTTCATGCACATCTACCAATTGAGGTGATAACATTGACCAAGTTTCAAGAAGATCCAGCCAGAAACTTAGGAGGAGTTGCGTTGACAAGCCTGCAATTTCAATAAGCCCCAGAGACTAAGTTTTTAAGGGGCGTAACTCAGGCAAAAATCGACGAACCATAAAATCCTTCCTTCATGCACATCTACCAATTGAGGTGATAACATTGACCAAGTTTCAAGAAGATCCAGCCAGAAACTTAGGAGGAGTTGCGTTGACAAGGCTGCAATTTCAATAAGCCCCAGAGACTAAGTTTTTAAGGGGCATAACTCAGACAAAAATCAACGAACCATAAAATCCTTCCTTCATGCACATCTACCAATTGAGGTGATAACATTGACCAAGTTTCAAGAAGATCCAGCCAGAAACTTAGGAGGAGTTGCGTTGACAAGAAAAGTGGACGTACGTACGGACGGACGGATGGACGGATGGACGGATGGACGGATGGACGGACGGACGGACGGACAGACGGAGAAGATGACGCCAATATACGTCCGCCTCCGGCGGCGTATAAAAATTAATGAAGTAATTAATCTACAGTGTGACTTATTTCTTGCAAAAGCAGAAAAATTGTGCCAATTTCTTTTTCAAATAGGGTATCTAATCTATAACAATCTGATTTATAACAGAAAGGTAGACAAATCTATAAAGTCACAAAAAATACCTTTCTGTTTTCGGCAAAACCCATTGTGTAATTATTTACATTATTACATATATACTTACAAAAGGCACTCCAGCTTCTTCTTTTCTTGATCTTTTCTTAATTCTTTCATAACATGTAGTTGGATCAGCCCTGAGGTATACTGAAAATTGAAAATACAGATCCAGTCTTTAACATTCAATGACAAACATGTAACAGTAGGTAAACCCTTTGTTAACTCTTTCCCAAACAACACCAGGTTTTGACGGCCCTAATAAAAAAGGTTTGGGAAAACATTGAAACAAAAGAAAAAACTGCTGATAAACAACAGTTTCTTCTTTTGTCTCAATATTTTCTGTGCCATATTTTACACAAATCCTAAGCTATCTTTGATAACATCCATTTTGTCTTTTGTGGCAGTTTTTGAATGGATCACCCTAAAATTTTGACGTTTGGGAAAGGGTTCAGTTAAAGGGGGAATAAAACTTAACATCTTACAAATTTTCAGAGAACTTCGTGCAAAAAATAAATATATATTGTGAAAATATGGCCTTTAAATTGCATCTATGCCAAATCTTAGCTTTCTTTCTTGTGTATTGGCTAGGATGTTGACGGATTTAAAACCCCATATGTTTTATTATTATAATTTTTATCCCCCCGACAAAAAAGCATGGGGTTTTAAATCCGTCGACATCTAAGCCAATACACAAGGTAGAAAGCTAAGATTTGGCATATATGCAATTTAAAGACCATATTTTAATAATATATATTCATTTTTTTGTACGAAGTTCTCGGAAAATTTGCAAGATGTTAAGTGTTATTCCCCCTTTAACTCATGAATACTGGCTATAAAGAAACACAATTAGATTACCATGTCCGTTTATCCTTTCTCGACAGCCAAATTTAAGGAAGATACATTTTTTTTGGGGGGGGGGGGGGGGGGGGGGGGGAGTGCATTTCTTGTATGTGTCTTAAAAATACAAAAAAAAAATTTGTTAATTCAAATTTCAGACATGATTATCAGAAACAAAATGGCTAGGGTATGCGTCAAGCCAATTGTGATATCAATCATATTATGAGAAATAGAGAATACCATCTTATCGTAATAAATGTACACGTTTAAACAAGAGTGCCATCGTCACAATATACGCCGCCACTTATAAAACTTGAGACAAAAAAATGACATTGACAAGGATTTATAAATATTCACTGAAAAACCTGTAAAAAATTGTGTTCACAAAAAGGTTTTTATAAATATCCAGTGAAAAACCTGGAAGGAATTGCGTTCACGAGGCTAAAATATCATTAAGCCCCAGAGACTACGATTGAAGGGGGCATAATTCAGGCAAAAATCAATGAACCATAAAATCCTTACTTCATGCACATCTACCAAATGAGGTAATAACATCCACCAAGTTTCAGCCAAAGACTAAGTTTTAAGGGGGCATAACTCTGGAAACTAGACAGTCCTGGCGGCCTGGAAGCGCTCCACAGGCCTGATTGTTTGTCTTGTTGAATACAATTTCAAAGATTCAGGCTGCACAAACAAGCAAATGCATGACCAAGCTGAAAATTACAAGCAAGTAAGATCGTATGTGCAGTAAGATTTCTGTGAAAATTCTGTATTGATTAGTTAATACTAATGGTTGTTAAAGTGAAAATAAAGCCGAAAATGGCAATTTTGTCAATAACAAGGGCACATAACTCATATAAAATTCAGATCAAGCTGAAAATTACACCAAGGCAAGATCTTATAGTCACCAACATTCTGTACAAGTTTTGTCTTGATTGGTCAATATTTGCAGTTGCTAGAGTGAAAACAAAGTCAAAATAGAGTCGAAAATGGCAATTTTGTCAATTTCAAGGGCACATAACTCATGATATAAAATTTAGATCAAGCTGAAAATTCACTCAAGGCAAGATCTTATGGTAACCAAGATTCTGTACAAATTTTGTCTTGATTGATCAATATTTGTAGTTGCTAGAGTGAAAACAAAGTCAAAATAGAGTCGAAAATGGCGATTTTGTCAATTTCAAGGGCACATAACTCATGATGTAAAATTCAGATCAAGCTGAAAATTGAACCAAGGCAATATCTTATAGTCACCAACATTCTGTACAAGTTTTGTCTTGATTGGTCAATATTTGTAGTTGCTAGAGTGAAAGCAATGTCAAAATAGAGCCGAAATGTAATTTTGTCAATATCAAGGGCACATAACTCATAATGTTAAATTCAGATCAAGCTGAAAATTATACCAAGGCAAGATCTTATGATCATCAACATTCTGTACAAGTATTGACTAGATTGTTCAATATTTGTATTTGCTAGAGTGAAAACAAAGTCAAAATAGAGCCGAAAATGGCAATTTTGTCAATTTCAAGGGCACATAACTCATGATGTAAATTTCAGATCAAGCTGAAAATTACACCAAGGCAAGATCTTATAGTCACCAACATTCTGTATTAGTTTTGTCTTGATTGGTTGATATTTGTGGATTTTAGAGTAAATTTAAAGTCAAAACCAGCTATTTTTGACATTCAAGGGCAGATAACTCAGGTCATTCTGATTCAATCCAAATTCTTTGAAGGAATCTGAGAGAGGGTCACCAAAGGATCATTCATGTGAAGTTTGATTGAAATCCATCTGGTAGTTTCTGAGTAGAAGATTTTTAAAGAAAAAGTTTACGGACGGATGGACGCACTGACGCACGCACTGACGCACGCACGACGGACACACCGCCATGACAATAGCCCGCTGGCCTGTCGGCCAGTGGAGCTAAAAATCAATGAACCATAAAATTCTTATTACATGCACATCTACTTATTGAGGTGATAACATTGAACAAGTGACATTAAGATCCAGCCAGAAACTTAGGAGGAGTTGCGTTGACAAGGCTGCAATTTCAATAAGCCCCAGAGACTAAGATTGAAGGGGGCATAACTCTAACAAAAGTCAATGAACCATAAAATCCTTCCTTCATGCACATCTACCAATGAAGGTTATAACATTGACCAAGTTTCATTTAGATCCAGCCAGAAACTTAGGAGGAGTTGTGTTGACAAGCCTGCAATTTCAATAAGACCAAGAGACTAAGTTTTTAAGGGCCATAACTCTGGCAAAAATCGACGAACCATAAAATCCTTCCTTCATGCACATCTACCAATTGAGGTGATAACATTGACCAAGTTTCATTAAGATCCAGCCAGAAACTTAGGAGGAGTTGCGTTGACAAGGCTGCAATTTCAATAAGCCCCAGAGACTAAGTTTTTAAGGGGCATAACTCAGGCAAAAATCGATGAACCATAAAATCCTTCCTTCATGCACATCTACCAATTGAGGTGATAACATTGACCAAGTTTCAAGAAGATCCAGCCATAAACTTAGGAGGAGTTGCATTGACAAGAAAAGTGGACGGACGTACGGACAGACGGACGGACAGACGGATGGACGGACGGATGGACGGACGGATGGACGGACGGACAGACGGAGAAGATGACGCCAATATACGTCCGCCTCCGGCGACTAAGTTTTTAAGGGGCATAACTCAGGCAAAAATTGATGAACCATAAAATCCTTCCTTCATGCACATCTACCAATTGAGGTAATAACATTGACCAAGTTTCATTAAGATCCAGCCAGAAACTTAGGAGGAGTTGCGTTGACAAGGCTGCAATTTCAATAAGCCCCAGAGACTAAGTTTTTAAGGGGCATAACTCAGGCAAAAGTCAATGAACCATAAAATCCTTCCTTCATGCACATCTACCAATGAAGGTTATAACATTGACCAAGTTTCATTTAGATCCAGCCAGAAACTTAGGAGGAGTTGTGTTGACAAGCCTGCAATTTCAATAAGCCCAAGAGACTAAGTTTTTAAGGGGCATAACTCTGGCAAAAATCGACGAACCATAAAATCCTTCCTTCATGCACATCTACCAATTGAGGTGATAACATTGACCAAGTTTCATTAAGATCCAGCCAGAAACTTAGGAGGAGTTGCGTTGACAAGGCTGCAATTTCAATAAGCCCCAGAGACTAAGTTTTTAAGGGGCATAACTCAGGCAAAAATCGATGAACCATAAAATCCTTCCTTCATGCACATCTACCAATTGAGGTGATAACATTGACCAAGTTTCAAGAAGATCCAGCCATAAACTTAGGAGGAGTTGCATTGACAAGAAAAGTGGACGGACGTACGGACGGACGGACGGACGGACAGACGGATGGACGGACGGATGGACGGACGGATGGACGGACGGACAGACGGAGAAGATGACGCCAATATACGTCCGCCTCCGGCGACTAAGTTTTTAAGGGGCATAACTCAGGCAAAAATTGACGAACCATAAAATCCTTCCTTCATGCACATCTACCAATTGAGGTAATAACATTGACCAAGTTTCATTAAGATCCAGCCAGAAACTTAGGAGGAGTTGCGTTGACAAGGCTGCAATTTCAATAAGCCCCAGAGACTAAGTTTTTAAGGGGCATAACTCAGGCAAAAATCGATGAACCATAAAATCCTTCCTTCATGCACATCTACCAATTGAGGTGATAACATTGACCAAGTTTCAAGAAGATCCAGCCATAAACTTAGGAGGAGTTGCGTTGACAAGAAAAGTGGACGTACGGACGGACGGACGGACGGACGGATGGACGGACGGACGGACGGACAGACGGAGAAGATGACGCCAATATACGTCCGCCTCCGGCGGCGTATAAAAACAAAAGTCCCGCCTTACCTATGAGATCTAATTCAGTTCCTGGCATCTGTGTGAGGTATTCAAACCATTCTCCAAGAATGGCATATTCAAGACCATTTATGGTTTTACTGAAAATAGAAACATGAAGATTTTCATTAACCGTCTGCAAGATTCTTTTATGCCTGTCATACAATTAAGTTTTTGCACACTTTTCGCGGAAAAAAACACAGAATTGGATGAAGAACATTACAATATTGAAGAATATTTATTATAGAATTCAGCTATTTCTTAATTCTAGCAACAAAATCAATATCCTAAATTATTTTCAAAGGAGACTTTTCATTCTGAAAGATTAACATTGTATTATCAGCAACTCATTAGAATTTAGATAGTCCAGAATTTTGTTGTATGGGAAAGCAGGGTTAGACACTAACTTTCACAACGAAGGAGTCCGCTGGACTCCCATCAAGAGAATTTGGGGAGTCCAGTGGAAAATAAAGGAGTCCGAAAAAGAAGCAAATATTTTATGTTCAATGCATGTTAACTAGTCAATGTAATTCTCATGTCTGCATAGAATTCTAAACATAAATTCAGGATACTAGATCCTGTTATCTAGAGCTACCAGCTTACTTATCATTTTGCTTATAATTCTTCGGCAGAAGTTTTAAGGAGTCAGCCGGACTCCCTAAGTTCAAAATCAGGGAGTCGCACCAATTTTTAGGGAGTCTCGGACTTGCGGACTCCCCTTAGTGTCGAACCCTGGAAAGTTATTACCATTTAGAATGTCATCACTAATCTATTTGTCAAATTGAGACAGGACAAAAATAGGCAAAGTAAAATCTTACTTTCTATAATCATTTTCTACAAAACAGTGTCGGGTACTGTGTAATGATCGTTCCAACATCTTGACTGGTTTACTCTGAAAGGTGAAAAGGTAAATCTGAATCAAGATTTTTACAAATATCACAAGTCACATAAATGTTGTAATTAATGCTTTTGAAATGACAATCATAACTTTACCTCAATGATCTTATTTACAACAATGTATCTTGTTTGTAAACATAACTGTACTTAAACTTTAAGCACAAAACCAAATGAGACCACTTCTTCTAAGTTCAGTATGTTAAATTGGAAAATGGCTATCATCGACAGAAATTGAAATCAGGCTCAGACTGTCTTTGTCTCAAGTTACTTCTTTAGAATTGGAACCCATGCTTCTTTTTTATCGTTTCCATGGGTATAAGTTAGAGGTGAATAACATAATTATATGTTAATGATTATCAGAAATCACTTATGCACTACAGATCTGGTTCCTTGATGGACTCACTCTCAAATGTGATTAACAAAGTCCACACCTAATGAGAATTATGTGACGTCAGAATTTTTCGTGCAACATTGTTAACATTTGTTACACACCAAAGCTATTTTTGATATGACATTGTAAACATTGGGTGGTGGAGTGTTCCACTGTTGCTTTCTGAAAGATTCTGACGTCACATTTATTTGTATGTCAGATGATAGCCAGGTGAAAATTGACCAATATCATTTTTTAACAATACCACTTGAACTTCACTGAAGAGTAAAGACACCTGTAGCCTAACCAGGGTTCCCCCCAGAATATTTTGAAGCTGTAGTGGCAAATTATATAAGAATTGGTAAACATTGAAAGCATATAATTGTGAGTGAAAACATTATGGAACAAGATGTGTTTGTGAAACACAAATGCCCCCGAAACGGCCATTTTTCTAAAATGTTAAATTTTCGTGGAGTAAAGGGTTATTAAGGGTTAAGGGATGATCTTGAGGAAGGTCAAATTGCTTGAAACAGAAAGATATCATTGAAAGGAAGTTGCATACCCAATTTGAGCTTTGTATGTCAAATACTTTTGGAGAAAAGGCAAAGGTTAAGTTTTCGGAGTAAAAGGTTAAGTTTTCGTACAGTAAAGGGTTGATAAGGGTTAACGGATGACCTTGTGGAAGGTCAAATTGCATGGAACAGATAGATATCATTGAAAGGAAGTTGCATACCAAATTTGAGCTTTGTATGTCAAATACTTTTGGAGAAAATGCCAAGGTTAAGTTTTCGAAGTAGAAGGTTAAGTTTTCGTAGAGTAAAGGGTTGATAAGAGTTAACGGATGACCTTGAGGAATGTCAAATTGCATGGAACAGATAGATATCATTGAAAGGAAGTTGCATACCAAATTTGAGCTTTGTATGTCAAATACTTTTGGAGAAAAGGCCAAGGTTAAGTTTTCGGACAGACGGACGGACAGACGGACGGACGGACGGACGGACGGACGGACGGACAGACACAGACGGACGGACACGAGTAAAACAATATGCCCCCGATCTCTCGATACGGGGGCATAAAAAGAAGAAATTGCTCATTTTGAGCAATTTCTTCTTTTCCCATAATATTTTTACTCATAATTATAATTACATTTACAATGACAAAAATGTATCATTCAACAGTGTCACTGGTGGTGAACTCGGACAAAGCGAGGAACATTTTTCATGACCACAAGGTACAGATACTTCATGTTTAAATGCGCGTTTAAAAACCAGTTTTACTAGTTTGAGCATGTACACAACGATTTGCACGTGTTTATCCGCCCAAAACAATATGGACGAATCGGAGAGACACTTAGAGGCTATTGTCAGTTTTGTTATTTTATTTCTCTGACTGATTCTGAAGTTGGTATTACAATTCTTTGAGTAGAAGTTTTTTTTCCGATGTGAAAATCGTAGTTAACGTTTTTTGAAGGGGACTTGTACGGTTTATTTATGATACCGTGAACATTTTCAATGGCTGTTCGAATTGCAATGACTTTTGTCCTAACAATAGAATGGGTTTTCGGTTAAATATGGATAAATCGTAGGTGTTGTTATAAAATCCCGTAACTACAGCTTCAATAAAGTAGAGTTTGTGACGTTTTAGATTTACGCCGACGAAGCACTAGTGTTTGTCCGAAAAAACGTCACTAGGTCTATATATACCGTAGTAGATAAAATTTATTCTTTTTCAAAGACGAATTAATGGTATACAATAATAATTTCCAAAACAATAGGCCTATCTGGTATTGCAGCCCCCAATTAGAAGGCTTTCAGTAATGACCACCATATAGATAGTGCTTCGTTTGGCCGTCCGTCCGTTTTTCTACCCGTCCGCCAATTTGTCTAGCTGACTGCTCTAGATGTCAAAATACATTGATTTTATATGTTGAGATGTTAAAATGTGTGTACTAATTAAGAAAATATGAAAGAAAAATATTAAGAAAAAAGGAGCCAAATTATTTTCAGTATAGATCTATTCTTCTTTTGATTCAATGTTTGCTATACGCACTTCAACGTCAATTACACAAAACGTGGGAACGACGTCGTATTGTTTGGCGGCGATGTTATAAAGTCATGAAAACAGATCATGAGCGTAAACTTTTGTTTCAGGAGAATTGTAGTGAGACGTCTTTTTTTAACATTTTATCTTTAAGAAATCTAAAATATTGAAACAAATGGATTTAATTATAGTAGCACAAATATACTCCCCGTCATAAGAAAGTAGCCACTTGTCTAATGCAAATGGTCGCCAATTTTAGGATTATTCATAAATGTACCGAAATAAATACACGATATTGAAGCATGGCAAGTAAATCGAAAACAGTCGAATTACCCCATTAATTAGACTGTTTTCGATTTACTTGCCATGCTACAATTTTGAGACGATTCCAACACATCCAACGTCTACACGTGACGTCATTCCGACAAGACAACCATTATCGGAACGACTACCTGTGAAATCGACAGAAAAAGGCAAACGTTACAGATAGGCTAGATTGCTTCCTGAGTTGAGTTCTATCAGCAGTAGAGGCTGATTAACGGATTAGACCATCCGTTTCAGACGTCTTGCGATACCCATAGTCTTGCTACGATGTTATCGACAACATTACCTTCAGTGGGTTAGACAGCATCTATTGTTTTCTAAGGACAATTGCATAGCATGTATTAATACCAACGGTGTTCACACTCGAAAATGTCTTGTAAAAGCGAATCTTATCCTTATCCACTTTCAGGAATTGTTACGGTAATAACAAGTATAGTAATACATTGACAATTATTGAAAGTAAAAGATTAAATGTGCATTTGTAAATTTTTATTCATGTACCGTATGCAGTCAAGGTGTTAATTGAAAAGGAAATGCACACAGTTAACTTTTCCCGTTAGTATACTTTAGAATGCATGCCCGTAGAAAGCAATTCCATATGGGCCCTGTCTGGGCCAGTGTCTAATATTGGGGGGGGGGGGGGGGGGGGGGGCGGGGGGCTAAATTAGATTTGCCATAAGTTTTAAATGTGAAATAATGAAAATTCGGCATTTTTGCCAACTAGGGGGGGGGGCGGCTCCAGAGTCCCCCTGTTCGTACGGGCCTGGGATGTGTGAAACAGTGGATCCTCCTTAGAATAAATGGTGATAATGGTAATGACAAACATTACAGTATAGATCTGTAAACGTTCATTTAGGTTTTTGCGACCAACATGGATCCGGATCAGACTTTGCATGTGCACTGTCTGATCAAGATCCATCTTGTTCTCATTTAATAGCTTATTCTCCACCTGTACCAAATTTAAGAAGGCATAACGAAAATCTTACCGGTGAAACTCCAAGGAAACGATAAAAATGATGATTATTATGATGATGATGATGATGATGATGATGATGATGATGATGATGATGATGATGATGATGATGATGATGGTGATGATGATGATGATGATGATGATGATGATGGTGATGATGATGATGATGATGATGATGATGATGATGATGATGATGATGATGATGATGATGATGATGATGATGATGATGTAAATGTTTAAATGTGCCGTTAAGTCCAGTGCAATCGATTAATTTATCAAACATGTGGTCATAAAACACCGTAGCTGGAAAAGATAACATCGCAAACATGCTGTAACGTTGTCACGAAGAAACCGCACAATGATTTTCAATGACATGACACCAAAACTGCCATTTACAGCCTTTATTTGTACATTTATATGTCTTTTTTGTTTACTTGCAAAGCAAGTTGATAAACATAAACAGTGATATCGTACCATTTCGTTCGGGCGATTAAGATCAACCCACATGATCTCAATATGCGCTTTGTGCACTTGCAATCCGTTTATAACATTTGAAAATAATGATCGATAAAACTGATATTTTCGTGCGTATTATAAATCATATCTACATACCTTAGTAACTTCCATTTGAGTGCATCCTTTAAAAAAAGACGGAAAGAGAAGTAAAACAAAATACCACGTGTATTGTTTACAAAAATCCGGATGTGACATGAAGTATCTGTACCTTGTGTTCATGAAAAATGTTCCTCGCTTTGTCCGAGTTCACCACCAGTGAGTGTTTGGCATGAAATACCTCAAAATGCCTCTATTTCATTTGGTAACCATTTTGAAGAAATTAAGCTATGGGGTAGTTTTGAAGCTGTAGAGGCATTACACTGATTAACATGAAGCTGTAGTGGGGCCAATAAAGCTAATATTGAGCTGGGGAGAACACTGCTAACTTGTTAGTTATCAAGACCATAACAACAACTTACATGAGGTTTTGTATGCATCTGTACACGGGTGAGTTGAGCATATATGTTGAATGAGAAACTCCATCTTGATGGGTCTTCATACAGTAATTGCTGAAAAATTAAAATATTAAAACCTTGTTATATAATAAAGCTAATCATAAAGACTTGAGGTGCGGTTAATTATGTATGTTCAAGTGTCAAGTCTGATCACTGACTGTCTGTGCACACTTCCAGTAGCTGATTTTCTAAAACTGAAGCATGTTCTTCATGGTCAACAATTACAGTCGAAACTGTCGTATGCAGCCAGCCAAGGGACACATCAAAATTGGCTGCATACAACAGTTGGCTGCTTAACACAGGAAACAATATTCTGAAGGCTGGATGTAAATGTCTACTTGTATGACTGGCCCTATTAATATGAAGAAAAGGCAAGTGTTGCAAAGTAAAAAGGGTACATAAACCATGAAAAGGTGTGATTAACAGTTAAATGTCATAATTTTAAAAGTGTAACATTTTTAAATGACATTTAACTGTTTATCACACCTTTTCATGGTTTATGCACATGATTAGGCAAATTGCCAGGTGTATTATCAATATTTCACATATTGCACGCCACCAATAAGTTGTGCATGGCTGCTTAAGGGGTTATTGGTAGAGCAATTGGGACAATTAAAGCTGGCCACTGACCATATTAGACAGTATATTGTTATTCACAGTCAGCATGCCCACTGGGTTTTCATTTTGGGGGTACATGCACCCTCTAACTTTAAAATTGGGGGTACAAAGAAAAATCTGGGGGGTACAGTGAACCCTTTTCTTTCAAAGTTAAGGGTACACCATACAAATCTTAATAAATCTTAACTACTACTAATTAGTGCGAAACTAATTTAAATGCCTTAAGATTTACAACTGTTTTGCTGTAAAAAGCATCTTAACTGAGTTCAACTAGAATATCACTGAAAGTGATCATACCCCCCAAAAGTGCAGTTTTTGTGCATTTTGAGAAGTTTATTTCATTTGAACTGGGAGCTGTTCAATTGGAAAAATAGAGCTAACAAAAAATCAACAGACCAAACAACACATGTAAATGTTGCAAAAAATACCAATTTTCAACAAAAGGACATAGCTCATTAAACAATCCCCAAGCCCAGCCCTACCATGCTGATATTTTTCAATAAACCAAAAATTCACAACCATGTATTGAAGACAGTCAATAAAGGTACATTCCTGTAAGATTTGGTTCAAATTTACCGTATAATTGCTTTTTAAAGAATTTTCTCTCATGATTTCGTTAAGTCTGATAAGCCCTGCCCTGCCATTACCACATTTTTTGCAAATCAAAAATTCACGAACAAATTTTGAAATAAGTCACCAAATGAACATTCCTGCCAATTATGGTAACAAAAGACCAAATCAAAAATTCCCGATCAAGTTTTGAAAAGAGTCACCCAAGGAACATTCCTGCCAAGTTTGGTAAGAATTGGCTCAGTGGTTAAGGAGGAGAAGATTTTTGAAGAATTATCTGACAATTTCTCGAAGTCGGATTAGCCCCGCTCTGCCACACCCCCATTTTTTGACGAATCAAAAATTCATGAACATACGTTGCATACAATCGATCAAAGGACATTAGTGCCAACTTTAATTCAAAATGGTCCAATAATTGATTTTTAAAGAATTTTCACAAGATTTCTCTAAGTCCAATAAGCCCCGCCCTGCCACACCCACAATTTTTGACAAATCAAAAATTCGAGAAACAGTTTTGAAAAGGGTCACCCAAGGAACATTCCTGCCAAGTTTAGTAAGAATTGGCACAGTGGTTAAGGAGAAGAGTTTTTTTGAAGAATTATCTAACGATTTCTCGAAGTCAGATAAGCCCCGCCCTGCCACGCCAACATTTTTTGGCGAATGAAAAAATCATGACCATACATTGAATACAATCACTCAAGGGTCATTCCTGTCAAATTGGCCTAATAATTGATTTTTTAAAGATTTTTCACATGATTTTTCTTAGTCTGATAAGCCCCGCCCTGCCACGCCCACAATTTTTGACGAATCAAAATTTCATGAACAAGTTTTGAAAAGGGTCGCCCAAGGAACATTCCTGCCAAATTTATTAAGAATTGGCACAGTGGTTAAGGAGGAGAAGATTTTTGAAGAACTATCTAACTATTTCTCGAAGTCGGATAAGCCCCGCCCTGCCACGCCAACATTTTTTGGCAAATGAAAAAATCATGAGCATACATTGAATAGAATCACCCAAGCGTCAGTCCTGTCAAGTTTGGTTCAAATTGGCCATATAATTGATTTTTAAAGATTTTTCACATGATTTCTCAAAGTCCGACAAGCCCCGCCCTGCCACGCCCACAATTTTTGACAAATCAAAAATTCACGAACAAGTTTTGAAAAGGGTCATCAAAGGAACATTCCTGCCAAGTTTAGTAAGAATTGGCACAGTGGTTAAGGAGGAGAAGATTTTTGAAGAATTATCTAACAATTTCTCGAAGTCGGATAAGCCCCGCCCTGCCACGCCCACATTTTTGGCGAATGAAAAAATCATGAGCATACATTGAATATAATCACTCAAGGGTCAGTCCTGCCAAGTTTGGTTCAAATTGGCCTGATAATTGATTTTTAAAAAAATTTCACATGATTTCTCTAAGTCCGATAAGCCCCGCCCTGCCACTCCCACAATTTTTGACGAATCAAAAATTCACGAACAAGTTTTGAAAAGGGTCACCCAAGGAACATTCTTGCCAAGTTTGGTAAGAATTGGCCCAGTGGTTGAGGAGGAGAAAATTTTTGAAGAATTATCTAACGATTTCTCGAAGTCGGATAAGCCCCGCCCTGCCACGCCAACATTTTTTGGGGAATGAAAAAATCATGAGCATACATTGAATATAATCACTCAAGGGTCATTCCTGCCAAGTTTGGTTCAAATTGGCCTGATAATTGATTTTTAAAAAAATTTCACATGATTTCTCTAAGTCCGATAAGCCCCGCACTGCCACGCCCACAATTTTTGACGAATCAAAAATTCACAAACAAGTTTTGAAAAGGGTCACCCCAGGAACATTCCTGCCAAGTTTGGTAAGAATTGGCCCAGTGGTTGAGGAGGAGAAGATTTTTGAAGAATTATCTAACTATTTCTCGAAGTCGGATAAGCCCCGCCCTGCCACGCCCACATTTTTTGGCAAATGAAAAAATCATGAGCATACATTGAATATAATCACTCAAGGGTCATTCCTGCCAAGTTTTGTTCAAATTGGACTAATAATTGATTTTTAAAGATTTTTCACATGATTTCTCAAAGTCAGACAAGCCCCGCCCTGCCACGCCCACAATTTTTGACAAATCAAAAATTCACGAACAAGTTTTGAAAAGGGTCACCCAAGGAACATTCCTGCCAAGTTTAGTAAGAATTGGCACAGTGGTTAAGGAGGAGAAGATTTTTGAAGAATTATCTAACGATTTCTCGAAGTCGGATAAGCCCCGCCCTGCCACGCCCACATTTTTTGGCGAATGAAAAAATCATCAGCCTGCTTTTAATATAATCACTCAAGGGTCATTCCTGCCAAGTTTGGTTCAAATTGGACTAATAATTGATTTTTAAAGATTTTTCACATGATTTCTCTAAGTCCGATAAGCCCCGCCCTGCCACGCCCACAATTTTTGATGAATCACAAATTCACGAACAAATTTTGAAAAGGGTCACCCAAGGAACATTCCTGCCAAGTTTGGTAAGAATTGGCCCAGTGGTTGAGGAGGAGAAGATTTTTGAAGAATTATCTAACGATTTCTCGAAGTCGGATAAGCCCCGCCCTGCCACGCCCACATTTTTTGGCGAATGAAAAAATCATGAGCATACATTGAATATAATCCATGGTTCATACAAAATTTTGGTGAAAAAATTCAAGGACTTTTTAAGGGTTTTTTAAGGACTCAACATTAAAATTCAACGGCTATGAACATCCAATAATCTAAGCACAAACATGGATCATATATCGGTTTTCACATACATGTACTGTATACCAAAGTTACTATGAAACAATCTCATTGCAAAAAAGTAAGTCATATCTGGTTGGGCAATTGTCATCTCGTCAGTGTAAAGATTATCAACTTCATTGTCTGTTTTTATGCCCCCGATAGGGAGGCATCATAAATTTGACTTGTCCGTCCGTCCGTCTGTCCGTCCGTCTGTCTGTCCGTCTGTCCGTCCGTCATTCCGTCCAAAAACTTTAACATTGGCCATAACTTCCTTATTACTTAACATATTTGCTTCATACTTTACCACAACATTCCTTGGTACATTACCTTTCTGTAGGCACATACTTTGGTGACCTTGACCCCTGGATGACCTTGACCTTGAACATAGATTGGCCATAATTTAAAATCAAAGCGGTGTCGGGGGCATTGTCATCTTACAGTGACAGCTCTTGTTTATGCATATTTTAACACAACAGAATTTGGTTTAGTCAAGGTGGTTGTGGTAGATAAGTATTGAACATGTTTCTTACTCACCCATTTTACCCAAGTTAAGTCAAAACAATAGAGAAATAAAATTCAAGGGTTTTTCAAGGGCTCAGACTTGATTTTTAAGGGTTTTACAAGGCTCATATCCATTTTCAAGGGTTTTATAAGGCCAAGATCAAATTCAAGGGTTTTTCAAGACCTGTGCGAACCATGTAATCACTCAAGGGTCAGTCCTGCCAAGTTTGGTTCAAATTGGACTAATAATTGATTTTTAAAGATTTTTCACATGATTTCTCTAAGTCCGATAAGCCCCGCCCTGCCACGCCCACAATTTTTGACGAATCAAAAATTCACGAACAAGTTTTGAAAAGGGTCACCCAAGGAACATTCCTGCCAAGTTTGGTAAGAATTGGACCAATGGTTGAGGAGGAGAAGATTTTTGAAGAAAAACCAACAGACAGACCAACAGACAGACAGACCAACAGACAGACAGACGGACAAGCTGACTCCTATATACCCCCCAAATTGAATTTTGGGGGTATAATAATGTGATAACTATTCAAAAAGTACTCTTAGCAGTTAATGCACCTGCTACATAACTTGCTATCAACAACTACTCTGGTTGCAATTGTTACCCCCTCCAATTCTTATAATGTGTTATATATATAATTGAAGAAATTAGTTTCTTTACATTTAAAACCAAGTAGCTTTCAGAACCTTCAAGAGCTGAAAACAGTTGATACAAAAATAAATAAATAACAGGAGCCAGTAGAATTCTTTTGATAACACACAGACATAATTAATTAGAGTTTCATGCCTGTCAATGTTTACGACCCCAGAATTACCTGTTCTTTGATAAGCCACAAAGCTTCTTCAATGAATGAAATAAATGACTGACCACTACTGATAATCAGGCATGCAAATCAGATACTCTTTCATTAATTCCAAACATTCACGTAATGGTCATAATCTTTTTACGTTCATCCATTATTCTATACATGCTTGTCTGTACGTGAATTAATTTATTTCTACGTGAATTACTACTGTAGTACGTGAATGGGCATGCTGACAGTTACTTTAAAGAGTAAAATTGCAAGGGAGGACCAGGACTGGCTGCATACGACAGTTTGGCTGCTATACACAGGTGGCCGCTGACACAGTTTTGACTGTAATTCATAGAACATGTGACTTCCAAAAGACTGGGATTTTTTTTTTCTTTCAAAAATGATAAGCACAAGATAGCATTATCTAGTTTCTCTCTTTTACTGTTACTTTGGCTATGTAAAAACCTACATGTATTTTCATAAACTTTGAGGTTACAATTTAAAGTAATCTTGTCCAACTACAAACCATTTGACTAGAAATCCTAACACTTCTTCTGGAATAGATTGGATTATTTTAGCAAACTTACCAAGGCATTATGACCTTTTACATTTGTCCACTGGCTTACTGGCTCTTTGATAGCCTAGAGAGTACAACAAAAGATAACATTAATTTACTTTACACACGTCTTTGAAAGTTCTATTAACCCATTACTGCACAGTGACACCTTTTGACTCATTCACAAGAAAATGCTTGATAAATCATTGTGAACAATGAAGAAATTGCTTGCGACAAGCAATTTCTTTTTATTTTCCACAATGATTTCTAACCCAAAATGGAAAGATTTTAAAAATTTCATAAACTTATAAATTGTCGTTTGCAACACCCTTCAAATTGGAACAGTCAAAAATTTTGCTATTTGGTAATCACCTAATGGGTTAAGATGTTGGATGTTGATAATTCAAACTCACACTTAAGCAAATAGCAATTCGTAATTTTCTCTTTTTCCATCTTTGTTTCCAAATTCTCAAGTATGGATAAAATTTATGTCAATATTAATATCATATAGTGAAATTTATCATACTTACGATATAAAAATAGCATTTTCTGCTTTTGCTTCAATATTTTCTATACTAAATTGTACTCAAATCCCTTCATTATCAACAACCATTTTGTAGTCTGCAGCAGCTCTCAAAAGAGACATGGAACCCTATATTTTTGCCGTTAGAGATAGAGTTTACTTGTATCAGAGCAGCAGATATTTAAAAGAGGGAGGGATGGTATTCTATATTTGTTTTTTCAACCACAACATGGGTTTGTGAACATTTAATTAAATACTGCATTTTGAACAGACATAACCCCCTCTTATCTGTAGCTCTGCATGTATTTATTTACCTCGACAACTTTGGAAGACTTGAAGTAATCTAGGAGGGTTGATTTTCCACAACCAATGTTACCTTCTATAGAGACCTAAAACAAGCAAACATCGATTTTTATGACAAAGTTATGGCATAAAAGATCCATATTATATTAACCCTTTCCCAAACAAGACTTGGTTTTGACGTCTCCAAAAGAAATGGCTTGGGAAATCATTGAGACGAAAGAAGAAAATGCTGATAATCTGATAATAAATCAGCATTTTCTCCTTTTGCCTCAATATTTTCTATGCTATTTTGTACACAAATCCAATCTTTATCAACTTAAATTTTGCTGTCTTCAGAGGATATTAAATTGGAGCATCCTAAAATTTTGTTGTTTGGTAATGGGTTAAAATGATGAAAATCATAGATCAAAACCTCAGCGCTCATGAGCGAGTTTAATGCATTACCAACAGTTACTGTACTATGGCAGTCACCAAATTTCAATGCATGAAAAAATATCTGCAGACATTATCAGACTGAAGTAGGACACTAAATTTAACCGTTGCCAATTAAAGTGACATTTCACAATTTTTTGTCATAAATTTTACTTTTATTTTTATCTGAAAGAGCATATTTCCTTATGAAAATTCTGAAAATTTCAAGCCAAAATATTGCGCTGTTTATGAGAAATTTACATTTTTGTGTTAAAATTGAACAAATTGTTGTGGACAACAGTTCGGATTTATATGCAATTTATCGATTATGTCTCAACTTTAAATGCGTGTTTCTCATTTATTGGCAACAACTTAAAAAAAACAATAGTATTTATACTCATTAGAATAACCAATCTTGGCATCAAGACATACTTTAAACAAGAGCTGTCACTGTAAGATGACAATGCCCCCGACACCGCTTTGATTTTAAATTATGGCCAATCTATGTTCAAGGTCAAGGTCATCCAGGGGTCAAGGTCACCAAAGTATGTGCCTACAGAAAGGTAATGTACCAAGGAATGTTGTGGTAAAGTATGAAGCGAATAAATTATTTTAAGTAATAAGGAAGTTATGGCCAATGTTAAAGTTTTTGGACGGAATGACGGACGGACAGACAGACAGACGGACGGACAGACGGACGGACAAGTCAAATTTATGATGCCTCCCTATCGGGGGCATAAAAATTGAAATTGGAATGAAATGTCCCTTTAAGTGAATTAAAACAACTTTGATGCTCAGGTGAGGTAGTATGGACTATGGAGAAAGGTTAGACTGCACATGCTGTAACCATTGATCTTTCTCTATAATTCTTCCTGCCAAAGCAACCACAATATTCTGGAATTGGCAAAATACTAATTATTGGTATTACCGTAAATAACATTCAATTAATTTGTGTATCAGAATCTCGAAAAAGTATTTTCTTTTGTGTAGATATAAATGGTAATATAAATAATACACTCCATGTACTTACAGTATATTTCTTCCCTGGTTTCAGAGGAAACTGTAGATTCTCATCATTCAAAACTGTAGGGAAAAAAAGGAGATTTATTTTCAAGAATCATTCAATTTCATAGAATATGAAGGAGCATGGATCTTGTATATGAAATAAGGGCTTTGTGGCAACAAAATATTGTAACCTGTTGGCATGTAGTCAGATGGCTGTAATATTAATTTATAATCTATAAAAAAAAAAAACAAATCTTAGTCATTGTTTGGCTATAATTTCTCCCTTTTTTGTCTTGGTAGAAAACATTGTTAGAAATGAACAGGCAATTTCTTCATTTTCTGAAAACTAAGAAACAAAGCCTTTATCTTGTTGGGCATCTGATTCTTTTTCCAATCTCTTCTGACAAGGAACATAGAGCGGGTGTACCTATTACCGAACACCTAAGCCACTTTTTTAGATGTTCCCAAATACAACCACCCTCGCCAAATTTTTTGTCGCCTTTGGCAACGTCAATGTATATGACGTCGTTTCATCATATATCGAGACCAATGTGAGTTTTATTATGGTAGATATTTGCTGTGAAAGTCATGGGGTGTACAATTGCAATTCTGAACGGTGGTTGTAAATCCGAATACAAGTGTTTCTAATTCCGAACATTAACAAGATTTCTTTTAAATAACCAAAGAAAGACATGCAAACTTCTTTCATGATATTTACCACCCTTAAAACTATCCTTAACTAACATTATAGTTAATAACAAGTCGCGGATATCAATGAAAAAAGTCAATTTACAAATCGGATCAAGGATGTATCTATTACCGAACACCTAAGCCGCAATTCTAAGAGTTCGGTAAATGCACAAACCCTCCCTGAACCTTTAAAATGTGAAAAAGTACTATCCCAAGTGGCAAATATCATAAAACAAGTATTTTGCTGTCTGTGAGTTCTCGCTAAATTGATAATAAGTGATCAGAATTGGCATTTTGAAATGATTGTTCGGAAATAAAACCACCGCACAAAATCTGTGGTTTTAATTCCGAACCCCAACTTTCTGATACTTAGATACATTCTAGCCCCCAAAACACAATCTAGCATGGTAAATCATCATTTATTTACCATTAAAAGTTATTTGGGTAGGAAAAATAGTGTGGCCGTTGACAATGAAAACCTTACGAAATGTCCTAGGTGGAATCGTTTCAAGCATAATTTCACTTTCCTACAGAGTTGACTTCAAACTTTGGCATTTATTTCGGCCACCGACATCATAACTAGACCCAAAATAGCCAGAAAGGGAGAGGATGACATATGCGTCATAAAAAGGAGGTCTCTGAGTCATTTGGGTGCATTTTTGTGATGTTGTGAGCTGTCAAAAATATTGTTCGGATTTAAACGCTGTTCGGAATTATGTTACCCCGCTCTAGATCTATCACAGAAAATTATTTCGAGGCATAAGGAGTAATTTGTTGGTGTCAATGCAAAACCTCAAAACTCCTGCTTTAATCAAAGTTTTGCAATAACACCAACAAATTAGATTCTACTTCTTTTGCCTCAAAATAATTTTCTGTGCTAGATCTAGATTAGTTGCAATAATGTAACCGAAACCTTTTTTGAATTTTGATCCAATACCCATCATCAAGTTTGTGGCTACGATATCGCAGCTAGATCTAGATCTATGTCCAGTAATTAATCTACCTCTGCGTCCTGCGTCCTGTACGCATAAAATTGGCTGGGGACGCATAATTTTGAATGATGCGCGTCCTATAGGACGCATCATTCTAGAATGGCATTTTCTTTGACATCAATCTCTAGTTACAAAAAATCTCGATCTCAATACAAAAGCCATTGCAAAGTGAAAGTAGAAGAAGACAAATCTCGGAAAATAACGCGGTCACGATAACTTGATTGGTGGTCGGTTTGATTAGTACTATACTCATATTTAATCGAACATCAACACAGACATTTAAATGAATTGATCACAACAATCGAGATTCTAAAGTATTCATTTTACTTTATTACAAAGTATTGTTTGATCCGTTTTACTTTATCTGGCTAATGATTTAAGCATAAATGATGAAATATTTGAAAGAACATTATTCCCATCATTGTTTTACGTACATATTTGTTAAGAGAGCAAACCGTTCAATCTCACCAAAACGACAGACAGAAGTTACTATTCATGATAAAAACAGATTTTTTGCAAAACATTCTGTCGTAAGGGCTTGGGCCAGTTTGGGCAACAAATTTGAGAAAGTTTATTCATTTGTGAAGTAAAACCATGTTCTTTCATCGGCGATCAAATTCTTACGTCTGAAATTGGTAAACAGATTGAAACCGATGGAGAATAGGGGGTTGCCAATTACGTCACCGACATTGGCGAATTCAGACCAAGTCCAAAATGAAATTGTCGTTGAAAGTGAAACTACTCATGTGACAACATCTCAATGTCAACCCATTACAAATTTTGTCCATTTACCTTACCCTGACTCCGGCACTTTGTGAGAGAAATCTAAACTTGTAAGGTAGACGCAATGTCCAAACTGTTCAACTTTTTGGTGTTTGGTTATCAACATTCTTAAATTTGTTTCAGAACTTTTTCCAATTGGAACAAGTGCCATGCGAAATTTTCCTATAGTGGGTTCTGAGTTCTCTTCCCAATATCTTTTTGGTAAACAGGCCCTGCACTGTCAAGGTCAAGAAGATAAAGTGAACCTCTGCACTGTGTTGTGTTGGTCAGTGTTCAAACATAGTCCAACAAAACCACAATGAAAACAAAGTATTACAATAACATAACAGTGTTTATTCATTTTTCCCAACAACAGCAATGGCACAAGCCTACATATGCTGTTTACCCCTAAATTCGTGGATCTTAACTTGAAATGTTGTCAGTGCACAATAGTTTATGAAATTCTCACTACCTTTATTCATAGATCAAATAAAAAATATAAAATCTTTAACTTACAATAAGAATTTTACTCAAAAACAATAACAGACTTTGGTAAATGCCATTATTTTTAGGTGCCTTGAAGATTAAGGTCGGCCATCTTGTTTCTCGTTGATTTCGTGGATCCTGATTAGACCTAATTTTCTTTCAAATTAGGGGTATAAACAAACAACAGAATCACAGAAGAGCGAGTCTAAATAGACTTGCATCAATTGGTGCACAGTAATAGTGGGGAAAGACGAT
The DNA here is from genome assembly GCA_963680895.1 of Fragum sueziense. Lineage (NCBI taxonomy): Eukaryota > Metazoa > Mollusca > Bivalvia > Cardiida > Cardiidae > Fragum > Fragum sueziense. The sequence continues at coordinate 47,482,889 of OY804592.1, forward strand.
TTTCTTTGAAGACATTGCTATCAAACTATACCCCTAGAGCAAAACTTTTGTTTCAAAGTGAGAAACTGTTCATAAATAGGTTTTTATTAAAATTCTGTAAGAAAAAATCAGCAGAACCCAATTTTTGACATTTTAACTTCAGCAAAATATTTCTTGTGTGAAGACTTATCATTTTTACATATTTTGAACATATAGAATAACGGCACGAGCGGTATTTCAATATCCACGAAATCAATGAGAATCCACGAATCAATGAGAAACAGGCATACATGTAAATATCAGTTGGCGTAGATCTACAATTCAATGTAAGTGAAAAGGTGGGACTCATACATTTTGAATTGGACGCATTGTTTTCAAAGCCATGCGTCCCCAGGACTCATGGTTTCAAATTCTAGATTATTCACTGTATGTCTTTATGCTGTTTGTGAAAGGCCCAATGATCATGATGATGAAATCTTCATTGACTGTTGAACAACATTTTCATTCCCTAAAAATGGAGGGAAAGCCTCAACAAAGATCTTAACTAAATTGGGTTAATTTCTTGTTACAAGACCATGTTACTGTGTCTGTACTGTGGACTTAAGTCTTTATCAATTTAGAATTACAATTAGATCTAGGAAGGCTTGTCATTTAGAATCAGACATAAATTTGTCTAATTTTGGAATCATTGACAAAGCGATCTCATTCTGACAGATTTTTTTTCTGAAAATCAATCAAAATGACAAAATCAACATAAATAACTTATGCATACCTTTAGCCGCAAGCTTCTTGAACTGATTTGAGCCAAGCATTCTGTTGGAATTCGTGTGGAAATTGCTTTTCCAAAAAATCTTTTTTGTCCCAGGTCCGACCCAGTTGGAGATGAAAGGGGAAATCCCACCAAAAGATCTTGTAAAGACCGCCAAACTGTGTGACACACTTCTCGCGCTCATGATTGGCTCATAACGGTAATCCCTCAAAGCGCCATCTAGCGGAACGACAACAATAACAAAAGGATAGACAATCAGACACGCTCCATTTCATACAGTACTTCCAATCAACGACTCACACTTTGATGGTCGCGTGTCAAAGACCTAAACCTCTAATTTATAGACCGTTCAAACTGTCTGTCACCTTTCAATAGCCATACTCCGTTAATTATACTGTCAATGACGTAACACCATCCAAAATCACAAGATTTCGCGAGGAATAACTTGTTATTCCAGCTTCATTTCAAAGAGATAACAACAAATGAATAGTGAAATAATCCAAAAATGTCACAAAAGCAATATATGTACAATTCAGCAAATTTCACCATCGTTTTGTAAAAGACAAATTCCGGTCTGTTTACATGGGTGGTAGTTTAGAGTAACCTCCCGTTTTAGGTTACTCAACCGTGTCGGCAGCCCGGGGGTCAGAGGTCATAAGTCTAGCCAAAGTAGGCCGGATTTGACGTGCCCAACCTCAATAATACAAGGGCTTGAGACAAAATTTAATTGAATGATTGATTTGTGGATTAATTGGTTGATTGATTGGTCGATTGATTGGTTGGTCGATTGATTGGTCGATTGATTGGTCGATTGATTGGTCGATTGATTGGTCGATTGATTGGTCGATTGATTGGTCGATTGATTGGTCGATTGATTGATGGATTGATTGGTCGATTGATTGGTCGATTGATTGGTCGATTGATTGATTGATTGATTGATTGATTGATTGATTGATTGATTGATTGATTGATTGATTGATCGATCGATCGATCGATCGATCGGTCGGTCGGTCGGTCGGTCGGTCGGTCGGTCGGTCGGTCGGTCGGTCGGTCGGTCGATCGATCGATCGATCGATCGATCGATTGATTGATTGATTGATTGATTGATTGATTGATCGATCGATCGATCGATCGATCGATCGATCGATTGATTGATCGATCGATCGATCGATCGATCGATCGATCGACCGACCGACCGACCGACCGACCAATCGATCGATCGATCGATCGATCGATCGATCGATCGATCGATCGATTGATTGATTGATTGATTGATTGATTTCAGACTGGTCCCATTTTATTAACTTAAAAAAAATATTACGAGTAAATGATGTTATAAGCATAACTGCATTTCCTTCTATCCCACCTGAACGAAATTCAAAGATGCTGGTAATTTGATTAGGTTAAAACTAGACAGGCATATCAATAATGATACGTTTTAACGCAATTTGCTAGGTTCCTACTGCCGATCAGACAAACTAGATCAAGCCCGATCAAGCGACCGAGTACAAATCGAGTTCAATCGGCGTCCAAGGGTGATCGGGAGTGGTCGTGATGATCCAGCTTGATCTGCTTGCTCGGACTTCTTTCTTGATTTTTTTTTTTTTTTTTTTTTTTTGACATTCAAAAATATCGTGTGTGATCGAGTAGAAAATTGATCGAGAGGCGATCATGTATTGGTCGGGAAGAAGATCGAACTGGTCGGGAATCAATCCTGGCTGATGATCGAGTGTGAAATGGTTGATATCTTGTTCCCAACATGTATTCGATCACATCGACTTGAATTCAAATTATTTCGCTTCCCGATCAACTCCGTACGTCTCTTCTCCATCTGTTCACCCGATTAAATTAAGGCATTTTTTCCTCTGGCATTTTACTTTACACTACCACAATGACATGTAATGTAGCCTACGCGACATTCGAATATGTAGGGCTAGACTGGCTCCAGTCTGACTGATCTGATTTTTAATAAAATATAGGCCTAATATAAACAAGACTAATTGGTAATGCAAGTATTATGCTCGACGCCGAATTAATTTGCCAGAATGTAGGCTTTCGATCTGGTTGAAAATCAAATCATTTTAAAATGTTTTACGAAGTGAAAAAGTACTAGATCTAGCAATCAATAAAGTTGAAAAGTTTGAAAAACCCACCTGTTCCTCGAGCAATTCACCAGCCCGATCAGTTTGAGACAACCTCTTAATATCATGCAAGTTGATCAACCCAAATCGTATGTGTAATAAGGTACTAGCCATACTTTGGTGTATTTTACTGACAGGTATAAAGACGACAACGATTCCTATACGAATGAATTATACTATACCAACGTTTTGAAAACGATAAATGCTTTAGCAGACGCTCATTGAATAATATATACGTCATTACTAATCTGGTTTTAGATAATGAGTTTGTATATTTTACTTTTCTTCATGTAATATATTATATATGTTGAATTTTGACTGCACATCTATTCTATCCAACAACAACGTTTGATATGCATAGACATTTACATAAATCTGAGACATTTTTATTTTATACATGAAACTGTTCATTACCACGTGTGCACATGAAACTATTCATTACTCCTTTTACATTTACACACTGACTCTCCAGTAGCTAACTTTACAACGCATGCCATAATGCAGGCGTCGAGCAATTACCACACTATCATACTCTCTGTAAATGTTGATCGGTCATTGAAATGTTTTAAAGGGACATTTCATTCCAGTTTCAATTTTTTAAAGTATGTCTTGATGCCAAGATTTGTTATTCCAATGAGTATAAATGCTATTAGTTTTTTGAGGTTGTTGCCAGTAAGCGAGAAACACGCATTTAAAGTTGAGACAGAATCGATAAATTGCATATAAATCCGAACTGTTGTCCACAACAATTTGTTCAATTTTAACACAAAAATATAAATTTCTCGTAAACGGCGCAATATTTTGGCTTGAAATTTTCAGAATTTTCATAAGGAAATATGTTCTTTCAGATAAAAAAAAAGTAAAATTTATGACAAAAAATTCTGAAATGTCATTTTAACGATAGCGTTTAAGATCGGACGGTGAACGATGCGCAACAATTTGTTGAGAACTTCTTGATTTTTTCAAAGAGCAACGCTCTCTGATGTAAATAGCGAAAAATCAAAATATCAAAGAGCGTATTTACATCAGAGAAGACTCGGATTATGTGCATACTGGTCACCATCAAGATATTTATATATAAATGGAGCAATTTCAAAAGTCAAACTTTTCCCACTCCCAGTTGGTAAACAAAATAATACATCCCTTCCTTGGAGATAATTTTCAAACACTGCTTCTTGGTTTTGTCTTAAATATTCATAAACAATTAGAAAAGCTTTCTTTATCACAAACTCCATACTATATTTCAAAACTACATCCTTCTCAATTAGGTTGAAAAATTAAAACATATCTATGGCTCAGCGCGAAAAAACAGTTGTAGTTGCCTCATCGATATGCCTTAGTCTCTGCTTGTTAAATCATTTTTTAAGTCATTAACATGTACAAAGAAACAGGAAAATCTTATGTTTATCTCAACCTTGTAGCAGGCTCTTGTTTTGAAGTTATTAACCCTTTCTAACAAGAGTGCCATGGTCACAATATACGCCGCCACTTATAAAACTTGAGACAAAAAAAAATGACATTGACAAGGATTTATAAATATTCACTCAAAAACCTGTAAAAAATTGTATTCACAAAAAGGTTTTTATAAATATCCAGTCAAAAACCTGGAAGGAATTGCGTTCTCGGGGCTGAAATATCATTAAGCCCCAGAGACTAAGATTGAAGGGGGCTTAACTCTGGCAAAAATCAATGAACCATAAAATCCTTACTTCATGCACATCTACCAATTAAGGTAATAACATCCACCAAGTTTCATTAGGATCCAGTCAGAATCTTAGGAGGAGTTGCGTTGACAAGGCTGCAATTTCAATCAGCCTCAGAGACTAAGTTTTAAGGGGGCATAACTCTGGAAAAAAATCAATGAACCATAAAATCCTCCCTACATGCACATCTACTAATTGAGGTGATAACATTGACCAAGGGACATTAAGATCCAACCAGAAACTTTGCGTTGACAAGGCTGCAATTTCAATAAGCCCCAGAGACTAAAATTGAAGGGGGCTTAACTCAGGCAAAAATCAATGAACCATAAAATCCCTCCTTCATGCACATCTACCAATTGAGGTGATAAAATTGACCAAGTTTCATTAAGATCTAGCCAGAAACTTAGGAGGAGTTGCGTTGACAAGGCTGCAATTTCAATAAGCCCCAGAGACTAAGTTTTAAAGGGGCATAACTCTGGCAAAAATCAATGAACCATAAAATCCTTTCTTCATGCACATCTACCAATTGAGGTGATAACATTGACTAAGTTTCATTAAGATCCAGCCAGAAACTTAGGAGGAGTTGCGTTGACAAGGCTGCAATTTCAATAAGCCCCAGAGACTAAGTTTTTAAGGGGCATAACTCAGGCAAAAATCGACGAACCATTAAATACTTCCTTCATGCACATCTACCAATTAAGGTGATAACATTGACCAAGTTTCAAGAAGATCCAGCCAGAAACTTAGGAGGAGTTGCGTTGACAAGAAAAGTGGACGGACGTACGGACGGACGGATGGACGGACGGATGGACGGATGGACGGACGGACAGACAGAGAAGATGACGCCAATATACGTCCGCCTCTGGCGGCGTATAAAAATGAAACAATACATATGACAGATTTTGGGGCTGCTGCGAACGACAGAGTACATGTATGTCGGTAAACATGTATGAAGAAAGATAGTACAGAGAATGTTTAGGTAAAGGGAGAAGTGCTGATACCCATAACCTTCCTTTGCCTTAATGTTTCCCAAACTTCATTCATTTGCCTTAATGTTTCCCAAACTTTATTCAATGATGGACATAAAAAGGTTACCAAATTTTGTACTGTAAATAAAACGATAAATATTATGTTCTATTTTTAAAATAATAATAAAATTTTATAATACTACAAAATACACACAAATACAAACGGATAGGTCACAAAGACACTTGGTAACATAATTTATGGTCTAGACAATTTGATATGGACGATTAGCACTCGAGTGGAATGTGCTTATCAGTAGGTTATATCAACAGAGCAATGAATCCAGTGGTCAAGCTGTGAATCAAACAAAGGTGTCCGTGGAATTTCCCCGACATCTCATGCAAGGTTTACTAGGCCGTGAGATTATAACGAGAAGGGCAGCAATTTGAGTAAATGATTTTTTCCAGCAGGAGTGAAGTACCTTTGTAAATTTATTTATTGGCCTATTCATTAAATTCTCACGGCCTAGGAGCCAGGCTAATGTAGGGCATACGTCTATCCTTTCCCAAAACAAGAGACTAGTTTTAATGACCAAAAAGGCATTGGAATCGAAAACGCTTGGGCAAAAAAGATAAACATTTCCTCAAAATTAACATTTTAAAGCTCACAAATTTTCTGTTGTCAATATCCCTTTATTTGAGTAAAGGCTTTCAGTAAGATTCAGGTACTTTGTAGGCCTACGAGAACAACAAAAAATGTACGAGAAAAAGGCGAAGTTGTGGATTTGACATTTTATGACCTGCGCGGAATTACACAATGTAACAAAGCATAATATACATATAAATAAGATTTCAAAGACAAAGTAAATTATGCTTTTCCATATCAATACTAGATTTTTACATAGGATGCAAAGGAAGTAAATGCTAACAGCCGGCATATTCTTCTTTTGTCTCAATATGTTCTCCTGTCTTACATGCATTGACAAAAATCCTTTCTTTATCAAAACCATTTTTGTCGTCGAGTGTAACTTTTGAATTGAACGTCATTCCGAAAAGGGTTATTTATATATCAACCCTTTCCCCAAACAAGAACTGGTTTTGACGTCCCTGATAGAAATAGTTTGGGAAAACATTGAGGCAAAAGAAGAAAATGCTGATAATCAGCATTTTCTCCTTTTGCTTCAATATTTTCTTTGTTGTAGTATACAACTTTCATACACAAAATAACACTTATTTTGCGGTCTGCAACTCCTTTCAAAAGGAAGCAGATCCAAATTTGGCCGTTTGGGAAAGGGTTAAAGGATGACTGAAATTCAGGAGAATGAACCACAGGTAACGTTTTCTACCGACAGCTACGTGTATGGCGTAACAAATGGGTCAAAAGTCTATTTAGAGCGTGCACGCATAAAATTTACGCGAGCAGTTGAAAATCTATGCGTCGACGCGTAAATTTTCAACTGCTCGCGTAAATATACGCGTCGACGCGTTTTTTATCTATTAACCAATCAGATCCTTCGTTTCATCCATCAAGTTTATGGTATAACGGGAAAGGTTTCTAACCGCCTCTCCTATTGGCCAGCCTCGGTTTCACATTTTTCTCCTTCTCGCGTAAAATTAACGCGTCGACGCATATTTTTTCAACTGCTCGCGTAAATTTTATGCGTCGATGCGCATATTTACGCGTCGACGCATATAATTTACGCGAGTAGTTGAAAATATATGCGTCGACGCGTATATTCTATGCGTGCATGCTCTATATAGACTAGATTTACATACTGTTTGAAACAGAGAAGGTGTACAGACGTCACGCATTAGATGGATGAGGTAAATTTTTAAAAGTCAGCTGATAAAAAAGTTATTGAAGATCAACGAAAATTTTGGTAGATCTTCAATAACTTTTTTGTCAGCTGAGTTTTCAAAAATGCACCACGTCAAGCTAATTTCTGGCATTTCCAACATCTTTTTTGCTTCAAACCGACGACATTGTCTATTTCCATTTGAAAACTTGGTATTACGATAGTGTCGACTGCTTGTTTTCCATCGATGTTTCTCCCTACTACCTAGGAAACCAGACTGCGTTTTCTACCGACAGCCCTGCGTGTTTTATGACGACAGCGTCCATATGGCCTACAAGGCCTATATTGTCTACTTCCATTTGAATTATCACCAGTATGTCGAGTGCTGCTTTTTCTTTGATGTACCCTCCTAGTTCCTATGTCTCTGTTAGAATGTAAACTGCCTCTCGTCGTGTGGCCATTGACACAACATTTCACCAAAGTTCTCGTATCTTTCAATAAACATCTTCGAAAAGGCTTGTAAATTTCATCACGTGTCTTTGCGTTCATTTCAATACCAAGATGATCGAAAATGTCACCAAGGACTCGAACTTTTTGCCTACGGGTCATTTGAGTAAAATGGTAGTTAATACAATCCAGTCCAAGGATAGCCATTTTCATACCAGTGTCACAACACGCATTGTCTCCAGAGCGTATTCCTGAAATGTTATAAAAAGAAAAAATAAGATTCTGCGAAAAGGGTTTTACAACAGTTTAGTCCTTTGTCAAATGTAGGCATATTTAGGCATAAGAGCTACAGATAGGCCTAAGAGGGATTTTGGCTTGTCAAAATGTAATATTTCCTTAATAGTTTATCAAACCCTATGTAGTGGGAACACATTGGAATTGTCTCATCGAGACAATTCCAATTAGTACCCACAACATAGGGTTTGGATTTGAAATAACAATTTTAGAATGTCTTCACCCCCTCTTAACTGTTGCTCGAATCTAAATAAGAGTAGCATACACTCTGCTAACTATTAGTTGCTACAGCTCATGAAAAATCTATTGGAGAACAATATGAACTTGGATCAAACTGTGCTTATTCACAGACTAATCTGAGTCATCTAATTTTCATACCAGTGTCACAGCACGCATTGTCTCCAGAGCGTATTCCTGAAATGTTATAAAATGATTTCTTTCATGATTAAGATTAAGGTAGTTTACGCCTTTTGAGATTCACGAGAAGTCGGACTATTTCGTGTCGCGTCGTTTCCATTCGTTACGTTTCCTACCTACCCGGTCGACGTCGTAAACATTTGGCAATGCCGACGTCGCGTGAATCTCATTATGGATGGACTACCTTAACAGGAAAAGGTTTAGGAAACATCGATGGTCAAGAAGAAATATATACTCTAAAAACGGACACAATCTATGTAAGGTTAACGAATGTTTTTGAAAGTCATCAAAAGTTGGTGTCAAGTTGATGGAGTAATTTCAATTTTTGTCTGTAGACATGTACGAACATCATCTCAATCTGTTAATTTTATCAACAGAAAAAATGTTGACAAATAGCAATTTCCTTTTCCCCTAGATCCATCTTTATTAATAAATCGTTTGTGGAAATCTTAAAGTGACATTCCACATTTTTTTCATTTTTCAAAAGTATGTCTTGATGCAAAGATTGTGTATTCTAATGCGTAGAAATACTATCAGTTTTTCAAAGTTGTTATTTATAAGCGAAAAATACTCCTTTAAAGTTGGGACAGAAAAGACAAATTCTATATCAATCTGAACTGTTATCCACAACAATGCGTTTAATTCTAGCACAAAAATATACATTTCTCGTAAGCGGTTCAATATTTTGGCTTGAAATTTTCAGAATTTTCATAAGAAAATATGCTCTTTCAGATAAAATCAAAGTAAAATTTATGTAAAAATTATTGTGAAATGTCACTTTAAGAAAATCTAAAATTGTTAGAAAAAATACCTGTAGCAGTTTGGTTCTCTGATTTCCATATAGATCCTCTAGTTGAAACAAAACACAGCATGACTGTAACGACAATTAAAAGTTTTCTATTTTCAGAAGGCATTATTTTTATATGCGAAAATGTCATTGTTTTAGGCCTATTTCTTTTCGGTGAGTTTAGCACACAATAATCAGTTCTAAAGCAAGTCTTGTGCAGTTGATTTTATAATAAATAAACAAAGTGCGGCTTTAACATATTGAAGATTCATCACGCCGAATGCATTTTCAATTGTCGCCAGTGAAGTACACAGCTTGAATTAAGCCTTAAAATGCTCAAATTCTTATTTATAATTCAGTTTAATGAATTTCAAAGGTGGTCCGATAATCGCGCGATCTCACTTCTCCAATAGCAAAACCACAGCTTATACGGAAAAAGGAGCGCTCTATTCTTCATTAAGAAGATCCGCCTAAACGAAATTATTCATTTAAACCTTTCCCAAACGGCTTAAATTTAGACTGCTCCAATTCGAAGGCTGTTGGAAACGGCAAAGTGGGTTGATAGAAATATAATTTGTGTTTTACATTGTACTATAAATATTGAGGCAAAAGATGAAATGCTGATTATCAGCATTTTCTTCTTTAGCCTCCATGTTTTCCCAAGCCTATTCTACCAGGGACCTCAAAATCTGGTCTTGTTTGGGAAAGGGTTAAAAAGGATGGACTTTCTACGTACATGTTACGACGTATGTGGTGGGGTGATAGAACATGCAATCGATTGGCGACAAATCCTTTTCCCAAACAGTAACAATGCCACATTTTTGTGTTTACAAGAGAATGGGCCTTGAAAAATAACTAGAAAACGATAGAAGGGAAATGATAATGAACACCATTTTCTCCTTTTATGTCAAGATTTTCTGCAGAGAAACATACAACTTATCTGCATTTTGTAACAATTAACACGATGGGGATTGTGCATGATGGGATGGATAACGAATACGGAAAAATATTTTCGATTCTGCAAAGATTTTTTGCAATAACTTGCTTATTTGTGCGCCAATTTTCAAAAGTTTCGTTGCATGTACCCCGCCTTACCGAGCTCTTTCATCGGATGTATGACATATTAGATAACTTGTGGTACTTTTTCCAAAATATTGTCCCAACCGACCAGAAAGCGAAATGGTAACGAGTACGGCCAAATTAATCACGATTCAGGTAAGCATTTGTGCAATAACTTTCTTATTTTAGCGCCAATTTCACACAGTTTGTTGCATGTACTACGTCTTACCGAGCCCTTTTCTCAGATGTATTACTTATCGGCAAACTCCTTGTACTTTTCTCAAAAATCGATCCCGACCGGCTAGAAAATTGACCTGGATTTTTTGTCGTTTTTCTGATCGGTTGGGATCAATTTTTGGACAAAGTACAAAGATTCTACAAACAAGTCATATATCTGAGGAAAGAGCTCAGTAATGCGGGGTACATGCAACAAACCGCTTGAAAATTGACGCAGAAACAAGAAAATTATTGCACAATTTCTTACCTGAAGCGAGGCAAATTTGTCCGTATTGGTTATCCATCCCATCATGCATAATCCCCTCCGTGATTAAACTACATGTAATTCGTTTTCTGCAACACAATTAAAATTGGATCTGTCTAAAATAACAATTTGAGAAATAGCCTAATTATCCCTTTCATAAACAAGACCCGTATTAGACGCATCCGTTTAAAAAAAAATCGCGCTTTGGGTTTCGGTTTGAGAACACATTGAGAGAAAAAGGATATAATCAGCAAATTTTCAATTTATTTAAAACATACCGGTCTAAACGGATGCGATTCTGTGCTTTCACAGAAGATCCCTTTCGTCGAAATATGTTGGCATTTGTTTTGAAGAAAAAGAAAAAAAAAAAGAACTTCGTGGTATTTCATAGAACAATACTATACGTATGTATAGTCCGGTCATGATATTATGACACATGTTTACAAAGTTTACCTATCTAAACAACACAATATTAAACTCCAAACTATTGTAATTTTACATTTGATGGTTCGAATCTAGCAGGTGCCTCACGCGAACCAACTCATAAAAATATTGAAAATTAAGACATGGGTAAAATTTGTAAACATGTGCCATAATATTGTGATCAGACTATTATTAACCCATTACCAAACGGCAAAATTTTGGACTATTCCAATTTGAAAGATGCTGCAGACGACAATTGCAAGATGATGAAAATTTAAAAACATTCTCATTTTGGATTAGAAAACATTGTTGAAAATGAAGAAATTGCTTGTCACAAGCAATTTCTTCATTTTCCACAATGTTTTCCCAAGTCTTTTCTTGTGAAGGAGTGAAAAGGCGTCACTATGCAGTAATGGGTTTTAAGAAGATGCACACTAGTGACTACTATAATGGTGACTTGGTTTGAGATATATTTTAACTTAAAGGGGGAATGGCACTTAAATTCATGCAAATTTTCCGAGAACTTTGTACAAAATAAATATGTATTATGAAAATATGGCCTTTAAATTGCATCTATGCCAAATCTTAGCTTTATATCTTGTGTATTGGCTAGGATGTCGACGGATTTAAAACCCCATATGTTCCATTATTGTAAATATTATCCCCGGGACAAAAAAAATCATGGGGTTTTAAATCCGTCGACATCTAAGCCAATACTAGAAAGCTAAGATTTGGCATATATGCAATTTAAAGACCATATTTTAATAATATATATTTATTTTTTTGTACAAAGTTCTCGGAAAATTTGCAAGATGACTTTTCTATGTTTAAAACTATTCACACACGACTGGTACCAGCGAATTGTTGGCTAGTAGCTCTCGAAAACCCAAAACTATTGTTTAGCATGCAGTACCTGGCAAAGCTTTATTGTGAAAAACCCGAGTGGCAGCAATGTCCGAAATGTTTTCTGTACAGCTTCAATAGAGTGCATCATTTAGTGTGCAAATGCACGAATGTTGCAGTTTTCGAAGCAAGGACCGAATATATGAAAAATATTACGCAGCAGTTTTCAGTCTCTCTCTTTGATTTTTTATTACAGAAAAACTCTGATTCCCTGTTAGGATACATTTTGGGCTTTGCCGACAGTCCTCTGCTTAGTCTAATTGGTGTAGACAATTACCCAAGATTTTTAAAATTGAATGTTACTTTTATTTCAAAACTTGAAAATATTTGACCTTATACTGTCTAGAAAAGGAAACGCATACTACAAAGTTTATCCATAGAGAGTCGTTCCTTTTCGCTTTCGAGGAAAAACTTTCACCATGGACTATTACTGTAGTAGGTAATGTTGCATTTTTTCTCATGTAAATGTATGTATACTTTGTTCTTCCAAAGAACATATACATGCATGGACATGGTAAAAAAAAATCCATATGGTAGTAAATTGTGTCATTTCTTATGCATACCTAGCTAATCAATTTATTGAAAATCAAAGTATGCCTACATGTAATTATTTACTTTGTTATACTTGTATATATGTTTATTGTTCATCTGTAACATGCTCTTCATCTATGGAGGAAATAAAGGAATAATAATAATGACATACTCGTACTCAGAAAGGTTCACAAGTCGACATAAATGTACTTATAAATAGTTCTAGGTTATTTCAGTATGCTTACATAATTCTCTGTGGTAACGAGGGATGAATACAAAGATCATACTTACGGTGATTGTCATATCGGATTGTCTCCCTTACTGTACACTTAACAAGTTCCACCACACCAGAATTACCCGTAATGTGGCCATTTTGAGATTGATAAGACATATTGTATGTTTTCGAGCGAAGTCGATACGTATCCGAACCTAGAAGTTCCATCGCCGAATGTTTTCGACGTCCCCCGAATAATACCGACGTCGCGCGATTCAATCATTAGTGGTGGACTACCTTAACCGGGTTAGATGAATCTATGGTCAGGTTACGATGCTATATGAACATATTTAGTCCCTGGACTAGGCTCCATTTGACTGAACCGACTGAGATGTGGGACTGATAACACAAAGCACCGTGAAGGTGCTAGTTGGGGAGCCTAGTCTCCTATCTGTATTTACAATATTTAACCATGCTTACAACACAATATCCAACCCTAAACTATGCATGTGTTCTGTAAATATATTGCATGAAATAGTTTGAATTTTGCATGTGTTTCACACCTGCAAGATTTAAGCCAATTACATGCAAACATGTATTGGAATTCAAAAATGCATTTTTTTGTTTCCCTTGTTTTCATAGTTATTTTTTAACATAATTATGTCATTTTTCATATATAGTCAAGACACATTTCTTTTTTTAAAACTGATATTTGAAACTAAGTAAATTAAAATATTCTCATTTTCAATTCCATTAGTTACAGTGAATCATAATTGAACAATCTGTCAAGTATTTGTAAATAATTATGCAATGGTGTTTATGACATTGATGTAGTATGCAAATAAAATTAACCCATCCCCACTCTTTGACGCTCTTTGAAGTCGTTTGAAAAGAAGGCTTTGGAGAACATTGTTGAGAATGACGAGCGTTTTATTCATCTCCCTCGCTGTTTTCTGAAAAAAAAAATAAAAAAAAATGGGTAATGGGTAAACCGCTTCCTGAATAGATCTTAGCTGAAGGCGACAAATTGATCGTTACTTAGTGTGCGGAATATTCATGTTATATCAAGAGAAGCATTTAGGAATAAGGAGAAAAATGTTGATTATTTCCAAGACCCCTTTGATTAGTGACATTAAGGTAGAATACCCGTAATGTCACCATTTTGAGATTAATAAAACATCGGCTTTTTACGAGCGTCGTCGTTACGTATCCGAACCTATTCGGTTGCGGTCGTAAACATTCGGCGGTGGAAAGTTCCACCGCCGAATGTTTTCGACGTCGCCCGAATAATTCCGAAGTCGCGAGAATCGCATTAGGGGCAGACTACCTTTAAATCAGACCTTGTTTCAGAAAAGTTTATTCATTCCCATAAAACAGAATTTTTAAATATGAATATGTGTTAATTGGAAAAAAAAAACCGTTAAATTGACAAAATTTAAATAAAGGAACGATAGAAATCAGACGCGCAGTACATCCTAGCATGTGTGAAATATTTATGAAAAACGAAAAAAAAATGCTAATAATCAGTACTTTCATATTTTCGTTTAATAACTTTTCTCCCACGGGTCGTCTTCTCAAACTATTGCTTCGAAATAGGATTAGGACTAGCCTACCCGAAAAAAATAATATACAGTTTGGCCATTTATTTGAAGATCGAAACCCTCGTCAATTCGCGTAGCCTCGGATGACGCCCGAAGTTGTTCGAAGTGTTTGGTGGATAATGATGGATGATATACCTTAAAACAAAACAGTTCCAAACCCAAGACATTTGACTAAAGTGGAACGAACGAAGCAACATCATATGATGTTGATAGTTCTATAGATATCTGACCGTTGATTGAACCTTGTTGGTTATTATTTTGTGACAAAAAACAGACCCATGTAGATAGCGTGAAGAAGCTAATAAGACTCGTAAATTGAAAACAATGCCATGTACAAGTCCATCCTTAAATTATGAGATACGAGTAAAAGAGCCAATTTAGCATTTGAGACCAACATGGATCGTGACGAGCCGGTGCACTCGCGCAGTCTGATCAAGAACATCGTTGTTATCTTACAGGTTCTTGGTTAACCGTACCAAATACCAGAGATCAGCATAATTATATTTGGGCTGTTCCAATTTACAATTTACGGATTACAAAATGAATGTTGATAAAGATATTATCTCTACTGAAGCAAAATGATAAAGATCAATGCTGATAATTAGAATCTTCCTGTTTTTCCTCAATATTTCCCAATCCTTTTCTAATAGGGACGTTAAAGCAGGGCCTTGTTTTGGGCGCAGGTACATCTGATTTCTTCCTTGTCTTGAATGCAATAAAGTCTCTTTTCCAAGACCAAATCATATCGCTGCTTCTCAACGAAAATCTCATAACTGCAGGTTAAAACAAAGTGCAGTTACGATGTTTTCGTTGAAAAGCGACGATATTTACAAGACCCCCGTAGACGAAGTGAAGAAACTAATAAAATTCCGCGAACTACCAACAGTGCCATGTAATTCTACCGTTCACAAATACTGTGTTCCCCCAGTGAGTGTGACGCATCATGAACCCCAATCAAACTACGTATATCATTAACAAGATGGCGTCGAAATATTGTTACATAATTTAGTTGATCTAATGATTGCATAATGGTTTAACGCCGCATTCAACACGTTTGCAGCTATACTGCGGTGACTGGCCTGCATAGCCATGTGTTTCTGGCATTTCTCGTACCAGCACAAGCACAATATTCAGTTCGAACCACTAGATGCCCACCACGTATATCATGGAGGCGTTTCATATAATCGTCTGCTGCGTTCGAAAAGGTCGTAACTACAGCTTAGTCAAGCTGTAGTTACTACATTTTCGAAAGTAGCAGACGATATGTTTCACGATTCATCGTTTTGTTAGAGAAATGCAAAAAAGGAAAAACGAGAATCCTAAGATTCACCTACGTTAGCGTCTTGGCTATCCGAACTTGAGATCTGGGCAAAAAAACTCGTGTGGCATTTGAGATCAACATGATCCAGATCCACTTGTTAACTAGCATAGACTAGTCAGTAGGCTATCATACCGCTGTCTTACAGTTGTCATCTAGATGCTTTTTGTCCACTTAATTGAGACATCATGAGCTAGGCTTATTTTGACGATTTCCGTAACTCAAAATACAAGTTGTAGAAAGAACGCACAACGTGTCTTTATACAGTATTCTACGATGCATAAGGCAAGCTCTCTCTTTGTATGGACAAATTTTAATGAGCACTGGACTTTATCACGGTGGGGATTGTGCATGATGGGATGGATAACGATTACAGAGTCTGCGGACAAATTTGCCTCGCTTCAGGTAAGAAATTGTGCAATGCTTTTCTTATTTCTGCTCCAATTTTCAAGCGGTTTGTTGCATGTACCCCGCATTAGTGAGCTCTTTCCTCGGATATATGACGTGTTTGTAGAATCTTTGTACTTTGTCCAAAAAATGATCCCAACCGACCAGAAAAACGACAAAAAATTCAGGCCCTTTTTCTAGTCGGTTGGGATCGGGTTTTGAGAAAAGTACAGGGAAGTTCCATATAAATAATACATCTGAGAAAAGGGCTCAGTAAGACGGAGTACATGCAACAAACCGCATGAAAATTGACGCTGAAATAAGAAAGTTATTGCACAAATTCTTACCTGAAGCGTGGTTAATTTGGCCGTAGTCGTTAACATTTCGCTTTCTGGTCGGTTGGGACAATATTTCGGAAAAAGTATCATGAGTTATCTAATATGTCATACATCCGATGAAAGTGCTCGATAAGGCGGGGTACATGCAGCAAACCGCTTGAAAATTGATACAGAAATAACAGAGTTATTGCAAAATGTCTTACCTGAAGCGAGGCGAGTTGGCATCAAATTTTGTGCAAAACATAAACTGAGTTTACCGTTATGTTTTGATAAACCGTCGGTGTTGTTATAACATCTCGTAACTACGGTTTCATTCAAGCCGTAGTTACGAGATTTTATAACAACACCAACGAATTACTATTTATTTGTCCGAAATTACGTCACGGTTTACTTGATAAAATCGTTCCCTATTGTCGGTAGTCGTTATCCATCCCATCATGCACAATCCCCACCGTGTTTATAAAACTTTGTAGTTAGCTTTGCACATTATCAGTTAGTTTCAGACTAAAATAATATTTAAAAATTTGACAAAAAAGACAAGTCTACGATATAAACTGTATCGATATAAGAGAATTCTTGGTTTTTGTCGTTAGTTTTGAAAACCTACTTCTTACAACCGAGTCTGTCAAATGTCACTGGATTTTACTAGCAAGCTGGGAAATTATATTGATATTTTTCTAGACAGGAGTCATCACGAAGCGCGTAATTTTAACGGTAACCGCTGAAGTGTTCCGAATGTTACAAAAATCGTGATATTTTCGAGAGAAACAAAATCAATGTGAGAGAAGCGCTGAGTTTTAAATTAAACTAAAAACCAATCAACACCAAAAATTCCAATCTGCTAACGCGGTAACTCTATGAGAGGCGTTCTATTGGATAGTTATGTACACGGAAACTAGCTTGTCTCGGAATTTAAGGATAGACTCGAGTAAATTTAAGCAAGAAAACTAAGCAACCTGGACTGAAATTCTATTGTTTGGATTGTCTGATTTTCACTCCTTAAAAATGCGGATTTTAGCAAAAAGCATATTTGTGCTGGGATGTTTAGCGCTTGGTAAGTATTATACTAACATTAATTTTCCCGATGGAAATTGATATCAATATTTTGGTGTTTGCTCAAAGGTTACATTGCCATAACAAATGTTTGCATGTCATTTCTCAAATGCTCTTTGTTGCTACATGTTTCAATGTTTAAGGTACATGTTTGATAAAATGATGACGTGTATAAAGATACGACAAATTATTTAAGGTTTACAGACCCGGAAAAATACAGCACTTTCTAGCTATTCGAAATGCACCAAATTACACATACATGTTCATACACTTTACAGAAGTTGATTCACCGTGCCAGATTTCAAAATTATGCTTCAAGAATTAAAAAAATTCACTCTATATTCATATGCAAGGGAGGTAATTTTGAACATTTTTGTCAAATATTTCCATAAGTATGCATTAATTCAAAATTCTAAACCGCTCAAAATGCTTATGTTTGTATTTGGAATGGAAGTATAGCGTACTTTAGGAATTATTGGCATTTTTAAAATTTCGCCTCTGGCTCTTTCGTGCTTTTGAGGGTTTGGATACCTTAAGCAAAAACGTAGGCTCCTATGTTTTTTTAATTTCGGTTACTAGTATATGATTTCGGACCACAATACATCCTATCCCTTTCAAAATATCATTAAGTGATGAGAAAAAAGGAAGGAAAAAATATTCAGAATTTTTGCTTTATTAAAATGCTTTTTTTTGAAAAAGCTTTCTTAATTTGTTAGAGATCAAACGGTCAGCGTGTGTGTGAGTTGGGGATATATCCATGATTGTCTTTACGGCCGCAAGACTCATTTCTACGTATAAGTGTATGTGCCTGGATATGAAGATGGGACCATCGTATTTCTGTTCAGCATTTTGAGGCTCCACTGTTCGCATATCAGAGTGTACCAAAGAGCAGTCTGACCGGGATACATGCAGCATGCTGCTATCTTACGTGTCGCAAAGTAGCTATGAGATAAAAACATGGATTTGAATCAGGCTACATGTACACATGCTGATCTGGAACCATGTTGATTGCGTGTATACATGTACAGGCTCAAAAGATGCCATATTGTTTTTAAATGGTATAAGAGTCGTTTTTCATGTCCAAAATCAAAGTATCGTAACATTTCGTTTAGCATTCAAGATATCGCCGCTTTTCTCACCCCTCCCACCCTATGACCACATGAAAAAAGGACCCATAATTATGATGCCGTTGACATAAGACTCTAGATGTCATTTTGTCATCTGCATAAAGTAAAATTTGCGTTAATTTGATGGATCCAGTGCAACCCTACTTCTTTTTTTTTTATTAATGTTTCACATGTCATTCTTAAATCTTCCGACTGATATTGAAATAAAAAGATGTTATTTTCGGAGAGAAATATTTCGGTCAACTTTATTTGGAGTATATTTAGAAAAAAATCGACTCAAGTAATTTTTAGATTAACATTAGATTTTTTTCATCAAATTCTTCTACGCAATTTGCAATTTCCCCCAATACAGAAAAAAAGAGAAAAACCCGGTTGGCAACATATGTCAATTGTTTTCCCACGAATTCCTGCTCTTGTCACACAAAATAGCATTGCAAACAATATTTGTATCGGTTGAAATCAATTCAGTATGGACTTGTCTAGCATGTTACCACGATGAAAGATGCAAACATAGGCCTATGCCTACAGGCGAAGAGTGTGGGGTTTTAACTTCCAAATGTTATATGACATACCCCATTCCTGTTTTACTCTTAAACGTATTTCGACACACATATGAACATGACTGGGTATCAGCTGAATTGTAGTTTACTGCAGTTCATTAAAAAATGGCAATACTTTGATTTGGAAAGTTCGGAATTTTCATAAGAAAACATTGTGGCTTTTCAACGAAATTTTTCAACGAAAACGTCGTAACTGAAGCTTAATTTAAGCTGCGGTTACGAGGTTTTCGTTTAAAAGCGACGATATGCTGTTTCAAATGGTCGTGACCACCATATTTACGTCTTTCCACATGCCGTATGCAATTCTCTTCAATTTGGACGCATCTACCGTAATTATAAATTATTGTCGCGTGGTCAGGTTTAGACACAAAGGGACGCTGGATCATTGCGTGACTTTTCACTTTCCTGTGAAAGTATTCCCCCGATGTACTGCAATATTGTCATATTGTATTTACGCTGTCTGCATCGATTGACGTTATTGATTTCACAGAAAAATGTATAAAATATAGCAATGGTGCACGATATATGGTAATTCTCATTTTCTTTGACCGAATGTACTTATGTCTTATGTTTGATTCGTAGGAAACTTATATAGCGTCAGGCTCAAAAATGCTGTTTCCAAACTAAATACATGTCTTATCTTACGGTCTATTCTCAATTTAATCTTGATTATGACTGGAGACTTTTGCTTGGAATGTTTGGAAACTCCTTTTTAAAATACGATCTTAAATGTGCATCAATTATTTTGCATCAAAATATTTTTGTTAACAACGTGTCATATTATAGTGGTTACTGATATCATCTCAGGCCCGTAGGAACAGGGGGTGGCTAGGGGGGCTAAGCCCCCCCCCCCCAAAGTTGGCAAGAAAAATGCCAAATTTTCCTTATTTCACACTGAAAATTTTGGGAAAATTCAATTTAGCCCCCCCCCCCCCCCAATATTCAGACAATGAGGCTTTAGCCCCCCAATATGAAATTGCTTCCTACGTGCCTGCATCTTGAATACTTTCTTTTTTTGAAAATGTTGATGAAAATAAATGATAGATCTAGACAAGAAATATAGATCTACGCATTTTCAAAGCCTATGTTTTTTGTAAAGTATCATTGATAATTCATTATCTCCCCTTGAAACTGGGGACTTTCTCTACATTCTCTAGGGCGTATGATATCACTTTTAAAAGGTGAAAGTACTTTATATTCTATTTTAACCTCGCAAATTCCGGCAACTTAGTGTTGTACCTTCTTCGTATTTTTGTACATTGTATCAGATTTTGAAATACGTTCGATGTTACAAACAATACAATTACTTAATTACATTTTAAGGCATTAGAAGGAACATTATTGACGCGAATTTAGAGAAACAAGGTAATCAAATAACCAAAAAATCAACGTTCTCTACATACATAAGAGAGAAATTAGATATCTAAAAACTTGACTATTTCTTGATAGAATAGATCATTTCTGTCAGTGTGTATATTTACCCATTATATTTGAGCAACTCCCCTGTGAATCTCTATATTGCCTGTCCATATTTACTATGTCGGGATCAATACAACTTTATAGAACTGATTCACGGATGACATGTACAGAATATGAAATGTAGATGTACTTTTCCTGGCCAATTATACGAATTAGATGATTAGTTTACAATTGCATGCGAAATAATGCAGAGCAAAAGATAAGACGGGCAAAATAATTCCTATTTCAATTTCAAGCCATATGTTGTGAGTACTCATTGTAGGCTACTTTACAAATAAATAGTACCCACAACATAAGGTTTGAAATTTAAAAAAAAAATGCAGTTATTTTGCCTTTTGAAATTCCATCTCGCACCCTCTTATTTGGATCTCTGTAATTTAGCAAAACAGCTCATTTGAAGATGCAAGCCATTTTAGTTCGCGAGCACTCATTCCGGCATTTCTAGCATTAAAGACGCCATATAATATAACGCATCTTGTTACATATGAAAACATTATTTCTACCACGTATGCGTAATGATAACCATCTGTTGAAGCATTTTCCATGCAACAAAGTATGAAAAAAAATGTAAATTATTAAAATACTGCATGTATGTGTCCAATTTACAATTTCATAAAGGAGTCAAAACTAGTCATTCATTCGGGAAAAGGATAGGCCGAATATCGAAATAAGCCCGCGTTAACCAATGTTTGATGCTGAATTTTATTTTCTTCTCTAATGTCTTGGGTAAAGTACGTATCGAATATTAAGATCAGGGCCCGTATTCACCAACGCGTTCTTTTTAGAATTAGACTAAATCTAAAGAATTGGGAGTCTAATTCTAAAATTTAGAATTCCTTGGTGAATACGGGCCCAGGTTTAATGTCATTATTCGGGGCTTTGTCTTTCGTCACTGACCTTTGAAAAGAGGCATGGACATAAAAAGGTTTTCATAAGTGCACGAGTGTGTTGAGAGCTCAAGAGGGGGGGATATTTACCTCTCTTTAGGGTGGCGGTGGTGGCGATTCGGAGGACCTTTCCATAGACAATAGAACATTTCGATAAAATCTGTAAGTCTCGAGAAGCAATTTTATTGCATTTGAGTCACTCATTTGAAACTCTGCTTAATTCATAAGCATTTCTTGAATTCAAATTGTGGTCAGCGGTCAAAGTAAAAAAGTAGTACGGTATTGTCTTCTCTACTTGCTAAAACATGTTAACCTATTACCAGACGGCAAAATTTTGAACTGTTCCAATTTGAAAGATGTTGCAGACGATAATATCAAGTTACTGAAAATTTAAAAATATTCCTATTTTGGATTATAAAACATTGTGGAAAATGAAGAAATTGCTTGTCACAAGCAATTTCTTCATTTTCCACAATGTTTTCCAAAACCTTTCATCATGAAGCGAGTAACAGACGACTAGAAACTAAAGAAATGGACCAAAGAGGCAACATCCTGTAGACGGTTTCTACACAGAAGTAATTAATTAAGAAGTATTCATGATGGAGTCAAAAGACGTCGCTGTGCAGTAATGAGTTGAAGAATGAGAATGTTCAGAGGTCTTGCATGACAAAAGTTGACATTCTGCACCATGGATTGATTGATGCATCGATAAAACATGTTTATGATACGGCTGTAATTGTTCCATACGCCATTGAAATCCGCGAATTTCTGTGTTCCAATAATTTATTCATGGACGTCCTGACGATAATTTCACACGAATACCCGCACAATGATATAAAGCCCGCTGTAAATTATTTATGACGTACATTATTAGAAGTTTGCGTGATTGCTGCAAATAAAGAATGATGTGAGAATGGGCAATTACACCCGTAATATAGGTGAACTCAATAGATATTGGACGCATTCGGAGGGTACACTTAGGACACTTGGATTTTGTCAAGCATCAAACTCGAAGCCGAAAACAATATTTTTCAAATCGGCCATAATGTTATAATGACAGAATTATTGTAAAATATCGAAAATGTTTTAGTTCATTAGATTCCTAAACAATAACCCTTTTTGGCTCAGACTCCCTTCAAGATGTTTACTTTTGAAAACATACGTTGATCTTTAAGACGGAACTTACCAAAGCAATATATTATTAGACTTTGTCATTTTGAAAGCTCATGAAGCTGATGAAGACGACAAATGTATGGTTATAATAATGGTGTGTTGGTCTGTATACTGGTAGTTCGGAAAATATTGAAAGAAAAAGGGGATTCGTGATTATCATTATTTCAATCAGGATGCTTTAGACCAATTTTTAAAAGCGTTGTCAAAAACCAGAGTCTTTATGGGGGAAGGACTTAGGAGTACGGCAATTTTGCCAAAAGCATCTCAAAACTCCATATGGACACACAATTATTTTTACTGCATCTACTATACATGTACGTGTATCATCTTTACGCGCCTTGCATAATGAATATTCAATAATATGGTTTTAATTAATTGCACTAAGACATAATTTTCGTACAGTTTTTTGTAATAAGTTGTGTTTTTGTGTGTATTTTAGAGAATCTTTAGAGAATCCGGTTTATGGTAAATGTTAGAGAAAGATTTAATTCAATAAGACAACCAGCAAGACATTGCTGGAGAGCTGTCTGGATAAACTGTTTAAAAATAGTCCACGTTTAAAATCTGTTCCCAGTAGGTTTGATATTTAGACTTAGACGGTTATAGCCCTAGACTTTTGCATTCATCATGTAGACGTTCCCAGGAAAACGTTAATTATTGTCAACGATAGCCTTTTCCACACGGATTTAAAGATAAAGTTGATACTCGTTATCTCGACCTCGGTTGAGTCGAATTTCTGCTGAAGTCGAAGTGAAAATCTGGCTAAGTTGACCTTAATGGATGTAAAAAATCAACTGATGTCGTTTCGAAATAATACTGACTGTTGAAAATTAATTTTGTTGGAAAAGGATATAAATTGCTCTTTTCGAGCAATGTCTTTCCTTTTCCTTCTATATTTCAATTATGGTCGTAGGGCCTACATATAGTAATTACTTGATGAGAAAGAAAGATATTCAAACTGAACAAAATCGGATGAGTCGAAGTCTCGATGTATCGAGGAATTCTAACTGTCCCTCTGACTTCAACACAGCGGATATCGACTGTTATTGAATGCGGATCTGGGAAAAAGTCAATGCACGATTTGAGACCACCACGGATCCAGATCAGAATGTATATAGTCTGATCTGTTCTCCCCTATCGGTTCCCGTTAAACGTTTCACCAGACTGCAAAATTTTACAATTGTCCAAATAAGAAGATATCGCAGATGACAATTTTGAGTGAAAGGTAGTCTACATTTTTTTCTTTTTGGGTTGAAAACATTGTGGGAAATGAAGAAATTGCTTGTCACAAGCAATTTCATTTTTGGGTGGTTCAATTAAAAAACTACTGTAGACAATAGAATGGAAATTGAACTTTTTACTGATTTGGGATCTAAGAAAATCTAACACAAATTTGTCTTTTGCATCTCTTTTCACATTAGGCCAGTCTAAAATTATGTTGTTTGGGATAGGGTTCAATTAACAAAACAGTCATAGATTTGTAAATTCTCAGAAAAAATCTTTGACATGCGTCCGTGTAATCTTTGATCGTATCTCTTAATCCAATTTTTCCAGCAACGTGAATTATTTATGCCATTCAGCATTCAGACAAAAAAAAAAAAAAAAAAAAAAAAAAAAAATCCACAGGCCATTACAAGTGTCCTACATGCCTTTATCTAAAAAATGAAATAAAGAGAAAAACGCTCAAATCCCTCAGGGGAAACTACAGAGTTCGGAAAAAAAGACGACAGGAATTCAGTGAAATGTTATTTCACCATTTCCCAAATGACATTTCAGTGAGTTGCAATTTGAGAATTGCTGTACAGTGCACACGCCCAAATTAGCAGTCATTGGTTATCAGTATTTTATTTCGACTCCAAGCCTTGTGCACTGGTAAGGTCAAAATCACGTTTCGTTTCAGAAAGGTTTGAAATAAATGTACGACCGTCCAACTATTTGTAAATTCTCACGAAAATCCTTTTCGACATGCGTTCACGTAATTCTTGCTGTATCTCTTTATCCAATTCTTTATCAGACTGTAAATTATTGATGTCATTCTAAAACCGAAAATCCCCCGGCGATGAGCACCTAGCAATTTCCTACAATTAGATTCAAGTTTGATATATTGAAGAGGCAAGAAAATCTATTTTGGAGGGGCTTGGCTGTACTTTTTGTAACGCGAGTATTAGTTAATCTTTTCCAAAACATGATACATTTTTGCGTCACAATTAGAAACATTTTTAAATAGATTGAGACAACAAGAAATATAAAACGTGTTTTTGAGCACAAATCATATTTTTATCAACACCCATTTTGTCTTCTGCAATAGCTTCCAAATAGGGGCAATGTAAAGTCATGCCCATTTCGAATGCGTTAAGAACTGAGAAAATAGTTTATTTTTCTAAAAAAATAAAAAAAGATAAATCAAATTTTATCGACAATGGTTTATATACTGACTGCCACAAGAAACGCTCCACTGAAATTTATTGTTATTTTACTTATTCCTATTACGATATTTATGAAATGTATACTGTATATTATCATTTTGAACGATAATTACGTGAAATAAAAGATAATGTGTTTCTATTCATCAAGATGTCCATTTCCGGTGACTGGTCACGTTTTCTACGTGCGCTTCGTGTATGTATACCGCATGATGAATTTGGTCGCATTTTACACAGGCTAATAGGTGTTGGTTGATAGACATTTACAAAATTAAAAAAAATCCTTATGAAACGTATGTATTGAAGAATATCAATGCTAAATTCTGAAAAGGGAGCTCGTAATATGGCCATTTTCGAATGCGAGGAATGCACAAACAAGTCGCCAGACAGTTTAACGTATCGTGTTTCTCGATTTGGCGTCTTGATAGACGCGGTAGAGTTCCGCAAACGTTTATCGATCAGTCAAGCGCAGCTAGACCTCATGTTACGCCTGTAAAGCAAGATAATTCCTCACGCTAACGTCATGTACGTTTCAGGGTTGTGACGTTGGTATCAACGTTTTGTCGAGTAGTCGTTTATTGTGGTGGTCAAATAAGTGTTTTTATT
Source organism: Fragum sueziense (assembly GCA_963680895.1). Classification (NCBI taxonomy): domain Eukaryota; kingdom Metazoa; phylum Mollusca; class Bivalvia; order Cardiida; family Cardiidae; genus Fragum; species Fragum sueziense. Next base: position 47,508,750 of record OY804592.1, read on the forward strand.
GCCACTTTTGTTGTTGCAAGTTACATACACACTGTTTGGGAAATAGAGCTCGTAAATTTGCTGTTTTCTAATACTGAAAACTCATAAACAAGCCGTTTTGACGTCTTGCAATGAACGATTAGGCACCTTGGTCGACTATTTAGAGTTACAGAAACATTTGTCAATCGGCCAAAGTCAGATAAACCTCGTGTAACGCTGTTACACGAGAAGATTTCTCACGTTAACGTCATACGCGTTTCAGGTTTGAGACGTTGGGATCGACGTCGCGTTTAGTATTCACTAATTGTGGTCGCCAAAAAAGACGTTTTACGGTACCTGTTGCTGTCGCAAGTATAGTTTGAACCACGCGCTACTGATTTTTAAATGCAAATTCGGATAGGCCCCTACCTCTCTGTTTAAATGTGCTATTTTTTTTAAACTGTAACAATTTGATAATTTCTTCACCATCATTTTTCAACAACAGATAATCAAATTGAAATAAGAACAGATTGAAACAGCTTTTTTGTAATTTCAAGTCAGATTTACTTAAAATCGGACATTTAATATGAGTGATGCGTTTCTTATGGCGGTCAGTATATAAAATATTGAACATTACAAAAAGCACAGAAGGCTCAATTTTGTTTGCCATGATTATGTTTAGAAGTGATTGCTTCAAAGATCCTGGTTTAAATGATTAAGAAAGATCCAGACTCATTTCTGCAATTCAGGAAAATTATAAAAAGGATAAAAAGAGCTTTGTCGTCCCCAACATGATAATGCATGAGTCGTGAAAAGAAGTCTACACTGGTGGTGAACTCGGCCAAAGCGTGGGACGTTTTTTCGCGATCATAGTATTCCGTCGGTGTTGTTATAAAATATCGTAACTACGGCTTCGATAAAGTCATAGTTACGAGATTTTATAACAACACGGACGGTTTGTCAATACATATCGGTAAACCCGGTCTATTTTTATAACAAATTCCTTGTTACTAGAAAAACTATCCAGAAGTAGATCTTTAAACTCACATTTAAACGCAAAATATCTGTACCTTGTTGTAGCGAAAAACGTCCCTCGCTTTGGCCGAGTTCACCACTAGTGGTCTAGCGACTGTGTAAACCTACGACAAAAAGAACAAACTGCTTAGATAAAATGTTTTCTATCAATTTGATTTTGAAATAGACAAAAACATCAATTCCCAAAGAGCCGTTTAAGTAGTTGACATATTGCATTTCAAATGGATGTCTCAAATGGATGTTTGAAATGGATATGCGGAAAACTCAAGTGCATTAGACGAATGCTTAGATCGGTATTTTGAATGTTAACCCTTCCTCAATCGGAAAACATTCAGACTGCTCAAATAAATGGAAAACGATCACAAACGATATATTGATTTCAAGATAACATTTATGTGCAATATATCTCAGAAAATATTGAGACAAAAGATGAAAATACTGATTGTCAGCATTTTCTTCTTTTGCCTCAATGTTTTCTCAAGACCTTTTTGTAAATGATGTTTAAGCTCGGACTTGGTTGGGAAAGGATTAATCGGTCTCCTGGGCAGAATATGGAAGACAATGTGTTTCCTCTAAACATATTCTAAGCACTTTGTCTTTATGTAGGCCTACGTACAGTTAAACCTTTCCCATTGTTTTGGAAGTTGGTGGACACAATAAATGGTTGTTGATCAACATGTGATTTGTGTACAATTTAACACTTAAAACATATCAAGGGAAAGAAGAAATTGCATGCTATCATTCTATTTTTCTTGTTCTGTCTCAATGAATCCACGAGCCTTTTCTAGATAACATGTCATAGCAGGCTTTTTTGTTGAAAGGTTATAGAAACAGTCCCCGCAGACTGACTAGAGTCGATTCTTTTCCGTCTTATATAATATTCTGAGCAGATTATGTTTTCTCTATCTTATTATTTGATTTATTTTCAAAATGTGGCATCTGATTGACCTTTGCTGAGTTTTGTTTTTATTTACTTCCCACAAGGTCCTTTTTAGCTTGACGGGTCAGAAATGACTACATGTATAATTATGTTGAAATGAAAATCTACGGCCTCGTCTTTATATATAGATCAAGACCAGTAATGAAAAGGTGGATAGATAAATCGTTTAAGAAAAGTGTACCAAAGGAAGACAGTTGACAAAGAAAGAGAGAGTGCAAAGTTCAATTGATTAGTGTCTACATTTTTTTATCCCTCTTTCCTGTGACCCAACTACTATACTATTTTGTCGACCAGATGTCCTCTAGCAAAAGGGATTGACAGTTCTAAGCAAATCGGGTTTTCTTAGAAATAGTTTTTGCGATTTGATACTATCAGGACAATTCGTTTTATTTCTCTTTAGCAAACAATACTTTATATCATGTACACGTGGATTTTTGATTCATTGGCTAGATTCTTTTAAAACATGTTGAAATATGGCACTAAAATCTTTCAAAAAGAGAGTATTTTTCATTTCCCTACATTTTTCGTATCTAAGCCTACAGCAAATTCGATTAATTTGGACACGTCTACAAAATCATCGCCTATAGGCCCCTGTTGAGCTGCGCTAAAGTGACGCGATGGACAGCATGTTCAGCTACGGTTGCGTGTTCTAGTGTAGAAGCGCGCCAACATCACGGTGTATAATCACGTGACTTAGAATTTCCGATAATTTTCAATATCTTTTTTAATACTTGACCAATTTTAATTCGGTTTGAAGCAGAGAAGGTGGGAAAATGCTAGAAATAAGCTGGATGTGTTGGATTTTTGAAAAAATAACTGATAAAAAAGTTATTAGAGATAAACCAAAATTTTGGTTTATCTTCAATTGCTTTTTAATCAGTTGATTTTTCAAAAATCATATACGTCGATCTAATGCGTGACGTCTGTCCACATTCTCTGCTTCAAATCGAATTCAAATCGGTGTAGTATTTATAAAGTTATTGAAGATTTTCTGAAAATATTGTACCATGTGATTGTCCACCGTGAACATACTCAGAAAACATCAAAAATAATATCGTCGACTTTCTTCTTTTTGAAGAAAATCGAGCATTTAAGACTTTGTCACACATTACTTTACTTGCCTAAGGTTTATCGCACTAAATTTAGATATAATTTTGCAAGACTCTTAATTGTCATATGCTACGGGAAAAAAACAAAAACAAGTTGATTTTTTTTAGAAAATGATTATGAAATAGAAATCTACCATTTTCTTCAAGAACATCAAGAATGACGCGGGCCTATGTTATCTGTAGAAGTGAGTGGTTGGTATTCCCCATGGATTATTTTCATTTACATTCAGATTAATTGTGAGGCTGATGTCAACAACGATGCAATCTAGTTAACATTTGTAATGTCTCGTTACGCCATATAGCAGGGATATAGGATGAATGTGATACAAAATTGTATTCTTCAATTATTTATCAAAGACGGGGGACGAGGTTAAGATATGAGGTTGGTACATGTATTCCCCATGGATTAAGGAAGTATATCCCTGATGAGATTCGCGCGACGTCTGAATTATTCGAGCGACAACGAAAATATTCAGCGGCGGAACTTTCCACCGCCGAATGTTTACGTCCGCACCCGAATAAGCTCGGATCCGTAACGACGACGCTCGAAAAAATCCGATGTTTAATGAATCTCAAAATGACCATATTACGGGTATTCTACCTTAATATCGTTTGCATAACGTTTGTCTAATTGTCACGTCACCTTATTTCATGGAGATGGGATGTACAAATGGTAGCTCAATGACAGTTTATTTATTGGGGCTTTACGCCGTTTTCAACTTCTACGGTCATATCGCGGCGGCTGGAGCACCTAACCATAAATTCTTGGCGTTTCTCATACCAGTACTACCACAACACCCTTACCGAGCCTCCAGCTGCTCGCCCACTTAGGTTAACAATTTCAAACCCATTGTTGGGTGACAATTTTGTCAGAAAGGGTATTAGCCGCGGCCGGGTATCGCAGCCGGGACCTCTCGAGTGAGAGGCAGATGCGCCACCAACTGCGCCATGTCCGCGGCGTTAGCTCAATGACAGATCTACAGATAAGAGGAGTAATTGGTTTTCAAAATGCAACATGTCATAAAAAAGATATTGCACACTTTCTTACCTGCAGCTAGGCAAATTTGTCCGTAGTTGTTATGATTTCGTTTTCTGGTCGGTTGCGATCAATTTATGGAAAAAGTGAAAGGGTTCCACAAATAATTTATATATCTGAGAAAAGAGATCAGTAAGGGGAGGTAAATGCAACACACATTTTGAAAATTGACACAAAACAAAAAAAAAAAAAAAAATATTTCAAAATATTTGACTAGAATCGATGTCATTTTTGTCCGTAGTTGTTATCCATCCCATGATGCACAATCTCCACCGTGTATATGTCTATATTTGGAAATGATACAGTCTCAAGGGTCGTTAACGTTTGTTACGGTTACATTGTATCGACATGATATGATTTCCCATAGGCAATGTTACTTTTGACCTATGCGGAATAGGTTCAACGTCTCCGAAATGTCTGAAATCTTTCCAATGGCAATGAATTTTGTGCTAAAAATAGAAGTAGGTTTACCGTTATGTTTTGATAAACCGTCGGTGTTGTTATAAAATCTCGTAACTACGGCTTGATTCAAGCCGTAGTTACGAGATCTTATAACAACTCCTACGAAATAAGTTTGTTTGTCCGAAATTACGTCACAGTTAATTGGATTTTATATATATAAAATCTTTCCCTATTAGTTCTTTCCAAACATTTTTTAGACTTGCAATTGGAATGCAGAGCCTGAAGACGACTAAATGGCAATAAAAATAACAGCAAATGTGGCACGTGTGGCATCTGAACTTTTGGGACAAAAGGAGGAATGCTAATTATCGTCATCTTCTTTTTCTAAGCCTTTTCAAAGAATTTCTGTACACAGGAGGTCAAAACCCTTGCTTGATTGAGAAAGGTTTAAAGGGACATTTCATTCCCATTTCAATTCTTTAAAGAATGTCTTGATGCCAAGATTGGTTATTCTAATGAGTATAGATACAATTAGTTTTTTTAAGTTGTTGCTGATAAGCGAGAAACACGCATTTAAAGTTGAAAAAAGAATCGATAAATTCCATATAAATCCGAACTGTTGTCCACAACAATTTGTTTAATTTTAAAACAAAAATATATATTTCTCGTAAACGGCGCAATAATTTAGCTTGAAATTTTCAGAATTTTCATAAGGAAATATGCTCTTTCAGATAAGAATAAAAGTAAAATTTATATAAAAAAAAATCTGAAATGTCACTTTAATTCAATACGGCAACTTATTCCAGTAGAATAATTATCAATTTATTACTAACATTTTTAAATGATCAACATTGTGATACCAATGGTTGTCACAGTAACCCCTTCCGGAACAATTTGACGTCCCTACAGAAAAGTGTTGGGAAACATTGAGGCAAAAGACTAAAATGTTGACGATCAGCATTTTCTCCTTTTGTCTCAATATTTCTGTGCTATATTATACATGTCTATCTGTCATCTATAGCAAACACCCATTATGTCGTATTCAGTAGCACGCTAATTGGACCAACCTAAAATTTGCCATATGTTATACATAATATAATTATATTCATATACTGACGTCCAAAAGAAACGCCTCAGTCCTAACAAATGTCCGATTATTCAGTAAAGCTGATTTGAAATTACAAATACTTATTTCCATCTGCAAATTTGATTATCTGTTGTTGAAAAATGATGATAAAGAAATTATCAAATTGTTAAAGTTTAGAAAAAACGGCACATTTAAACAGAGCGGTATCGGAATTTCCATTTGAAAATCAGTAGCGCGTGGTTCAAACTTTACTTGCGACGACAAAAGATACCGTAAAACGTCTTATTTGGTGACCACAGTAAGTGAATACTAAGCCCGACGTCAATTTCAACGTCTCAAACCTGAAACGCATATGACGTTAACGTAAGAAAGCTTCTTGTATAACAGGCGTTATACGAGGTCTATCTGACTTTGGCCGATTGGCAAATGTTTCTGTAAATCTTACTCGTCGACCAAGATGCCTAATCGTGCAGTGCAAGACGTCAAAACGTCAGGCAGCTTGTTCTTGATTTTCCTGTATTCGAAAATGGCTAATCTACGAGCTCAATTTTCCAAGCAGTGTGCCTATTTCAAACGTTACTTGCAACAACAACAGTTGCCAGAAAAACACTTATGTGGCCACCACATTTATCCATTTGGTAACAGAACGTAGATCCAAACGTCACAAACCTGAAACATACATGACGTTAACGTGGCGAATTATCTTGCTTTACAGGCGTTACGTGAGGTCTAGTTGAGCGTGATCGGTCAATAAACGTTCGCAGAATTCTAACGCGTCGATCAAGTAACCTAATCGAGAAACACAATATGTTAAACTGTCCTGCGACATGTTTGTGCATTCGTGGCATTCAAAATGGCTAAATTACGAGCTCCTTTTTCAGAATTTAGTCTCGGAATCCTTCAGTTCGGATGTTTCATAAGAAAATCTTTGAATCCGTGGTTAAATATCCACTAACACATGTTACTATGTAAAATGCGACCAATTTCGTCGTGTGATGAACATACACGTAGCGCACGTAGAAAACGTGACCAGTCACCGGAAATGGACATGTAAATGGATAGAAACGAATATTTTTTCATTCGCCGTAATTTTCGGTCAAAATAATAATATACAGTATACATTTCGCTCACATTGTAAAAGGAATAAGGAAAATAAAGACAAATTTCATTGGAGCGTTTCTTTTGGACGTCAGTTTACATGGTCTATAATACCACCAAAACATCCCACAAGCATTTTCAGCCGTTACTGGGTAATGAAACCCTGTAGATTATTGAATCAATATTAACCCTTTCCCAAACGGCAAAATTTTAGGGTGATCCACTTCAAAAACTGACAAAAATGACAAAAGGAAAGGTATTATAGATAGAATTTGTGTAAAATATGGCACTGAAAATATTGAGACAAAAGGAGGAACTGCTGGTTATCAGCAGTTTCTTCTTTTGTTTCAATATTTTCCCAAGCCTTTTCTATCAGGAACGTCAAAACCAGGTCTTGTTTGGGAAAGGGTTAAATTGTTTCTTTTCTTAAAATTATAACTCCTATCAACAGTAACTGTTCGTGTAAAGATAAAGTAAAAAAGCAGCGTTGTGCATACCCATTAGAATGTCATTTCAATTGTTGACTTGTTGCACTATTCAGCCCTTACACGAGGGTTATAGAAAGGTTTGAATTGTAACTGTCAAACGATCTTATTTTTCAACATAATCCCCTTCTTTGTCTTTACACTTTTGTCAGCGATGTGTTAAGGCCTCAATGCCACTTTTGTGTAACTCCTTCTCCTGATCATTCAGAAAGGCCTCCACTGCATGTATGACGTCATCATTTGACTGAAAGTGGGTACCAGCAATAGTTCTTTTCAACTGTGGAAACAGGTGAAAGTCAGATGGAGCAAGATCAGGTGAATAAGGCGGGTGTTCCACTAGTTCAAACCCATAGTCATTGATGGCAGCCATGGCAATGTTAGATTTGTGAACAGGGGCATTGTCCTGGTGGAACAGTACACCTATGCCGAGTTTTCCACGCCACGGCGTTTGAGCTTGATGGTTTCTCTCCGTTGCCTTAAAAGTGATGCATAATACTGTCCATTAATTGTTTGACCCTTTTGTAGATAATCTACCATCAAGATCCCATCAGCATCCCAGAAACCGAAGCAACAACCTGATGGGACAGCCTTTGCCTTTTTGGGTGGGGTGAGCCAGGGTGCTTCCATTGTTTGGACTGTTGTTTTGACTTTCGGGTGAAGTGATGGATCCAAGTTTCATCCATAGTCACAAATCTCTGCGGAAAGTTATCTGGGTCTGCCTCTAAAAGACTCAGATTAGCACGTGACAAAGTGCGCCTAGCGTGCTTCTGGTCAACTGTCAGAAGCCTTGGTACCCAGCGGGCAGAGAACTTTTTCATCTCAAGATTTTCCGTGAGAATGGAATGAATTCTTTCCTGCGAAATACCAGTTTTACTGGATATATATCGCTCTGTAACCCGTCTGTCAGTCATAACAATATCATGGACTTTATTGACCATTTCTTGTAGTTGCAACGGTAACAGGCCTTCCAGGGCGGACGTCGTCCTCAAGACTCTGCCTACCACGCTTGAACTCCCCTACCCATCTCTTTACTGTATTATACGAAGGGGCATCATCTCCTAGTGTTGAAACCATATCTGCATGGATGGCTTTCGAAGTTAGACCCTTTTTATTCAGATATTGAATCACTGCTCTTTCCGCAACCTTGTCCATTTTGCAAAAGCCGCTTGCCCGGTTTACTTTAGAGTGCTACCTCTTCAACTTTAACCGACCAAATGACACCAGTTTTCGGCTGCACACCTTTATATAGCCAGATAATACAGGGGCTGTAAATAGACATCCTTGCTTGACCCCTTCTATGAGAGGTTCACTACTTACCAATCTACCCTCGTATAACGATATAAGCAAACAACAATGAACGCTGCGTTGCGAAACAAAGGCTTACTTGCCCAATATAAAACTTGCATAATAATATTTGTTCATCAATTTGCAATCCTTTTTTGAATTAAGCACGACTCTGAGATGCTCATTTGATGTGTTTAATTAAAAAACGACAAAGGGCCCGTTAAACTATTAATGTCCCTACGGATTTTTAGTGTGTTTGAGCGCTATATCCTTTTTATATTTTGTTTTACAACAACTCACATTCAAATTTTACGAAATCAGGGTTATAAGTCTGTATAGAAGAATGGTCCCCAATGTACAGGCGCACCCTTTAACCATGACGCAACACAAATATTAATGAAAGACACGCACCGGTCGGCGTTTCCTAAAACAATCATAGGAACACATAAAACACTCAGAACCATTACAAATTCAATTAAAATTGCAAATATGACAAATTCGGAATGTCAATATTTGAGAAACTCCCAGGAAATCTAGAAACGCATGTTGATGCTTTTCAACGAAAAATTTGTATCTGCAGCTTGTTTTAAGCTGCAGATACGAGGTTTTCGTAGAAAAGCGACGATGTGCTTTTTTATTAGGTTTGTTCGCTGGTTTTTGTCACCCTCACAGAAAAATGAGTTTTTGTTCTTTTGTCGGTGAAACTGATGAATGAAATATTGATAGGAAGATTTATGCTTGTCAGTTCCTATTACCAAGATAATGTGCAAGTTTCGTGCTGACATTTTTTTTTATTTTATACAATCAATATATCAGTAACTGTTTCAATTTCAAAGAAATGCTGTAAGCCCATTAGGGTAGTCAATCCATAATGACATTCGCTCGACGTCGAAATTATTCGGGTGACGTCGAAAACATTCGGCGGTGGAACTTTCCACCGCCGAATGTTTACGACCGTGCCCGAATAGGTTCGGGTACGTCACGACGCCGCTCGAAAAAAAGCCGATGTTTTATTAATCACAAAATGGCCACATTACGGGTATTCTACCTTAAACCATTTTCTGTGTGACAAGTCAATTTTAGAGTAATTTCCAGTTGGAAAACAGACAAAAGAAGACACGTTTTATTTTCTTTATTAGCTTAAACATGTTTTTGTTGAAAACGTTTTCTGAATACTACACCATATCGCTGCCTTTTTAATTGCTTAGACGCAACATGGAACCAGCGCAGCCCGTGATATGGACCCAGACCATTCTGCACACCTTTCACAGCTTTTTCAGTGTCCATAATCTCTATACCTCACGATAAATGACCTGACAGATCAGCCCATGCTAATCGAATGGAATGCTCTGCCAGGCCAATTCTCGTCCGCTATAACAGCCGACGAAGAATATGTTGAATAACATCATGTGCCATAATCAATTCGCATGATGACCTAGATTCATGTAGGTATGAAACTACATAAAGGCCCGGTCACATACAATTTCGCGTCGATATCACGTCCACGTCGCGTCCAAAATATGTTATATACCTATATAGCCTATTACCACACATTGACTCTTTTTGACTCCTCAAAAGATAAATGCCTTGAAAAACATTGTGAAAAATGAAGACATTGCTTGTGACAAGCAATGTCTTCATTTCCCACAATGTTTTCCTCCATAAAATATGAAAATACGTAACATTTGATTTACTTGAAATTGTCGTCTGCAACATCTTTGAATTTGGACCATCTAGAATTTTGCCGTTTGGTAATGGGATAGGACTCGTCGATTATCTTAAAAAAAACTTCAAAACTACAGCTTAATAAAAAGGTGGCCGTACGAGGCCTTTGACGATATATTTAAGCTCGTATTATACACGTATGCTTCCATAGATGAATTATCAAGGTCACATTGACACTGAACATTTTAGTCGTCTTTAGGGATTTAAGATACATTTACTTTTATTTCTTTAAGAAGTATAAATACTTCTAAAAGCATTTTTATGAAAGATAAATGAAACGGGGTTCAAATCCCCCTCAGATCGATAAATGAAAGTCAGGGTTGTGTGAACTTACTTAAAATAATTTAATTTTTAAATCCGTCCTTAAACAAGCCGTGCAGTTTATATCTCTAGTTGGATAGAAAAGGATCGGAGAACATTTAGAAAAAAGAAGAAAATGCTAAGTCCCAGTATCTTCTCCATGCGTCTCCATGTTTTCTATGTTATTTTGTAGATATACACAATTCGTGGCGATATCGAAACTTATTTTCTAAATCTAGATTACATTTCAATCTACATGATTTGATGAGACGTATGTGTTGTCCAATCGGATTGATTGTCGTATACTTTTAAGGGCATACTGGGAATTAGGCTGATGAATGCCAACCAGAATTGTTTTTGGTATATGGGCTATGCATGGTCAATCAGGCAAAATAGCCACTTCGGCCATTGAAGAATAATTATGGTACTGCGTGTACTTTCTTCGTCTGGTCTCGTCTGAAAGAAAATTTTAGACTGTTATGATTAATTATGTGTGTACAATATTGCACAGAAAATGGTGTGACATTTTTTAAAATGAAGATTCTGTTATTAGCATTTTCACCTTTCTCTGCAATGTAGTCACAAGCTTTCTCTATGTAAAACACTTTATTGTGTCGACATGTGTTTGTGTGCACTGTATTCCTAATTGACAGGTAGTGCCCTAAGATACGCTAGGCATATGATTCAAATGGAAATTTATCTCTTCACAATATTACGCAGAAACACATTTGATCCAGGATTTGGTAAAGTTCATCATCAGTTAGGCATTTGAGCCCAATATGGTTCCAGATCAAAACTGCGTATACACGTAGTATGATCAAGAACCACGTTGTTCTCTTGTTCTCTAAAAGTGTCATTATGATCTGTAACGCCTGTAAGAGAGCAGCATGGTCATTCTGCATTGAGACACAAGCTGATCTGGATGTCTCAAATGCTACAAAGAACATACTTCCAGACGGTGGCTCATTTGTCTAAGTATTAGATAGAGTATGTATAGTAGCACTGGTGGTGAACTCGGACAAAGCGAAGAACATTTTTCATGAACACAAGGTACAGATACTTCATGTTTAAATGCGCGTTTAAAAACCAGTTTTACTAGTTTGAGCATGTACACAACGATTTGCACGTGTTTATCCGCCCAAAACAACATGGACGAATCGGAGAGACACTTAGAGGCTATTATAAATTTTGTTATTTCATTTCTCTGACTGATTCTGAAGTTGGTATTACAATTCTTGGAGTAGAAGTTTTTTTCCGATGTGAAAATCGTAGTTAACGTTTTTTGAAGGGGACTTGTACGGTTTATTTATGATACCGTGATCATTTTCAATGGCTGTTCGAATTGCAATGACTTTTGTCCTAACAATAGAATGGGGTTTCGGTTAAATATGGATAAATCGTAGGTGTTGTTATAAAATCCCGTAACTACAGCTTCAATAAAGTAGAGTTTGTGACGTTTAAGATTTACACCGACGAAGCACTAGTGTTTGTCCGAAAAAACGTCGTTAGGTCTATATATAGAAGATAAAATTTATTCTTTTTCAAAGACGAATTAATGGTATACAATAATCATTTCCAAAACAATAGGCCCATCTGGTATTGCAGTCCCCAATTAGAAGGCTTTCAGTAATGACCACCATATAGATAGTGCTTCGTTTGCCCGTCCGTCCGTTTTTCTACCCGTCCGCCAATTTCTCTAGCTGACTGCTCTTGATGTCAAAATACATTAATTTTATATGTTGAGAAGTTAAAATGTGTGTACTAAATAAGAAAATATGAAAAAAATATTAAGGAAAAAGGAGCCAAATTATTTTCAGTATAGATCTATTCTTCTTTTGATTCAATGTTTTTCCAAACCTTTCTAAATGGGGGGGAACTGTTTCGGAAATACATGTACATAATGTATTTCATTGCTTCGTCTTTGAATATGGATCAATTTTATCGAGAAAGCAGCGATTAATTTCGGACTACGATGGCATTCCGTAAATGTAAATGTAAAACGTCGCAACTAGAGCTTGTTTGAAGCTGTAGTTACGGCATTTTATACCAATACCAACGGTTTATAAAAACAGAACAGTAACCAAGTCTATTTTAGCACACAATTGATAGCCATAACCGATATCTCTTATTCATGTGTTCTTCCTATTGATAGGTGCCTTAAAAGGAAAAGTATCATTATCCTTTCCCATGAGTGAAACATTTTAACCCTTTCCCAAACAATGATTTTGACGTAATCTGTCAACAATAATATTGGGAAAAATACAAAAGTCGGAATGCATAGTGACGGAAATTCTCTTGAAAACTGTCTGAAAGTTTTTTGGACTGTCATATTTACAAAGTCATTGTACATTAAGTATTAGTGTGGCCTTTCGAAGCAGAACTTAAAAAATATATATACATAGGTATAAGAATTAAATATATAGAAATAGGAAAGTTCCACCGTCCTAAATTAATGAAATCACCATGGAAACATGCCTCATGCGTATAATAATATACACAAAAACATGCTAATTTTAATTTTGATTTTAGTTTGTATATCCTATTGGACATTGTATTGTTAAGAGGTTAAACTGAAAATTGAAAAAGTAGAAGTTGTATGATAATAAGCTATACGTTCTTCAACGCCAATTACACAAAACGTGGGAACGACATCGTATCGTTTGGCGGCGATGTTTTAAAGTCATGAAAACAGATCATGAACGTAAACTTTTGTTTCAGGAGAAATGTAGTGAAACGTCTTTTTTAACATTTTATCTTTAAGAAATCTAAAATATTGAAACAAATGGATTTAATCATAGTAACACAAATATACTCCCCGTCATAAGAAAGTAGCCACTTGTCTAATGCAAATGGTCGCCAATTTTAGGATTATTCATAAATGTACTGAAATAAATACAAGATATTGAAGCATGGCAAGTAAATCGAAAACAGTCGAATTACCCCCATTAATTAGACTGTTTTCGATTTTCTTGCCATGCTACAATTTTGAGACGATTCCAACACATCCAACGTCTACACGTGACGTCATTCCGATAAGACAACCATTATCGGAACGACTACCTGTGAAATCGACAGAAAAAGGCAAACGTTACAGATAGATTGCTTCCTGGGTTGAGTTCTACCAGCAGATGAGGCTGATTAACGGATTAGACCGTCCGTTTCAGACGTCTTGCGATACCCATAGTCTTGCTACAATGTTATTGACAACATTACCTTCAGTGGGTTAGACAGCATCTATTGTTTTCTAAGGACAATTACATAGCATGTATTAAAGGGGCTCATTCTATCTTTTTATGCTTGCGAACTGTTCGGGAACTCGTATTTGTGCATGGAAAAACAATTAGCAATGCATATAAACCTCAATCTCGGCGAATAACCATCTTTCCTTTGCTATAGATCAATCCTTTACAAGCGTGTTTACACATTCTATTTTTACTTCAAAACAAGACAATGTCAAGGTCAACGAGACACACATCCGCGGTATTGACACACCCGTACAACCGGCTGTGTCGATGACTGTGACCTTATTTGCGAGGAATACGTGAAAGATTTATTTTGTACAAGTACTGAACATTTATACGCGTATTTATCAACTATAGAATACCAAAGATCCTTTCGTTTATTTATAAAAGTAAATTCATTTGACCTACCATGCACATGGCATCAGATGCCGAATCTGTCTTCGCTGACTTTCGATGCAGCCTGTTGTACGGTGTGTTAAATCTCGCTGAGAACAGATGACGTATCTCTGACGTAATTGATTTTTGAAGGTTGGGCATATGTAGCCGTTACAAAACAAAAACAAGGACGCCAGCATGTTATTAATTGACTTGGATTTTAATACTTAATAAAGCTCGTGGAGCGCTAACAATGGACATAAATGATCTACCCATTCAGGTTGGTAATTTCATATGTTATTTCTGGTTTCTAATTATTGTGCCATTTGCATTTTCGAC